>CAXKWD010000006.1:161715416-162315416 GCA_964059195.1 Ectobius pallidus | reverse complement strand
AAAAAAATTGGAAAATTGAGCGTTACAATGGTATGGGCATGTCCAAAGAATGCCAGAATATAGATGGCCCGAAAAAATATTAGAATGGGAACCCCCAGGGAAAAGACGGAAAGGAAGACCGGCTTTAAGATGGAATACATATATAGGAAATTCGACGATTGATAGAGGACTCAAAGTGGGTGACTGGGAAGAAAGAGAGAGGTGGAGGGTTAAAACGGCAAACTCATAAGGGGAAAATGCCGAAGAAGAAGAAGAAGGAAAAGATGGAAATCCCTGGGAGAGAGGTCCGGCCTGTAGGGTGGATGTTGAAACACCTCCCAGCCGAACTTTTGCAGAATACTTGCAGGGAGGTGTTGAAGTCTCCACCTTACAGCTCGGACCGCGCAAGTCATCTTTCCCTACCCCTCAAGAGATGACAGTGAATGACAGAGAAACGGAGAAGTTTATCATATAATGGTTCAAATCCAGGTGGCAGAGTTCTATGGCACATGTATATAAAAGTTACGACAAATGTCTCATTTCCGGTGGCGAATATGTTGAAAAATAGCTGAACACTTGCTGTATCTGTTGCAATAAATATTTATATGAAATTGTGTTCTGTTTCCGTAGACGATCCCAGGGAAATTTGCTTTGTGCACGGCCCTCATATAATTCACGCAAATATACAATAAAGCTTCATGGAGTCTTCATGGAGTCTTCTCCCTAGTCCATTTTCTGTGTAATATCTTACGTAACCCTTACATAGCCTCTCCATTGTGATCTGTGTCAAAATATGTGATTCAGAGTACCGATACTCGATTTCTTATAGAGAGGGACGAGAAACTTAGATGAAAGGGGAAGTGTGTTTACCTTACTAGCTTACCCACTCCAACAATCTAAACGGAAGCTGCGTGCTTGGACAATGGACATGCAAGGTTTCTCAAATTGTTATGTATTGCGTGCATGTTCAAGGATTACCTTACCATATAATCTTTATAAAAAAAAAAAAAAAAAAAAATTGTAATGTTACTGTGTTTTATTTTATGCACATAATGTAGGCGTAAATGCTTAACAATCAAGTTTTAAAACACACGAAACGCCGGTAAACCATTAGAATTACGTAGAAATATACTAGGCCTACAACCAAATTGTACAAAATGTTTTGTGGAAGAGTGGAATAGTCTTCAAATTTGTGCAGAATGAACTGCTTGGCTAGAATCATTTAAATAAGCTAAATATTACATGAAAAAGAACTATTAAAACGGCCACCATCTTGAAAAGGAATAAAAAAATAAAAATCCTTACACATACTTAGTTTTTAATGACTACAAGGAACATTTATGCCGAATTGGAAGAATATCAAATAAACCGTTTGGCCGTGATTGCATAACAAAATTATAGACAAACAACGAAATATCGAACAGTCGTCTTTTAACAAGACTCGCTTCACTCGATCAAATAATGAATCCGTCAATGCGTGTGGACCCCCCCCCCCAAAAAAGATTCACCTGTTCACCACTTAAGGGGAGATGGTAGTTACCGCTAGCAAAATGATAGAAAATATAGCGTATGTTCAAGAAGCCATAACTCAGGTGTTAACAATCAGATTTAGTTGAATTTTTTTATGCTTTGCAAGTGCACTCTGCAGTTTAAAATAAGCAGAGAATGGCTGTTCTAGAACTCGCTGTTTGGTAGGAAAGAATTTATTTTTTAACACATAGGCCTAGGTGATAATTTTGTTTTAAAGTTACTTCCCTTGACATAGGCACAGGTGCACATCGGCACAGTCGCATTTTCGTGCACATCGGCATATTATTTTTATCTTGTAATTTTATCGTGCTCATCGCCACACAACCCGTTGGGGCTAGGGGTGGACATAGAGACTCAAATCTACAGCCTCCTTTACGACGGCTCCAAGGCAGCACCCCTTAGCTACCGCGACTAAGGAAACCAGCCGTTGATTTCGTAGATATGTTAAGTCAGGTTAGGTTAGGTTAGGTTAGGTTAGGTTAGGTTAGGTTGCGTTGCATTGCGTTGCGTTGCGTTACGTTAGGGTAGGGTAGGGTAGGTTTAATTCAAAGTCTCATTCAATCGCAGGCAGATACTTTATGAATGATTTCTAAACAATACAATTATAATATTAATGTACACAGTGTGTATCTATAGGCTAATAATAAAAGAAAGTGCTTATCTTTCTGTCTATCTAGCAGTTACTGTGAACTCCATTGCATTCAATACGATAATGTAATTCCAACTTTGTTTCTATGTCCACCCCAACGAAGGGTGTGTGGCGATGAGCACGATGATATTGCAAGATAAAAATACTATGCCGATGTGCACGAAAATGCGATTGTGCCGATGTGCACGTGTGCCGATGTGCACGCAACCGTACGCTTTATTCAATATCTGTTGCTTAGATTTTTGTGAAACTTTGGGAACTAACTAACAATAGGTACTACTATTTATCCTAGCACAATCAGTCTAATATGTACAATATTACTACATGAAAACTGCATAAAAACTTCACGACTAAAAAAAATACTTTTTTAAAAATAAAAATAGTTGAAAATTCTGTTTAGTCAAGACTTTTCACACAAGTTTCTTCTTGTCAACTATGATAATTCAGTAGTACAAATCTTAAAGCGTATAATATGAGAAAATTTGTGCAACATACTTTACACCGTTTGTTTTTGCCTGAGTACCCACTTAAATGTTCCGCATTAAAAAACATAGATCCTTGGTTCTATATAAATGGAAGCAAATCTCCGTGAAAAACTTTCCCTATGTTTGTATTTCATGCTCTTTGTTAATTGGATATAAATGCAGGAGGCCATGACAACTGTTTATTACAACTAAACAAATGACTACGTTTTAAGTCCTGCAGAAAACATATTTTTCCTTCTCCGGGAGAAAGTGTCAGTTTACCGAAGATTTAGTGCTGAATGCGATGTTATTTATCTTCAAGTAATGTAAACGGTACAATCCCAGCCGTGGAGGCTGTAAATCCTGCTAAAGCCATAAATCAGAACGTATTATACTGCACAGTGACAAATATTTTTTTATATTTAAGTACATTGCAATATACTATATCCTGCATGAGTAAATGGGCTAAAAAGTCTGTTGTGGTAGCAGCAATATTAACAGCACAAATCTTATGTGAAACATTTACACGCCTTTCTCTACTGTATCCAAGAATCTATCTGGTATGTCAGCAATTTACACAAAACGGACTTCCTAGAAAGTTTATGAGGAGGTAAAAACAAAAAATTGTTGCAGTTGGGAGATTTAGGGGCTTTTGGTCAGCATACCGACACACACACGTTATTGATGAATTTCATGACCAGAGCCGCTATTTTTATTTATCAAGTAGCTCGTAAGTTCTCATCAGGAGACAGGATTCTTCACGGTCCAGACTTCCCTGCCTCACAAAAACCCAAGGAAGTACCAGAGATCGAAACCAGACCTGCGAATCCGTAGGTAGCGACCATAACCACTAGACCAAGCAGGACATCTATGAGGAGGTAAACGGATGCCAATTCTCAGTAAAATATGAAGTACTGCTTTTTTTCGGAAAGATTATTAAGTGCTAGAATGGTACTTTCTGAGATTGTGTGGTGTATGGGAAAATGTATATCCATCTGTCCGTATGTCCATGTAATTGTGCACGCGATAACTCAAATACGCTTTATCGGATTTTCTTCATTAAATTGCTTTTAACAATTCGTTACTTAAAAACAACTAAATATACGTAATAATGGTAAATTTATTGGTATTTTTTTAAAAGGTTGTGTCATTTTTTCATTATTTTTAGGTCATAAATGCATTTTTTATTTTGCATTTTTTCACTATTTTATGGTCATTAAATACCTTGCCTTAATAATAATAATAATAATAATAATAGTAATAATAATAATTTTATTAAGCCATTAAGTAATAATATAATAGAGCCTGGCATGTAAGCAGTCCCGGATTCAAATCCAAAGGCAGGCGAGCGAGTCATTCGTGGTGGACGAAGCCGTGACTTAAGGGGGTTTTTCTCGGGGACCCTCCCGTTTCCCCCTGTCCTTCAAATTCCCCCTCTTTATCATCCCGTTCCCTACCCTGACTTCGGGCTATCTCTCTGTGTGGAGTCCGCTGCGGGCCTCTCCCGTCCTGCCCCGTTGCTTGTGGCCATATGGTTATTGATAGTGTGCTGCACACCTGGGGGCTCTCTGGTGTACGTAGTTAGGTTTCAGATACTAGCGGGATGTTAGAGAGTCCCGTGGGTGCTCGCGGTGGAATTAGCTTCGGGGGGCCTCTGGTCATGCCAATCATCCCATTACCAGGGGTTGGCACAGTGGTCCCGGACATGTGGCCTACGTGCTTAGGGTCGCTCCCAACCCACCTCTTCCCCCTTCGTGAGCATGGGCGCCCATACTCGGGGGCAGGGAGGGGCCGCCCCCCCCCCCCCAGCTCTCAGGGAAAGAAAAAATGTATATTAATAATTATAGTCAGGTGTTTTTCTTTTAGGACAATTATTTAAAAGTCAGTAGGGACATAAAAAATTTGCAGTAGTTTCACCAAATTGATAACATTGAAGAAGAATCCACAGTGGATTAGGAAAGGGGGGTCCAGGGGGTCCGGACCCCAAAAAATCAAAACCTAAAATTATATTTTTGTATTTTAAAAATATTAAATTAGACAAGTTTTGGCGGTGTGTCAAATATGATATAGCAGTTATTTTGATTTCATAACATAATGAGTAGGCTATTATTTCCATTGTTCCATGCGTTATTTAACTTTTCTTATAATAGTAATGAGTATTATAACTTAGGTGACGGTTTCTTGTTTAAGTTCGTATATCTTAGAATATCTGTATCTGTATCTGGTACCCTATGATCCCCAGGTGGGGCGAAGGGGCCTCCAAGTGTTTCATTACCTGTACTAATTTTGATATGCTTATTTTCCAAGAGAGAGTAGAGGGACAGGTGGTAAGCCCATCGTCTCTATCTTAGAATATAGTGAACAAATTACCTAACAAATTAGCTAACAAATTTTTCAGTGCTAAAATAGCGTAAAATGTGATTTTCATTAGTTCAATATTTAAAAATTTTCCAGGGGCTGACTTAGGTAATGATTTCTTGTTTACGTTGGCATGTCTTAGAGTATGGTAAAGAAACTTGCTAACGAGTTTTTCAGTGCGAAAATAGCATAAAATGTATCATTAGATCAATATTTAAAAATTTTCCTGGGCTGGACCACCAACTTAAATAGGCCTAACAAATTCTTGTTTATGTTGGCATATCTTAGAGTAAAGTAAAAAAATTTACTAACTAGTTTTTCAATGCTAAAATAGCGAAAAATGTGATTTTCACTAGTTCAATATTTAAAAAATTTCCGGGGTTGGACCCCTGACCCCCCCCCCTTTCGTGGGGGGTATTCCATTCACTTTCGACCCTCCCCGAAGTTATTTTCTGGCTTTCTCATTTTTGCACTTATGTTATTAACAGAATGTTACAAAGTGACCCAAAAAGCTAAAGCGACAACAAATTAATTAATAAAAAAAATTTGGCCCCTCCCTAGAAAATATCATTTTTTTAAAAAAAAATTTTATTATTATTATTATTATTATTTTTTTTTTTTAATCGAGGAACTATTCCTTCGTTTTTACTACAAATTACAAATTAAAAAATACAAATTGATACAAAATTATTACAAATACAAATAATATACACACAATTTGTACAATTTGAAAAGAGTATTATTTGCCCTGCATGAGCATAGCTCGTGTTCGGGGTCAGTTCAGTCATACTAAAATTATATTTTGAAAATTATATTAAAAAAAACATACATATTATATTTTTAGGTAAAAAATAAGAATAAAAATAAATAAGATTGCTTATATGAAATAAATGCATGAACAAAGATACGAAAAAATAAATTACAGTAACATAACAGAGTTACAAACAAAATACCCAATGTTAAAAATTAAAAATTTGGGCGCCCTTGTTCGTAAGGTTCCATGCATAGGAAAATTGTCGATGACTTTCCTCCAGTCTCAACGAATGAGGAAGAGAGTAAAACGGATGAAGTGTGAAAGAGGTAGAGACGGTGAACGTATTATTGACAGATGAATCTGGTGAATGAAAACAAAACGAAATCTGATTCTCGTACCAACGATTTGCAATTACGATACAAGACTCCCATTGCAAATTGGATTTAAGGCAAACGAGCTGATGCTTAAACTAAGTTAATTAATGTAGACGTTCAAAGAATGGCTACAGCATCATAACAATCGATGCAATGCTACTCTTTTAATTCCTAATTAATATTATGGTGTGTAACGCGATACGTAATTGAAATATTGATCACCATGTTGCTCATTTTAGAGCACCGGTATCATTTAACAGATCAACGTATAATTATTTTGATTTGTCATTTTCGCGTCATATAGGATTCAATTTCATTAACAACCAGAGGTAATTCAGTAATGAAAAAAAAAAACTGTTTGTTACCACGGGAAATCATACGATGGATCAAGTGCATTGAGAAGCAAGGGTACCATAGATATAATAATCTGTTTCTTGGTTCTAAAAGGGCTAATGTAAATTTCTTGCAAAAATGATATATATGCATTATTGAGATCGGTTAGTCTTTATCTTTCGTATAATAAAAGTGCCAACGTATGTTGCTATTAATAAACATAATACAGAAACCTTATAGGCCAATGTCGGAAGTTCTCAGCAATAAATGTTACTTGAACTACAAAGGCTTCAAAGTCAGTTATCTCATAAGTAAGTTTTATGACATTGGCCCTTTTAGAACCAAGCCACAGTATAAGTATTTGAATAAAAACACTTTCTTAACGCACTTCATTTTACCATACCATTTTACTAAGGTAAAATAAAGTGCGTTAAGAAAGTGTTTTTATTCAAATATTTGTACACAACGCTAAAGTCGGACACAAGAATGAATTTCACAGTATAAGCTTTCATAAACCACAGATTATTGTCTTTGTTGGACATTACATGAAAATATTATAGGAGAAAAATTCCTACGACTCTGGGACTTGAACCCAGGACCTTTGGCTACTCGCGTCAACGCTCTACCAACTGAGCTAAGCCGGAGTTCAATTCAGAGCGCCAGATGGAACCTTTCTCCTATGACTGATTGTCCTAATGGTACATTAGGGCGATCGTATAATAACACTGTCAAGGCCTGTTTCTATTAATATACATAATACAGAAACCTTAGGGGCCAATATAGGAAGTTCTTAGAAAAAATGTTACTTCTATGAAGGCTTCGAAGTCAGTTATCTCAAAAGAAAGTTTTATGACATTGGCTCTTTTAGAACCAAGCCACAGAATTATCATTGATTAAACAAAAGCGTTCTGGCACTTTGTTACATAAGTTTACCTGATTTTATTTTTACGTGTTTCCATGGCAGGGTCATATAATTACGAGGGCTGTTTTTTCTTTCAACCTCCGATGGGGGCATAAAATGAAAACCACAGTGAAAATCAAAACTGTTTTATTTGGAACATTTAGGTACACCTTCTAGCTACTTCTGTACGTAGTTTCGTTCCGATTGAGACATTTGTCGTAGCGTGGTACCAACTTTCCAGTACCCTCTTCACAGAAACTTGCCGCCAGCGTATAAGAAGGGTCCTCACGGCATTTTGAAGTTTTTTTTTTAAATTTCTTCGTTGGTGTGGAAGCCAGATCTTAGGTTTGTTCGGGAAATTTGTGTGCATCCATTGTTTGGATTGTTTCTTGGATTCTGGATTGTCGTAACGAATCCACGTTTCATCCCCTGTCACGATGGATTTCAAAAACTTGTTCCCGTGCCGAGTGACTTTCATTTTTTTCGGCAGCTGAAGAAAGATCTGGAAGGACAGCGCTTCCACACCAACAAAGAAATTCAAAACACTTCAAAATGTCGTGAAGACCCTTCTCAATACGCTGGCGGCAAGCTTCTATGAAGGGGGTATTGGAAAAATGGTACCACGCTACGACAAATGTCTCAATCGGAACGAAACTATGTACAGAAGTAGCTAGAAGGTGTACCTAAATGTTCCAAATAAAACAGTTTTGATTTTCAATGTCGTTTTCATTTTATGCCCCATCGGAGGTTGAAAAAAAAAACAGCCCTCGTATATTATTTTTAGATGACATATTTGTTCATGAAACTTGTTTGTATGTTTGTGTATGTGTTGAGTTCGTAAGGTAGTTTGCAGGACTACATTTGGACTATACCGGATCTAGTAATCAGTTAGAGAATATTAGGAAATGTTGTACGATATCAATGTGTACATAGACTTAATGGGTGTTATAGTTTGCTAAAAGTCATTCTTCTCGTTAGTTGAGTTTCTTATAATTACGACGCTAGCAAAGTCTACTTTGCCGCCCTCAGCAATTACTGTATCGAAATCCTCTTATACCTACCTCACTCCACTCCGTGCCTGCCGTCTCTACGAGAGGCCTAATTACTGATGTCTTCCTGTTCTTTCTCTCCGTTCTTCTTTTATTCCATACCTCTCGAGAGCTATAATCAGATTTGAAACACAAGAAAACCCCTATGAAATTCTTCGTTATATTACTTTCTAATCCCTGTTCTTCCTTTTAACCGGATCAGTAAGCCGAAGAAAATATAACAGATAATCATCGAGAAACCAAATCCCGGAGTGATGCCCATTTTAGTGCCTATTTTATAGTAATATGCGTAGTTGAAAGAATATATCAAATGCAAATCAGTTCTCATGACAACATATTGTTTTACAGTGTTCATATACGGCTTTAGAGGTTGCAATTCATTTGGATTTGACAAATTACACTACCCACATATTCCTTCACATATGCTTATCAAACTAGACCTTTGTTCTTCCGTAAGCCCTGTTTAATGAATCTCTGCATATCATAATTGAAATTGTCACTGATTAAACAAAAACATCCTGGCACTTTGTTAAATCAGTATACCTTATTTTATTTTTACGAATAACTTAGAAGGAGAACGACAATGATATCTGCTTATATCCTTAATTATCATAACAGACAAGCGAATATTTTTTGCAACTGAGCCTGTAAAATAGAACTTTACACAGGCGGAGAGAGTTTTGTTAAAAAATAATCTATATATATATAAATGAATGTATGTGTGTATGTGTATGTGTGTCTCCTTTATGCGTTACTACACCATTCATCCGATCGCCATGAAACTTTGGGAAGTTGTTGGGTACATTCCCGGGAAGGTTTCTGTCATACTACATTTTTAATTTTAGCCTTCATTCGCGAGTTATGAGTGAAAAACGGGCAGAAAACGTGTATTTTTTTTCGTTTTCGAAGCATCAGTTCTCAGTAATACATTTCAATGTCAAATCAATTACAGTAGGCTTTGGCTATTTTTGTCATAAAACCATCACGATCGCTTGAATGTTGTAGCTCACGCTGGTCGACTCATTTTTTTATCATGTCAAGGCACGCAGATATATGAAATTTTCAACCAACACCGAAGAGCAGGATTATTATTATTATTATTATTATTATTATTATTATTATTATTATAAGAGGGATAATCAATATAGGCCTAAATATGGTCAAACGTTGTTCGATTTGGACGAAACTCACTATACAGGGGTTTTCTGGGCCAAGTACCTCGAATCTGAGGTAGCTTTTACCAGGCGACGCTATCTAATCGTGGTATGTAATTCACGTGATTTAAGTGCTAATAAATATAATGATTTAACTACTAGGCCTATGATCTTAATTTTTAATTTCTGAAATAATTATCGCGGGCGATCGCTTCATTTTGTAGGTCCATCCTTGACGATTCATTTGTTTAGAATATCAAGTCCCGCAGACGTATGAAATTTTCAACCTACACGGAAGAGGGATATTCAATATAGGCCTAAATATGGTCAAACATTGTTCGACTTGGACGAAACTCACTATGCAGGGGTTTTCTGGGCCAGGGAACTCGAATCTGAGGTCGCTTTTACCAGGCGACGCTATCTAATCGTGGTATGTAGTCCACGTGATTTTGGTGTTAATAAATATAATTATTTAACTATTATGCTCTTAATTTTTAATTTTTGAAATAATTATCGCGTGCGAAGCCGCGGGCACACGCTAGTTACGAATAAAAATAACATAAAAACATAAAAACGCTACTTCTGCAAGTTCTACAGCGAGACAGGGAAAGCCTATAGGACTAACGCAACCTCGAAGGAGAAATTTCTTCTCACATCTAAAGTTCTGTTCATTATATAATTCCTATCCCACAACCTGAATATCTATCCATCTTTCTTTCTTCCTCTCTCTTTATCCGTCCTATTCATCTGTCTCTGTGTCATCTTCTTTCTCTCTCTATCTCTCTCATATAATACATATTGTTTCACCTCCCTCATGGCTTTCGGTATCGGCATTTTACTCTAATTCAGTCCCTAGAGTCTTCAAATCCGATATTTTGTGGTTTCGACACTTCTCCATACATAGCGTCCATCGACAACACATTTTACTGTCGTACCGAGTTCAAGTGGTAATATTTCAGATATGCTGAAAATTTCAAGCTCATAAGTTTCATTCCTGATATAAAATAATTAATGAATACTAAAACGCCAGGAGGGGTCAATTTGGCCCTTAAAGTAGAACCTAGACTTTAAGCTGGGGGTCCCGTAGATTTACGGCACGTAAAAGAACTCCAAGCCAAAATTAGAGCCTCTGGACAAAATTTCTCGGCCCTTTCACGTCTTAGAAATACTTAGTTTCCAGAGGGGGGTTGCGAGGCGACGGGCTTACCACCTGTCCCTCTACCCTCTCTCGGAAAATAAGCATATCAAAATTAGTATAGGTAATGAAACCTCCGCTTGGAGGCCCCTTCGCCCCACCTGGGGATCATAGGGTACCAGATACAGACTTGTTATTTTTATATGCTCATTTCATTTACTAACGATTTTTTCTTGCATTCAGTTGTGACCTATGATGTTATTTCCTTAATTGCCTGGAGGGGTTATACGAGGGCTGACCATAAAGTAACTTTCCCTGAGGCTGTTTACAGAAACTAAACACAATTACATGGAAATGTTTATTGCAACAGATACTGCAAGTGTTCAGCTATTTTTTAACATATTCGCCACCGGAATTGAGACTTTTTCATTCCGTGGGACCAACATTTAATCACCTGTGTCGGAGAAGTCTGCCGCCTAGGATTTGAACCATTATGTGGCAACCATGTCAGTCTCTTTGTCATTAACTGTCATTTCTTGAGGTGTAGGAAAAGATGGAAATCAATAGGAGCGAGATCCGGGCTGTAGGGTGGATTTTTAAACACCTCCCAGCAAGTCTCCTGCAGAAGTTCGACTGTATTGTTTCTGTAAATGGCCTCAGGGAAACTCGCTTTAAGGATGGCCTTCGTATAATTTGATATCAGTGACAAGCAAATTTATACCAACGGTTAGGCCTATAATTAAACCATAACATGCTTTATAGCAATTATGCCTTTCACTAAAAATTGTATTCTTCGTTCAACTCAGTTATAAGATGGAAGTTGTATTGAGAAGTAGTAAAAAAGTAGATGAAGAAATAGTATATTGCGATACAAGTGCCGTAAGGCACGTTTACGGGTCGAGGAAACAGATTGATAACCCGAGGCGCAGCCGAGGGTTTTTAAGTTTTCGAAACCCGTAAATGCCTTTACGGCCCGTGTGTTGCATGCTATGTTTTGCACGATGATTATTTATATCAATTTAATTATATTAATTGTGATATTACCTGAAAATATTATGTAAATACATTCTTGAAAATAGATGTTTATTTCAGAAAGTGATTCGCATGTGTTTGTTGTTATGGGAACCGAATATTTGTCCTGGGGGCCGTGGCCATAAAGGCTTGTATTATGAAGTGTATCGTAATGAATTATGACGTAGCGCTTGGACCGTAAGTGTTTTAACCTCATCGCAACCGGCCTTAGCAACAAGACTGTGTGGGAATGTCAACTTACGATCCATGTAAACAAAGTTCGTAAGTACCACTTACTAGCTAAGGAGTGCAAAAAATTATAATAATAATTGGTGTCCCATACGTGGAAATGAAATACAGAACTAATGGTACTATTGTTCATAACTTTGATGATGTAGAATTACTTTCAGATTTTGAAATAGACAATGTTAGGTGTTTTGGAAAGTCTTCAAGCGAAGAAGAAGTAGTTTCAGATGTGAATATAAATAAACCTGGAAAGGATGAGTATTTATTAAGTGCAAGAATGGTACTTTATGAGATTGTGTGCGGGACGGGAAAGTGTCTGTCCGTCCGTCCGTCCGTATGTCTTTACGCGCGATAATCAAATACGCTTTATCGAAGTTTCATGAAACTTGGTATACTCATTTATAGGGATGGGTCGATACCAGATTTTCTCGATACTCGATACTCGATACCGATACATGATTTTTTCCTCGATACTCGATACTTCGATACTCGATACCTTCAACATTTCCAGTTTCAATAAATAAGTACATTAAAAATTAAAATTTGAGAGAACTGCTTAATACCAACTAAATTAATTAAGTTTGCATATTTAATTAGACAAAATTTAATATCATCAGTAGCTTATAATTATTTTTAAACTCTACATTAAAACTAAAATTAGTTTTTGAAACAGTCCACTTACAAGTTTTTGTTAAAAAATACTAGCATTCTCACTTAATTGCAGAATTGCAGAATTACAAAAGTATCGAAAAAGTATCGAGCGAGTTTTCTGAACAATCGTTCGATGCCGATACAATGCAAGTATCGAGAGTATCGAGGTATCGAAAGTATCGAGGACCCATCCCTACTCATTTATAATGTCCACGGGAAGAAGCCTGTTTATTTTGGAACAAATCGTTGACCCGTACCGGAGTAACGACTAATTAAAGGTCACATGCTACGCCGCTTTGCTGATCATTGAGAGCCTTGACTCCAATGCAGTCAGATGTTTGTTCATATCATTGTTAAAGTTGAAATGAGTAACCGGTGCTACATGAATACTGTTATATACAGAAGGTATATTACTGGGAAATAATTAGGCCTACTGAGTTCTTTGCCAGCGCATTTCCTGAAATGTTCACATGTTTTAAGAATTCCTTATATCAGTGTATACGAGAATTAATTAAGATTAAGTATCAAACTTTAGTCCTTTGTTCCTCCGCAAGTCCTGCTTAATGAATCGATCTGGAGCTCAACTCTGAGATATGTTACAAAAATAACTTCTTTTCTGCTTATCATAATTGCAATTATCATTGATTAAACGAAAGTATTCTGGTACCTTGTTATATCAGTTTACCTTTTTTTAAAATTATTATTATATTTTCAAATTTATTGAACTTGTTATTTATTTATGAAATTATTAAAGTGGTCACATTCTTCCCGGTCTCCCGAGTACTTGATACGTGATGGTGGCCAATGTGGGTTCAGTAGGCAGTACTATTTCATCTAATATATAAAATTGAAAGTGTGTATGTATGTATGTATGTATGTTCTCTATACAAATCTTAATTTCTTTACCAATTTACACGAAATTTTGCACACATACCCAGTTAAGCCCGGGAAGTAACGCGGTCAACATTAAAATTCAAATAAACTACTCCTTCCCTTGAAAGTTATATAATATCTGAGAATATTATACTAAAAAAATGAAATTCAATTCAGTTATCATGACAAAATTGTATTGTTTACAGTGTTCACATAGGGCTTTGGGCCTAATAATACTGGGCTATAACAAATTCTGATGCTATCGATGTATTACATTTGTGAAAATAATTGATTAAAAATGAAATCTACGAAAATAATGCACAGTGTGATACAGTCACATAACTTTCTCTCCCCTGGACATGAATAATATCATTTTCTCACATCACATTTTGATGTAGAATAAGAGGAGGTATTGCAGGGAGAGCTTGAAATGTGTGCCAACGAGTATGCTATAAAGAGGTATGTAAAGAATCCTAAGCATCTAAAAGAAGACAAAATAGAATGGAACATTTTCAGTCCTATTCCCGTAGTATATTATATTCCCGTAGTAGGTTTTTGGGGAGGAAAGTATGAAAGTGATATTGAATTTCATTCCTATTTCAGCCCCGAAATGGTTACATGGTAACATGAGAGTATGTAATAAAATTTTCCTTCAAGACAGTACAATCTTATGTAAACGGAATTGCTGTTTCTTCTAATTTCAGACCCTCCCAGGCATGATGTGTAGAAGCAAACTTATACGTAGCGTTATCTGAGGGAATATATTGTATAAGGACCTAGAGTTTCAAAACCGAAAGTCCTCCATAAGTTAATTTCAAATTACAAAATACAAAGCCCGGGTGACGCCGGGCCTTTTCAGCTAGTTTTGTGTTATAATTTCCAGTATGTATTAAGAAAATGTTAAGATCAATGCTCTAATAGTAATTGTTAGAAATAAAACGATTATTATATTCAGGCATTGTATATAAAAAATTGACCCCTTTCAGTTGTCTTAGTTTGTAATAAAAATCAAGCGTCCTAGCGTTAATGCAATGAAACGTAGAGGAATAAAATAACGTCATAAAGTGATTACGAGTCTCTATTTTCCACTCATAGATACAAAGACTTCTACATGAGTATCAATAATGAACATCTAGTCGATGTAAGTTAGAAAATGTGATCTCAGCTTCTTTTAGGGGGCCAGAACGAAAGAGGCGTGGTTTCTTAGAGAAAGCCTCTAGTCCCTAAGGACTCTTGTCCTTGTACCGGAATGATGTACGTCCTGTCCTCCCCCAATTCAACTGGCAAATTATATCCTTGAGGAATAGACCTCTGGTCTTCTAGAATCTACTCCGTCAATATCCGCATCACGAAGAAGTCTATGGTTTTTTTTTAAATATATAGGGGATCTCCCTATAAAGAGAGATTTTCTAATAAATTTAAAATAATTTAGTGTAGTGGAAAATATGTCATCGAAAAAGTAGGTTTTATCGAATGCATGGGTTGTAAAAACTAGCAAATATCAATATTTATGGGAAATTAAACTATAAAATATCGGAACACTTTCAATGACTTTCGACTTTAATTACGTCCATAAGTTTTAATTGGTTAACAACTCAATACACAACTGATTGAAGTATAAAAATTAATTTGTCACGTAAAGTTTTTTTTTTTTTTTTTTTTTTTTTTTTTTTTTTTTTTTTTTTTTTTTTTAACGGCAATATATCTCTACCCGTATGCTCGATACTGTAAGTGGATGGAGTATTGAATTCGATATTTAAAAGTCGACTACCTCAGGACGATCTCCTGTCAACATCAGAAACATCGGACGAAGACAGTACCTGAAATATCACACTTATCTTTAAGTAAAAAATGTACATATTGTTACAGAGGGGCCATTGACTGACATCAGGTCTTGTTTGTTTGTTTTTTATGTGTGTGCGATTGTTAAGTTAAAACAAATCTGTAAAGGAATGCTGATGCTGGATGATTTTAAATTTATTTAAAAAAAAGTACTCCGTAGTCAGACTAATAAATTCAATGCCATAGCCGAGATATGAATCGCTGCTCTTACCAATTGAGCTACCATGGCAGCATACCGGTAGAACATCCACCTTTGCCTACACATGGAAGGAATTATGATCCCACTGTGATCTACTAGAGGTTTACTATGAAACCCGGGCCTTAAAGCAATTAACAGTTTGTATGTGAATCAGCTGGAGAAATTAAAGTTGTAGCGGCATGTTGCCTGGTTCTGACCTCGGCTATGGCATTGAATGTTTCAGTCTGACTCTTCGTTTCCATCATATACATAAAAATGGTTAATTCATAACTCAGACTAGAATGGGCTCGATAAGCACGCATATATCATGGACTCAGTCATTCCCCTTATATAATAACTACCTTAAAAGACCCCGCGTCGCCCGGGTTTTGTATTTTGTAATTGGAAATTAGCTTATGAAGGATTTTCAATTTTAAATTCTAGGTCCTTATATAGGCATTTATAATTTGAAATAGGAAGAACGACTTATTACACTCAAACTATTCCCTCAGAAAACGCTTGATATAATTTTTTATGGCTCATAGAGGATCTAGAATTTTGCATCCCATCGCTTGTACAGTGCACAGCAAGCCTGGTAGAGGTTTAAATAAGAAGAAACAGAAATTCCTGTAACATAAAATTGTAATATCGAGGCGGGAAATTTCCCACTCTTATGTCACCATAAAACCGTTTTGGGGATGAAATTAAACAGAAAGCATTATCACTTTCATACTTTTCTCTCCAAAAACCTGCGATATAATATAATAATATACACATTACCATACCTCGTTTTGTTTTCTCTATGTCCAGGGTAGAGAAAGTTATGTGATTCCATTATTTTAGTGGATTTCATTCTGTAATATTTATTTATAACATGAATTATTTTGATAACTTCTCTTATTTGTCAAAAGTGCATTTCATTTGTTTTTTCCAAGCCCATCTGATACCATTTGGCAACAATATATGCTGTGATTTGGAATTGATAATTCTATGTAAAAAGGGATTAAGTATTTTCAAAAACATTTAATTTTTGGCATTTAGAATCAGAATTTTTCAAAATCCTTTCTTAGTGAGCATCTACATTATGAAACGAAGGTACTATCAAAATTCCAAGTCTCTACCTGTTATAGTTTAGGCTGTACGTTGATTCCTGTCAGTCAGTCAGTCATGACAAAGCCTTTTATATATATAGAGAAGAGATGATGGCATACTTGCTCCTGTAATTTAAAATATGGATTCCTTGTACTTTACATTCGACGCATACTATGCAAGGAGAATATTTGCTGAAAGAAATAATAAAGCAGAAATTCTCGTAAAGAATTCGCAATAACGCCATCGTTAAAGCCTGCAGAATGAAAGGTGAAATTTGATCATACAAAATTTTATAGGACGCTTTAAGAAAGCCGTATACGCGAGCTGATAGTTCGTGCACCAATCTCTGAAGACATTTCTCCTCTTTAAGAATTATATCCCTCATACTGATTGGCGCCATAACAATTTTTACACTTCACCTTTATAGCTCTCCACTTCGTATTCACTTAGGGTTAAGATTCGCATATCTAAGTTATGGAGAACAAAATTACATTCTGGTATGGTCTCATAGGTTATTGGGCATTCATTCTCTGCCAAGGTATTATAAACCCTAAGCGTTTAGAGAAAGACGATGATGATAATAATCAGGGCCCGGATTCTAATGACATGTCATCTTTTTATTGATGCTGCATAGACATTGCCAACTTGTGGATAAATCCTAATCATGGCCTCTAGATTATAGAAATGAATTCTTATTAGGTCATTTTTTGTCATTTTATGCAATTTTATCTTTTTAGGGCATTTATTTCAATTTTAATTCATTAATTTTTTTATTTTCGTGTCATTTGCTTCCTTATTTAGTCATTTTCATGTATTTACATTGAGTGTATTAACTTTTTTCGTAGCTAGGAGTACTGTCTTTGAAGTGTTATTTGTTAAACGCAAGAAGGAAAAATTTCTCGTTAAGTGTTGTCATGTCTCAGTCGGAAATGAGAATCAAAGAAACGCCAACATTTTGTGTTACATATTGCTATTGCTATTAGATTGACTTGACACCTGCTTGGATTTAAGAGTGCAGAGTACTGTTTACCCTCAATAAACAACAATATAATCCGGCAGACTACAAAAGGAAATGCGAATTTTGACTCACCAGTGCCTCAGTGCCAGTATAAATTTCCGTGAGAAAAGAGCATTCACAATATTACAGTTATTTACAGTTTTTACAATTATGTACAAACTAGTCTATAACTTTGTGCGTACAATAATATTTTTTTATAAATAAAATATCAGTTTTTAGGCCATTTTTTATAATTATCAAGTCATTTTCTTTAAAATTTAGCGTCATTTTATAGGTCATTTTTCAAACAATTTTAGGTCATCAGAATCCGGGCCCTGATGATGATGATAATAATAATAATAATAACAACAACAACAATAATAATAATCTACATAAGAGAAGTTTTTGTCTGCCTGTCTGTCTGTATGCGATGCCCAGCGAAATCTATTTTATGAAATGCAAATAAGTTCTCATGGCGACTTATTGTTTTATAGTGTTCATATACGGCTTTGGAAGTTGCAAATACACTTAGCTATTGCAAATAACAAACCCTACACATATATTCCTTCATATGTGCTTATCAAAATTGACCTTTTTTCCCCATAAGTCCTGCTTAATGAATCGATAAAAAAAATTTTATTTTCATCGTATTTTCATTGTAATTATTACTGATTAAACAAAAGCATTGTGGGACTTTGTTACATCAGTTTACCGGAATTTATTAAGTGCCAGTATGGTACTTTATGAGATTGTGTATGGGGACGAAAAATAACTGTCCGTCTGTCCGCCCGTCCGTGTGTCTGTACGCACCATAACTCAAATACGCTGTATCGGATTTCCATGAAACTTGGTATACGAATTTATGACGTCCATGAGAAGTACCCTATTGAATTCGAACCTAATCTGTTGACCGGTACCGGAGTAAAACCCAATTTAGTGTTTATTTTAAAGGCGCGGTAACTCAAATACGCTTTACCGAATTTTTATGAAACTTGGTATACACATTTATAATGTCCATAGGAAGACGTCTATTGATATTGGATAAAATCGGATGACCTGTTTCGGAGTAATGCTCAATTTAGTGCCGATTTTATGGTAATATACGTATTCGAAAGAATTTATGAAATGCAAATCAGTTATCATGACAACATAGCCAATTGTTTTATTGTCATCTTATAAGTCTTTGGCAATTAAATTGCAGTTAGATATGACAAATAACACTACTGCTTTACATGCGCTTATCCAACTAGACCGTTAAACTGACCCAGGTGGCTGAGATGGTAACGTCTTGGCTTCACTTTCTGGAGTTCCATGTTTCAAATCCCGAAACCGGCCAATTTCACTTTTCTTTTTGTATTCTGCATATCATAATTGCAATCATAACTGATTAAACGAAAACATACTGGCACTTTGTTACATCAGTTTACCTGAATTTATTAAGTGCCAGTATGGTACTTTATGAGATTGTGTGGGGGACGAAAAAATGTCTGTCCGTCTGTCTGTCTGTCCGTCTGTCCGTCTGTCCGTGCGTCTGTACGCACCATAACTCAAGTACGCTTTTTCGGATTTTCATGAAACTTGGTATAAACATTCATAATGTCGATGGGAATAACCCTATTGATATTGAACCAAATCGGTTCACCGGTACCGGAGTAATGCCCAATTTAGTGCCTATTTTAATAGATTATGGCGCCTTTCTCATAGAAAGGCGCCATCACTCAAATACGCTGTAACGGATTTCCATGAAACTTGGTATACCCATTTATGACGTCCATGAGAAGTGCCCAATTGAATTTGAACCTAATCTGTTGACCGGTACCGGAGTAAAACCCAATTTAGTATTTATTTTAAAGACGCGGTAACTCAAATACGCTTTACCGGATTTTTATGAAACTTGGTATACACATTTACAATGTCCATGGGAAGACGTCTATTCATAATGGATAAAATCGGTTGATCTGTTTCGGAGTAATGCTCAATTTAGTGCCTATTTTATGGTAATATACGTATTCGAAAGAATTTATAAAAAAGATATGAAAATCAGTTATCTTGACAACATAGCCTATTGTTTTACTGTGATCTTATAAGGCCTTGGAAATTAAAATACAGGTAGCTATGACAAAAAACACTATTGTTTTACATGCGCTTATCCAACTAGACCGTTAAAATAACCCAGGTGGCCGAGATGGTAGACCTTTCTTCTTCCGTAAGCCCTGCTTATTGAATAAATCTGGAGCTTAACTTGGAAATCAATTTAAAAAAAAAACATATTCTGCATATCATAATTGCAGTCATAACTGATTAAACAAAAACATACTGGCACTTTGTTACATCAGTTTACCTGAATTTATTAAGATACGAATATGTTTATGAAACGAACCACGTGAATCTATTCCCTGGTGTTCGTGTTTTCTTAAGCTACTTACAGGTTGGAAATCCTCTAGGTATAAGAACATAACTTACATCTAGATTTTCTCTATATAACTACATCATAGCTAACTCAGTTCCACGTAAAATTGACTAGTCAGAAAGCATAACAGGTATAGGGGGAAGGACAGTTTTCCCCTGAACATTTCATATATGTCATATGTCATGAAGTCAAGAAGAAATGTCTTATTCCCCAGACAGCAGGTAGTCGGTATAGAGAATAAAATTTTTAAGAACCAAAACCTACGGAAGGTATCAGGGGAACAGAAGGTACGTGGCTGTGCATCAAATACAACAGACGGATTATGGTGCTTTCTAGACAACCATTACCAGACAAGACTCTGGAGACAAGGAAGGTTTTAGTTTAGACTGTTGCTTTATCTATCATACGTCTCTACTCGATCTGAATTTAATCTCCTATGAAGATTGATACATTTCATGATTTTGAATTTGCGGGAGAATGCAACAGAGGCTGGGGTTTCTTCACCATATTTCCCCACCATGCAAAGTACATATTCATTTATTACCAACCATCCTGATCTAAATAGCTTAAACAACAAACAATTTAGGTCTAAAATTAGAAAATTTATATAATTATTACTTCTGTTATCTACTAATACTGTTATAACATTTTTCATATTAAACTTTAAAATTTGAATAGAACTTAATTTCTTTGTTTTTTACTAAAATTGAACAAATAAATTGTTATGTATTATTATTGTATTACCTCGTACCTTTGTATTGTAAATAGAACATGTTCTAACCTATTATACATCATTTTTGTCATACTTCTCCAAATGATGTATTGCTTAAGTAATTGTTTAGTATAAGTTTTTTTTTTCTATATATTGAACTGAACCACCCCCGAACACAAGCTCTGCTTCTTCGGGTGGTGTATCAACTTTTGTATTTTTCGTGTAATTTGGAAAAAAAAAAAAAAAAAATAAATAAATTGTAATTGTAATTGTAATCTTACGACTGACAGGCAACTAGCTAATCTCTATCTGAACAGGGTGTTAATGAATAACACCGAAATATTTTACCTGTGTGTAGACAGGGGATATATACAATCAACTTTTATTCGTAGATTTTTGCTTTGAGGATTCAATTTTTCCTGTTGCAGCATAAAATCTCGCAGGGCACGGCTGCCACTGACTTCTAACATTTCAAAAAAATTAAAAACAAAGGAACTTCGTTGTTAATACTGTAGTTATGAAAAAAAACTAATGCAGTGGCTGCGAGTCATGTGATTAGTCTGTAAATTTTGCAGATTATGAAAACTTTAAATTATGGTATAGCTGTTGATGAATGATTAAGAATCAGGTTTTTTTATCCATCACTAAGAAGGTATGAAGTCAATTTAATGACTCTTTTAACCCTACTTCGCTTAATTATTGACTTATGAACACCAAATTGTAATATCTTTAATGCCCTGCAGCGTACACATTTTAAGCCATAGAGCAAAAATCAACTAATAAAAGTTGCTTGTCTATGTCTCCTCTATACACAGGTAAAATATTTCGGTGTTATTCATTAACACCTGTATAAGTTAAGCGGCTTTGTCCTGACTGACTGACTGAATGAATGACTGACTGGCAGAGAATCAACGTAGAGCCTAAACTATAATAGGTAGGGACTTGGAATTTTGACAGTACCTTCGTTTCATAATGTAAGTGCACATTAAGAAAGTATTTTGCAAAATGTTTATTTTTAATGTCAAAAATCAAATGTTTTCGAGGAGATGAAATACCTTCCATGAGAAACACGCAAGCAATTCGATGGTTGTGGAAAGACAGTATTGAATTGAGACATTAATTCGAGACGGCCTTGTTCGTTGCTATTTTGTTTAATTTTTTAAGATTCGCAGAGATCTAATTATTTTTTTGCACTCCTTAGCTAGTAAGTGTTTCTTACGACAGTTGTTTACATGGCTCGTAACTTGACATTACCACACGCAATCTTGTTGCTAGGGGCGACGGGCGGAAAGTGAATTGTTGCTAGGGGCGACGGGCGGAAAGTTACTTTACCGCCCGCAAATGCTTATTTGCGAGCAGAAATGACCAAGGCCTCCCCGCTTTATAAATATTCGGTTGCCATAAACAATAACAAATGCGAATCCCTTTTTGAAATAAGCACCATTCTTCAAGTCTGTATTTACATAATATTTTCAGGTAATATCACAATTAATATAATTAAATTGATATAAGTAACCGTCGTGGAAAAAATAGCATGCAACACACGGACCGTAAAGGCATTTACGGGTCTCGAAAACTTAAAAACCCTCGGCTGCGCCTCGGGTTTTCAATCTGTTTCCTCGACCCGTAAACGTGCCTTTCCGCCCTTGTGTCGCAATATACTATTTACATAGGTGTACAGAAAGGGAGAATGAATGCACACTTTAATGGGAAGACAGTGAATGATTTGGACGAAACACACTATGCGGGTTTATTTGGGCTAGGGAACTCGAATCTGAGGTATTTTTTTCGTGAAATGCTCTTCTAAGCGGGGTTTTTAGTTTTTTAATTATCAATCGTTATAATAAAATTGATGAAGAATTATTTGGGTAAGGTTCCTTAATCTGTAGTTCATTTTAATCCTTTCATTTGGAATTTGTGCCCCTATATGACAGCATAAGTTTCGTTTTGTTCTTTTAATTATTTATATTTCTAACGTTAATCAATATAATTAAGAATAAAATCAGGTAAACTGATGTAAAAAAGTGCCAGTATGTTTTTGTTTAATCAGTTATGACTGCAATTATGATATGCAGAATATGTTTTTTTTAATTGATTTCCAAGTTAAGCTTCAGATTTATTCATTATGCCTATTTATGGAAGAACAAAGGTCTAGTTTTTTTTTCTTTTAATCAGATTAAAATCTTCCAGCATCAGATGAACTGTACAGATTTGTGATATCTTGACAATCGCACACTCACATAAGAATACCAAAAAAAAAAAGTCAAATTGGTCGGTGTCGGGATTTGAACTGTGGAACTCCAGAATGTAAGGCCAAGACGTTACCCTCTCGGCCACCTGGGTCAGTTGAACGGTCTAGTTGGAAAAGCGCATGTAAAACAATAGTGTTTTTGGTCATAGCTAACTGTATTTTAATTTCCAAAGCCGTATAAGATCACAGTAAAACAATAGGCTATGTTGTCAAGATAACTGATTTGCTTTTTTTTATATAAATTCTTTCGAATATGTATATTACCATAAAATAGGCACTAAATTGAGCATTACTCCGAAACAGGTCAATATATATATATATATATATATATATATATATCAGTGTGCAATTGTCAAAATATTACAAATCTGGACGATTTTAATTTGATGTTTAAAAAACTAGACCTTCTTTCTTCCGTAAGCCCTGCTTAATGAATCAATCTAGAGCTTAACTCGGAAATCAATTTTTTTTTAAATTATATTTTGCATATCATAATTGCAATTATAACTGATTAAACAAAAACATTCTGGCACTTTGTTACATCAGTTTACGTGATTTTATTATTATTATTATTATTATTATTATTATTTTACTGTACCATCATCATGCCGCCTTAACATCTTTGCAAATTCGTAAAAATGATCATGTAATTGAGTTCATATTCAGCGCCAATTACTACTACAATATCTATTACATAACCATCCAAATGCAGGATAAAACAAAGAGAAATGATGGAAATTTCAACCTGGTGTTTATGAGACATATATAAGGCAAACAGCAATATATGAAGCAAATTAGCATCGTTGTGTACATTTCATCGCAGGGCGAAGTTGGTGGAGATAAATGGGGTGAGAGTTTGCTGCGGCGGGGTTAGGGGTGAGTTGGGGTAACCGCCACCAAACTCTGTATCACTCATCACTACAACAAACTTTGACATTGCCATGCAAATATGTGTCATTTTCAGGCCGAACTACCCCTTCCCTCATTTGCATATAAAAAGCTTAAAAACTAACTCCATTACCTGCCTTCGTCTCCTTCCGATGTATCCGGCAGGTCCAGGAATAACGTAAAGACGGGTTTTTGATGACTCTTATTTCCATAGGCGATTAACCCGTGGTCACAATTCCCTAGTTCCTATCAAGGTTACATTGCCTGTGAATCATTTCGTCCGTAACGCTATTTGAATGATAATGTGTTGTGTCAATTTCAGCCATACATTCACTCTGCTGATGACACGTGGTTTAGAACAAAGACGTGATTGTTCTCGTGTCCAAGCTGTAATACACCAATCCATGCGAGGCTCTGTTTTTAACTCGACCGTTCGGCATTTATGCATTTATGCAGTTCAGAAACTTTCATCTTCTCTTCTTCTGTCCAGCAATCTAAAAATTAAGATTTATAAGACTACTAGCTTGAAAGACCCGGCGTCGCCCGGGTTTTTTATTTTGTAATTGGAAATGACTTATGAAGGACTTTTGATTTTTAAATTCTAGGTCCTTATATAAAAAGTAAAGTGTTCCCTATTACAGGCCATGGAGGCCCAGAGGGTTCCAGGAGGTTGAGGCTCCCAGATTTTTAGACATCGGCACATGAAGGTGGTAAGGTTATCAGCCTTACGCACCGGCCAAGTTTACCCCCAGGATTGTTCCTGGTACTCATTTCTGTTAGAGGCTGAGTCGACCCCAGGGCCATAGTGCCACCAGAAGGATTAGGCCAATTGAAAAACTCCAACGACCTCATCGGGGATCGAATCCGCGACCTTCCGGTTTGTAGCGCAGCGCCTCAACCACTACGCGTACCCCAGGTCCTTATATAGGTATTTATAATCTGAAATAGGAAGAACGACTTATTACACTCAAACTATTCCCTCAGAAAACGCTTGATATAGTTTTTATGGCTCATAGAGGATGTAGAATTCTGCATCGCATCGCTTGTACACAGCAAGCCTGGTAAGGTTTCAAATAAGAAGAAACAGAAATTCCTGTAACATAAAATTGTAATACCGAGGCGGAAAATTTTATTTCTCCCTCTCATGTTACCATAAAACTGTTTTGGGGATGAAATTAAACAGAAAGCAATATCACTTTCATACTTCTCTCTCCAAAAATCTGCGATATAATAATATACCATATTACCATACCTCGTATTGTTTCCTCTATATCCAGGGTAGAGAAAAGTTATGTGACTGCATTATATTCGTGGATTACATTCTTTAATATTTACTTATAACATGAATTATAAATTGATACCGTCTCTTATTTGTCAAACTTGCTTTCATCTGATACATTAGCAACAATATGTTCTGTGATTGGGGTTTTATAATTCTGTGTAAAAAGGGATTAAGTTTTCTCAAAAACCTTTAATTTTTGGCATTTAAAATAAAAAATTTGTAAATTCCTTTCTCAGTGAGCACCTACATTATAAACGAAGGTACTGTCAAAATTCCAAGTCTCTACCTGTTACAGTTTAGGCTCTACGTTGATTCCTGTCAGTCAGTCAGTCAGTCAGTCAGTCAGTCATTCATTCAGTCAGTCAGGACAAAGCCTCTTATATATAGAGAGATTATCCTGCTCGTTGTATTATATGGATGCGAGACATGGCCGCTAACTGATCAGGAAGAACGTAGTCTGAGAGTGTTTTAAAATAGTAGTGCTTCGAAAAATATTTGGGCCCAAGAGGGATGACAATGAGGACTGGAGAAGATTGCATAACGAAGAGCTTCATGACCTATACGCTTCACCGGATATAGTAAGGGTAATAAAAATCGCGAAGGGTGAAATGGGCTGCACATGCTGCACGCATGGGGGAGGAATGACATATCTCAAAAGTATTGGCTGGGAGACCCGAAGGGAAAAACAAACGTGGAAGACCTAGACGTAGGTGGGAGGACAATCTCAGAACGGATTTATGGGAAGTAGGATTTGTGGGGGATGACTGGATGGAGTTAGCACAGAATAGGGTTGAATGGCGGACTCAGGTAAGCGCGGCAATGAACCTTCGGGTTCCATAAAATAGATAATATTCCTTTAAGATAGCTTGCTTAGGAATTGTCTATTGCCATTGAGTAAGTAAGTAAGTAAGTAAGTAAGTAAGAGTTCGGCATTCCGTTTTTTCTGTAAATTTCTTTGTTAGGCAGTCACGACCAGTGTTGGTTGATTTTCTTCCAATAATATTGTTCATGCTATAACAATTTGAAATTATCTGATTTACAGTTTCAAGTATAAATAACACATTGGGGAATTGTATACAACACTACTGTCCCCGGCAAGGGAATATGCGGCCACTTCATCTACGGAGGAACACTGCGTGTAGCTTGTTTAAATACTGCAGGCTCCGAGGACGAGCACCGTATTTCGACACAGAGATCAGTGACGTTCGACGGGCGAAAATAGCTTTAACGAAAAGTATTCTGAAAATACTATAAAAGAAGTCGGTAAAAGAATTCTATTCACTGGTCAATGTGGTGAGTTCGGTGTAATACTTCTGAAGTGAAACTTCTTTAGCCGCGGTAGGGGTAAATCGAGAGCCAAAATCGTCACGAAATTAGTGAGGTGTGACGGAACGGACTGCACAGAGAACAATCAACTCAATGATTAGGCTTATCCAACATTTAAAAAATTAAAAAATAAAAAATTATAAAATCGAAAATCCAAAATTTAAAAAACCTAAAACTCCAAAATTCAAAAATCCAAAATCCAAAATTTGAAAACAAAAAATAAAAAATTCAAAAATCCAAAATTAAAAAAATTAAAAAATGAAAAGATGAAAAAATTTAAAAATCCAAAATTTAAAAAGTCCAAAACCCAATATTAAGAATTCTAACAATCCGAAATTGGAGAAATCCAATAATCCAAAATTGTAAAATTCCAAAAATTAAAACAAGTTTCACTTCTGTCGCGTGGCGTTCCACGCACACTTTTTTTAAAATTATGTATATTAAAATTTGTGACTAACTGACAAATTTTAATATACATAATTTTAAGAATTTAACACTAATCGACAAGCCACACCAATATTAATAAAATCAGTACAACTGCATTATGTCATTGAGTACATATATTTGGGACAACTTTCAGCACACAATGGTCAAGGAACTAAACAGAAGAATTGCCATAGCATGAAAAACATTCTGGTCTCTAAAATCCATCCTCTTAAATAAGAAATAAACCGCAAGCTCAAATTCTAAACACTCGAATCCTGCATCTTTCCAACTTTACTGTATGGTTGCCAAACGTGGAACTTGACTGAAACCCACAAGAAAGAAAGAAAGAAAGAAAAACTCCAAGACTGCCAAAGGAAGATGGAGCGGAAGGCCCTAGGAGTATCTCTTCTAGACAGGATCCCAAATACTAGGTTAAGAACACTGGCGAACACAGAGGGTGTAGATATATAAGCATTCATGAACCACAGAGTATTGTCTCTGTTCGACATTACATGAGAATATTGTAGGAGAAAAATTCCTCCGGCACTGGGACTTGAACCCAGGATATTTAGCTATTCGCGCCAATGCTCTACCAACTGAGCTAAGCCGGAGTTCAATTCACAGCGCCAGATGGAACCTCTCTCCTATGACTAATTGTCCTAATCACAGTGCTGCTTATGACATAACTTGTCTGTCTGTGAGGTAGACCATTAGGGCAATTAGTCATAGGAGAGAGGTTCCATTTGGTTCTGTGAATTGAACTTAGTTGGTAGAGCATTGGCGCGAATAGCCAAAGATCCTGGGTTCAAGTCCCAGTGCCGGAGGAATTTTTCTCCTATAATATTCTCACAGAGGATGTAGCCCAACGCACAATAATACTAAAGTGGAAATGGGGAGGACACCTAACTCGACTGAAAAGCAGCAGATGGGCACAAATTGCAACGATGTGGGGCCCGCGCATCGGAAAAGAGACACCGAGGCAGACCAGTCACTAGATGGGCCGACACATTTCAGAAGTCCGTGGGAGTGCATTGGTCCACAACAGCAAGGAGCCGGGGTGAATGGAGGGATCTATCTCACAACCAACATGGTGTAGGAATGAACAATAGTGCTCATAAGCCAGAAAATTTCCAATTCATGTGGATTAGCTCACTTCACATGAGCTTTCCCTTAAAGGGGGCCAATGCCCTTCACGGGATCAAATTGGCTTCATTTATTCATTCTTTCTAACATTTAAAACAGACGACGTAAAGTATTCTGAGTATGTTACATCAGAAGTCGGTAAAAAGAAATCTACCGACTGGTATCTTATCCATTGCTGTAGGCTTGCTGACAACATAAAGAATATAGCCTATATGCTGATAGATTGAACTGTGTGAACCGTATTAAAAATTATATTTTATCTCTTAAAGAGTTTTTTTAAAAATACTCATGGTGGCTGTGTGCTTTTATTCTATCCGCTTAGAATGAAAGCTTATCAACATCAAAAGTCATCTTTCAAATGTCATGACTTACCCAAGGGAATACATCGTAAACACTAAATACATAAAACTGTGTTCTGAGTAATATAAAGGAGCACTGCTCTGCCCTCAAACCAGAAAGAAAATTAAAACCATTTTCCTTGCCGTTTCTGAGTAAACAAACAGAAAGTTCGGGTTGTGAGTCTATTTCCCACATTCAATGAAATCACAACCTTTTCAAGTCGTTCTCATTTCATTTAATTCTGTCGATAACCACTTCACTCGATGAATTCACTCTCGACATTTATTAATAAGTTTACTCATTACTAAATTTCTGATTGAAGCGAACTTTTTCCATATATTTCACTCTGCCTTTTATTGAATACCGACATTGGGGGACTCATCAGAGCTAGGATTCATCTATATTAATAAAAATGAATTTACAAAAGGGTTGTTGCCGCATCACTTGAGAACGGCTCGACCGATTTGGCTGATTTCTTTTTTGTTGTGTTCGTAATTGTCAGGACAAGGTTTGTATGAAATTTTTTTTTTTGGAAAATCCACGGGAAAAGTCGGAAAATGTGAAATGAGGCACAGTTAGAGAGTTCTGCTGTCAATTGTTTACATAACAAACAAAAGATTAAAAAAACCGAAGTGTGACAAAAGAAGTGTGACATATTCACTGTTTGAGAATACCGCTTTCACATGTTTTCATAACAAAAAATAAGAAGTGTGAGTCTTGCAACCTAGTAGCCTACTCTTAGATAAATACGTTAAAAATCCTTTAGTAGAAAGAACATTTATTGAAATAACATACCAACATCAGAAAACGGTTGCACATCAGTAGTTGCATGGCCTACTGACAAACACACAGAACCTGACTCCTGATATATTTCCGTGGTTCAAAGGAGTATTAAAAATTAAATTTTTGCACTTAATCCTCATTACTGACCGATTAAATTCATGTTTAATTGGTTTGTGAATTATTTTAATTTTCGTGGAAATTGTTTGCAATACATTGTCAATTCAATAGCTCAATAGGCTGGATAAAAAAGATAACGTAATAACCACCTCGAAAGATATCAGATATCGATATCTCGAAACAATTGAAGCCGAAAAGAGATAGGAAGATAAGCCAGGTGGAGAATGGATTCGATTTGAGTGTATTGTAGTTGGGCAGGGCCGTGAAATGGGAAATGTGTGGGGGTTGTTCTCTTGGGACTGGCTAGCCATGAGGAGCAAACTTCATTGCGGTGCGAGCCATTGTTTAGGGAGAAAGTGGTCACGTGAATCCATATGCTCAGAAACACTATTATCTGCGTTGCCCGACTTTATAAAAACTTCTCTAGTTATTTTAAACAAATTTCATAATTCTGTAAAATCACACATTACAAATGAAGTATTTTGTTGGTATACAAGAACATTAAGGGATGATCGAAGTTTTGAAAATGATTTTCTAAACGATTTATGTGATTTAATTTGACAGATGTAACTGTAACCTGAACAAAAAATTACGTATAAAATTTCAATTTAGTATCCCAATTGGTTTCTGCGAAATTAATGAAACTGATTTTTAAACATAGAAATTGAAATCTATCTGACAGGAACATGAAAAGCTTTAAAAAAAAACTCCACAAATTTCCATTAGCCCTACTCTTGACATGAATAAATATTACTCTGACACTTCAGTCAATTACTTTTTTCTACGGTAGTTAAAATTTAAGTGATTTAATCAAATATATTAATGAAAAAGAATACTCTGTTCGTATTTTTATCATAGCCTACTTTAGAATAATAAGCCTACAGTATTATTTTTCATGAGTCGGATCTACATAAAAAACTAATCTACATTATTTCTTTCTTGATTCAGGTAAGTTTTCTACATCAGTCTATTGACTCCGTAAAAAAATCGTAAGTTTGAATGACCAATGATGACTAATAAATAATTATGCTATTTTCATATTGAACAAGACATTTGAGAGTTAGTAATTGAATGATAGCCAAGTCTAATCATGTGATCGTATAATCTAACTTTAGTAACATAATCCCCCAAAATAAAATATTATCGCTGGTAGTGATATAAAACACCTATTTTGAAATATTAATATACTTCTTGAGTCCTGTTTGTAGCAACAGGGGATAGTTGGGTGGCATTTAAAATTGCAATGCATTTCATTTATGGGGGTACGCCGTATCGTAGTGGTTGAGGCGCAGTGCTACAAACCGGAAGGTCGCGGGTTCGATCACTGGTGAGGTCATTGTCATTGGAGTGGTGGCACTAAGTCCCTCGGGTCGACTCAGCCTCTAACAGAAATTAGTACTAGGAGCAATCCTTACCACCTTCATGTGCCGATGTCTAAAAATCTGGGAGCCTCAACCTCCTGGAACCTTCTGGGCCTCCATGGCCTGTAATAATGAACATTTTACTTTTACTTTTATTTATGACAGAAAAAGAATGAACTCTGGCTTAGCTATGTAGGTAGAGCATTGGCACGGATAGCCAAAAGTCCTGGGTTCAAATCCCAGTGTCAGAAGAATGTTTCTCCTACAATATTGTCAAAAATAGTATAGTTGGATTTTAAATACGCAATATTTTTAACTAATAGTTTGCCGCTAGGATTTTGTCATTCTATAAAATTCTTAGAAAATAAGTAAAATAATAGATATTTCATATTTTACTTTCTCATTTATGCCATTCTATACAATGCCCAGTAATTTTATGGGTTGTCTGATTTCAAACTTTGCCAGTTACATATACATAATAAGGACTAAAGGTAGACCTAGTATGCCTACTGTAATTAATTCAATTATTGTTACTGATAGACAACTAAAGTATTTTCAGAGAATAGGACATATTTCCCATTTGTATATGTCTTCTCCCTTTTGTACCGTATACAAAATATATATTTGAAGTGCTTGGCGAGATACAATCATAAGCCACCCATATTAAATTTTGAGAAACTAAGATTTCATGAATTATTATTAAATATTAAAACAAATCTGTTGCGATTTCTTTTATGTCAAATTGTACTTGACAAACATATTTATGAATACAGTTCATATTCCATCATTAGTTTTATAGCGGTCGTAACATTAATTTTCTAGAACTACATAAGGGTGGCTTATGATTATCTTTCGAAGCCCTTCATATTTTAAAAATTGAACAAATGAATCCACTATTATAAACGGAATAGCTGAAAAGGCCCGGCGTCGCCCGGGCTTTGTATTTTTAAATTTGAAATTAACTTATGGAGGACTTTTGATTTTGAAACTCTAGGTCCTTATATAATATGTATGTAGAACTTGAAATGAAGAAAAAGATTTATCACACACGAACTATTCCATCAGAAAACGCTAGATATAGCTTTTTATGGCTCATACAGGATGTCGAATGCTGCATTCCGTTGCTTCTACACATCATGCCTGGGATTGGTTGAAATAAGAAGAAACATAAATTACATAAGAATGTATTGACTTGACAGAAAATTTTATTTCTCATTCTCGTGTTACCATACAACCGTTTCGGGGCTGAAATAAAAGAGAATTGCAGTATCACTTTCAAACTTTGCTCCCCTAATATCCGGGACATAATATACTGCGAGCATAGGACTCAAAATGTTCCATCCCATGCTTAGGGCCTATGATAAACATCCCTATTTCTCAACTAATACAAAGCCTACAGCAATGGATAACGTATCAGCGGAAAGGATTATTTGCCGACTTCTGATATAGCATACTCACACGCTTATGTTGTCCCTGCAATACGACCTCTTATTCTACATCAAAATGTGAATTGAGAAAATATTTCTTATGTCGAGGGTAGAGAAAGTTATGTGACTGCATCACACTGTGCTGTATTTTCGTGGATTTCATTTTTCAGTAATTATTTTCGCCAATATGTTATATCGATGGAATCATAATTCGTTAAAGTCCAGTATTATATAGCTGCCAAAGCCCTATGTGATCACAGTAAACAATACACTGTCATGTGAACTGAACAGCAGTTCATTTTTTTCAGTATAATATTCTCAGAAATTATATAATTTTCAAGGGAAGGTGTAGTTTGTTTGAATTTTAATGTTGACCGCGTAACTTCTCGGGTTTAACTGGGTATGTGTGCAGAATTTCGTGTAAATTGGCAAAGAAATGTAGATTTGTATAGGGAACAAACAAACATACATACATACATACATACACATTTTCGATTTTATATATTAGATAAGCAATATAATCCTAAAAGTATCCAGACTAACATGTAAACATTTGAAATCAACACCCTTTATAATTCTATATTAATAAACATTAAATACTGTCCAAAAATGTAATCGGCCAGACTAGGCCTATCTTATTCCCTTAACCATGGTAATACGTAAATTAACTTGATCTATCCAAACGCATTCAGTTTATGTAGAAGGAACTAACTCATTCTGATTGCATATAATGAAATAATATTTTCTGTAACATGCCTGCAACTGCTTAGCACAGCTTGCATTCCGCCTGTTGAAATTATCAGAATCAATACAGGATACAATTGGGTGGCGCCCGTTATCGGATTTTTTACATTCGCTTTCTATATAACCTCGAGTTGAAAAAGAACTACATGACAGGAACATACGTTTTAAATTTCTATCTCTAGTAGTGGTTTTAACTGTTTTCAACGTATTCAAACATTTGGAAACGTGATTTTGATAACCTGATCATAAAAATTAAAAGAGCTATTTTGAATTTGTTTAAGTTTTATCTAATTAATAAAACTCAGTTAACGGATTTAGGCCCTAATGACATCAGAATTGAAATATTGGAGATCCACAAGGGTCAATTTTAGGCCACATATTATTTCTAATGTAAATTAATTACATAAATTTGATAAAAAAAAAAAGGTTCTATCTTTCCAGTCTCTAGATCCAAAGGACGCGCGTTCAAATCCGGCCGCAGTCATTTTTCAAGATATAAAGATCCTGGGCACGGCGTTCTCCAGGAGGGATTTTAAGCTTGGGGGCCCGTGCAGTAGATTTATATACTTTAAAAATCACCAAGCCTAAATTAGAGTCTCTGTACAAAATTCACGCCCAAGTAACATCTTAGTTTCTTGGGATGTTTGTAAGACGATGGGCTTACCACCTAAACCTCTGCTCTCTCGGGAAATAAACGTAATAAAATTAGTCTAGGTACTAAAACCTCCACTTGGAGGCCCTATGCCCTTAACGGAGGTTACAAGATGTTTACACACATACACATATATACATACATAAACATATACGTATACACATATATACATACACAGTTATATATACATACATACACACACAGTTACATATACACACGCAAACACATACGTATACACACATACACACATACATACATTATAATAATTTATGTACGTATATATGCATGTATGTATGTATGTATTATGTGTGTGTGTATATATATCATGTACCATAGATACCATTTCTACACGATACAAATATGGGCTGGACATGTTGCACGCATGGGGAAAGACATATCTCAAAAGTATTGACTGGGAGACCCGAAGGGAAAAGACCACCTGGAAGACCTAGACGTAGGTGGGGGGACAATATTAGGATAGAATTAAGGGAAGTAGGATCTGCGAGGGATGATTGGATAGAGTTAGCATACAATAGGGTTGAATGGCGGGCTCAGGTGAGCGCGGCAATGAACCTCCGGGATCCATAAAATAGGTAATATTCCTTTAGCTTGCTGAGGAATTGTCTATTGCCATTGAGTAAGTATGCCATACAAATATTTTGCACTTCAAAGGAACATAATATTTAAACAAATTAATAAAAATCTAACTTTCCATTAAGTTTAATTCACAGAATTGCATCAACAGCAATATAGCATTGTGTAGTGTACTTAATGAGAGGACTGAAAACAATAATAACATATAGGTATATAAAAGTGGCATACTTTGCATATTTTCAAAGTATTCTAAACTATGGTATAATACTATGGGGTAACAGTCCTCATGTAAATAAAGTTTTTACGTTACACAATAAAATCATCAGAGTCATGACCAATTCAGGATATACCGAACACTGCAAACCACTCTATGTTAATCAGAGAATTTTAACAGTGTCTTGTTTGTATATAAAGAGTTTGTTAGCATATTTTAAAGACAATATTAGTAATTTCACAACTAGGAGTGACATACGACACTAGGAACAACAAAGAATACAATATTCCGTATAATAGGCTATCAAAATCAGTAGGTAGCTTTGAATGTATGGATATCAAGGTAGCAAATAAGATGCCACCTGACTTATTGTCTCTGACAGCCCTGAAAGGTTCCCTCTCTATACTCAGGAATCACTTATATTCCTAATTTGTATATATTTGTCTTCTAGTTTTTTTCTTGTTGTTTCATAAGTTTTCTTGGTATAGGCTTAAGTAGTTAATGTGAATTTTTATTAATGTTTATTGTAAATGCTTGTAAACACTTCTTTGTGGTATAATTTTTTTCTATTACGCTTTGTCTTAAGGCAACCCTTAACTGAGGGAAGCTGAATGTGAATAAATAACATTAAAATATATAGAAGTGAGCTACACTTTAACAAAAGTATCAATTGCTGGCTCCTAAAGTACCCTTTTTATAATATAACTGAATTTATGGATTTTAAGTGTCCCATTATATTGTAAATTTAATGTATTAATAATTGACAATGTCTATAGTGTAGTCTACACTCAATGACTGTAAAATAAATTAAATTAAATTAATTAAATATACCTACACAGTTGCGGAAAGTAACAATAGACGTTTTGTTGTTGGCAGGTCAGTGTATTTTGAACCCCTGTAACGTCCAGTCTGTGTGTACGTACTGTGACTGTAAACACCTAACAGAATGCAGAGCCATGTTTCTAATCCCATGCCTCTTGTTTGATCAAGACTTGTAGAGGCTTGCTGGCTCAGTGGTTTTCCTCTACAAAGTCGATCCTTACAGTTAACGACTTCGAGAGTTTCAAGTTACCTCACCTACAACCCGGTAAGGGGGAAATCACGCTTCTAGCATTAAGCCAATTGAAATACTATCATGGCTGCTGGCGGGCTGAGTACTGTATTAACGTACCGGTACTTAAATAGTATATTGCGATACAAGTGCCGTAAGCGATGCATGCCCTTGATGAATAGCCACCCTAAAGGGAGTTTTAAAAAATTTTATTTTATAATGAATATTTTCCCGGGCTTCTGACGGTGGTTGTTGGGATAATTTTGACGTTTCGTGGCCGATCTGAGAGAACATTGTCAAGGAGAATGAAATACCATGACTGGATAATGTTCTTTTTATAGAGATCAGGCAGCTAGAAGTGTCCCATCTATATGGAGATGACTGTCCCATCTCTATACCATCCCTTACTATCGTGATAAATACAATCTCAAAGAACTGGAAGTCATTGGACTCATGGTAGGAGCAAGAGGAACTGTTACAACTTCCATGTTGAACACCTTCAAGAGATTGGGACTTCCTCCATCAGTTATAACTGAAGTTGCTTTAGCAACCCTCAGAGGATCTGTTTCAATACTGTAACGGTTCGCGGGTTACGAAACCAATTACAGCCACGGTTTCGCTACAGTCAGAGCAGAGATTATCTTCAGTATCAACAGGGGCAAAATCTGGGTATTTATAGTTCTTAGAAACAGTCTACTTTATATTCTGATGCAATCAAAACTCCCTGGTTAACTGGTAAGAGTGTTGTTTATTTTACTATAATTACAGAACAGTAAATAGGCTTTTGCAGAATATTCGTCGTATGTGAACTTTGACTTCAGATGAGTGGATCTCGTAATTAAGGTGTCTTTCTCCCTAACCTCGTGTATTCACTAGAATACCTTGTAAAGTCGTTGATTCACTGGTACTTACAGTTTGATACACACTGAATTTAAGTTGGTACTCAGCTATAATTAAGCCGTACCTCAAACCTGAATATATTCGTAGATTTAAATAATACTGCAGTAAATGATACTTAAATCATTTACTGACCGAAGAATATTAATAGCTTCCCGACTTCTACTAAGTCGGAAGCTGGATGCTGAGAAGATCGCTCCGCTCAACCAGAGCGTAGACGAGAGAGTGTCGATACCATTTCCTGCGTGTCCCCACTTCTCATCGTTCAAAGTCCAATACGCCTTGTATTTCTTTTAACCTCTAATAGCTATGTTTACATCAAATTACATTGTGTTTCCGAATCTTCGGACACAAACCCTTATTTCATTGGCTAATGCTCCTTACCCAGCATAGACGCTACTACACGTGGCTAGCAGTGCTTGGCCACGCTGTCAGTAATAAGAAATGATGCTAGATTCCCCGAAGCGCTATAGAGTAAGAACTTTCCCACCTACTAAGCCTTTAAATTTCAATAGAGTCAGTAAGCTCTCCTTTCTCTGCGTTTTTAGTTCAATAGCAGTGAGTTTCGTGATGAATGACTGTCTCCTACACCCCACTGAGACCCTTTAGTTTAGTTCTTAAGTCTATTCTTACGTTCCGGGAAATCCGTCTCGTTTCAATATTCACACAAGTCCAGCCGGAATATAATATTGCAAATATTATGTTCCTATTCCATTTCTGCTGTAACTTGTTCAGATAATTTTAGTGAATTTGACTTATTCCTATAATGTTATTAGAAATGCAAAGCCATAATTGATTAATATTTATCTTATTATTCTAATTAATAAGTTTATATAATAAACTTATTTTGTTCATTATAATTATATGGGCGGAGTAATTCAATTGCAAAGTAGCAATCGTCTCAATACTGAGGAATCACATATATAAATCCTAATCGTAACTGTTAATGATTTTCTATTTTGTATTAATTTTTCCTTAATTTTATTCTCTTTTTCTTTTCAATGTTCTATGTTCAATTACCTTTTTGTTTTTCTTTTCTGGTACTCTTTGTCTGTGTAGGCAACCCATAACTATGGGAAGATTAAATAAATAAACAGAACACCGTCAAATCTTAGTGGCACTTTATTCTTCTTGACAATGGAGCCTTAGATCTGCCCCAAAACGTCAGAATTTATCCAAAAAACCACCTGGTTAGAAGCCCGAGGAAATATTCTATATTACTACCACCAGTAAATTTTTAAAGTATATTATTTAATTTTAATGAATTTCATCATTGAAAACGAGGATTTTTTCATATTTTAGATATATTATTTAATTTTCAACTGTCTAAAATCTGACGACCTGTAATTTTTAGTTCAGCAACTTCAGAAGCATATTTTACAGTAAGTTATTAGGGGACATACATTTTGATATAGGGAAAGTGTGTTGTTTCACTCCTCTGAAACCGTTACCTTTTAGTCTATTTCGTTTCTTGTATCTTCACGAATGTATTGGCAATATTTGTTACAGCAAATCTAGTGCTATTGACTCGCTGCTTAACTCTGCGCTCAATAAAAAAATATTCACCTTAGGAACTTGTACCATAAATAACTGTTAGCGTGTCCAAAGAAATCAAATAAAATCCTGGAAGACAAAAATAATCTCGGAATCGAACCCAGTACCTCTCATTTCACTATTGTAACCTTGTAGAAATATTCAAGGAATTTTCATTTTATAAACCCATGCCGGACTACATAGAAAACAGTTAACGCAATGATCAGGTTCATGGCGTAATTTTCGATACCTTGGGTCAAGTGAATAAACATGTAGCAATTGCTTTTACTTGAAAATAACAGAATAAGCTTTAAAGTATGTGAATAATAATATAGAATATGCTTGTGCTAATTAACAAAAGAAAGTTGTTGTAGCAAATGCTGAATTTCCCAGCACTTGCTCAAAAAGGTGTGAATAAAAGCAAGACTCTGCTTTGACTTCATAGCAAATGCTGCAAATTTTTCAAGTGTGGTTGTACCCATGCTACAGTTTTAATTTTATTGGAAGTGTAAATGATGAAATGGCTGCTTTTATGCAAGTGAGAACTCCTAAAAATCACAGGCGTCTTCGGACTCTTGAAAGTGAATATCATTCTTCAGAATATGAACAAATTGTAACTGTTTATCACTTTCATCACTGGTCATAGAAATTTCAGACTCAGAAGATGACATTTTGATGTCGATAACAATTAAAGACACTCACATGTTTCCTACTATTTTCATGACCTGCTAGATTGATGTTTATTTTTAATTATCTAGGGGGCCGTGATCCACAGAAAAGGCTAAATTTTTCCAGCATTTACTAGCTAGCACTAGTAAAAGATTATTCACACAAAACTGAGCTAATGCTAGTGCTATTACTTAATACTAGATAGCAAATGCTTTTGCTAATACTTAATTCGAAAAGCAAATGCTTGCTTTTTATTCACTTGACCCCTTATTCTGAATTTTGCACAAAATTGATTTTTTTTTTATTAAAATTACTTTTACATAATTTGGTTAATAATTTAAGCTTAACTACTATATAGGCCTATTATCTTATACGACACACTATGCATTTATGGATTCATTCCGATATAATATTGTGAGTTAGTTCATTTATTATTATTGGTTCAATTACGACGGAAAACGACCGCTAAATTTAACAAGTGACCTTTTATTTCAGTTTTATTACCAGGGCCCGGATTCTGATGACCTAAAATTGTTTGAAAAATTACCTATAAAATGACCCTGAATTTTAAAGAAAATGACTTAATAATTATAAAAAAATGACCTAAAAACTGACATTTTATTTATAAAAAAATATTATTGTTCACACTAAGTTATAGACAAGTTTGTGCATAACTGTAAAAACTGTAATGTTGTGAATGTTCTTTTCTCACGGAAATTTATACTGGCACTGAGGCACTGGTGAGTCAAAATTCGGCACATCCTATTGTGGTCTGCCGGATTATATTGTTGTTTTTTGAGGGCAAACAGTAGTTTGCACTCTCAGATCCAAGCAGGTGGCAGACTCTGGTGCCAATCTAATAACAATAGTAATATACTACAAAATTTTGGCGTTTCTTTGATTCTCACTTCCGACTGAGACATGTCAACACATTAACGCCGAATTTTTCCTTCTTGCATTAAACAAACAACACTTCAAAGACACCACCGCTAGCGACGAAAAGAAGTTAATACACTCAATGTAAATACATGAAAATGACTAAATAAGGAAGGAAATGACACGAAAATGACAAAATAATGACCTAAATTTGAAATAAATGCCCTAAAAATATAAAATTGCATACAATGACAAAAAATGACCTAACAAAAATGCATTTCTATAATCTAGAGGCCATGATTAGGATTTATCCACAAGTTGGCAATGTCTATGCAGCATCAATAAAAAGATGACAAGTCATTAGAATCCGGGCCATGTTTATCACCAACGTTTTAAGATAGGTTTGAACTTGAAAGCTCTAAGTGAAGGTTAGTTTACATTATGACACTAGGTCTCGTAATTACTTTCATGAAAATGATTTTGTGAAATTACTTACACCTATTTTCTTTAAAACTAATTCCAATGCAACCGCATATTTCATCATATTTCTGAAGTTCAAGCTGTTGAAATCTCACATGTTGAAACGCGTATGACTCCAGGCATTTCACAACTTCCTCACTTCCCACTTCATTTTACAAAACGCGAACAAGCTAAATATGCGTAAAATATCAAAATTACTATTATAGTTTCGTGAAAAGTTGGAATAAGCCGAAACTGCGTAGTATCGTACCTCATTATCGCCAGTACATCTCGCGCTTGCGCATTCAAGTAAAAAACAGTTGCGAAACTCAGTTACGAAACCTAATTTCGTCATGTAAACTAGCCTTAAGAAATAAATTTATAGAAACTTCCGCTTTTTTTTTTCGCAAAGCAGACTGCAAGAAAAGTGAATGCAGCTCATACATTTTAAAAATAGAGCTCAAAGGAATTTCTTCCCTTCATACAATGGAGAAGTGCACACACTTTTAACACTCACTTTATACTAACTTTCAAACTAGCTTTGAAGTCAAGTTCTGCAATTCTAATACAAGATACACGCCCCAGCAGAACTTAACTCGTGATTGGCTTCCCTGCATGCCTAAGCCACAACTTTGATCTCTTGTGCAGGTGAGAAATTTCAACTGAAGTGGTAAACGGATCAATCTGAAACATCTTTTTTTTCTTCTTCCTTACATTGTAAACATCGTGCAATTACTACAGTCCCATCATTCCAAACAATACAATTAGATGTCCATACCTTGGAAGTGTTACATAGAAATCTCTAACATTAAAACTGTTAACAATCTAACTTCCTAGGGATAGGCCTATAGTATATGACTAGCAGGTGCCCGCGGCTTCACTCCCGAATATTTACTCAACTGATATATATTATGTTTAAATCATTTATTTACAGAAAAATAATTAAAACGTTATATTTATTAACACTGACATCGTTTGGCAAATATTGCAGGAATGACATAATTTTATTCTTCACTATTTTCTTCAACGTTAAAAATATAAGCAATTAAATGAACAAAACGAATCTTATGCTACAATATGATGATGATGATGATGATGATGATGGTGATGATGATGAAGATGATGATGATGAAGTGTTCGGCCCGGAGGCCGGTGCTGGCCTGGGACCGAACCGTGGGGATGCTACCATATGGGCATAAAAATTCGATATGAAACTATTACTGTTGCTGGAAATATTGTGCGAGTTATCGCGCGTACAGACACACGAACCAAGAGATAGACATACGTTTAGGCATTTTCCCGTCCCCCACACAATCCCTTAAAGTACCATTCTGGCACTTAATTAATAATAAAGCAAATCGATTTCATTAGATCCTTGTGTCTAGGCTTCTATATTGGGACGTAACCTGCTAAGATTTTACTTTATTTTAAGGTCATTGATCCTTTCAAACACAGCCTATTCTACCAGAGGCGGATCCAGAGAGACATTTGGGGGGGGGGGAACCAAAGTAGAGAGGGAAGTTTTTACTCATAAAAATTAATTATTCCCAGTAGACATTCGAAATCAAAATGAACATTTCAGCATTTTATTGCAAATGTATTTCAAAATAATGAATGTCATTGTTTTAATTTAAGTATTTGGGTTATGTTGTCTTTACAAAATTTATTAGAAGGCTGACCGTTGGAATAATCTGCGCTTAATGTTACAAATTTTGGGGGAGGAAATTTTCCCCATTTCCTCCCCCGTGGATCCGCCCCTGTATTCTACACATTATACACATTTACGGTTACATTTACTCTCCCTTCTACGCGATCAAACTATTTCCATTTTCTACATTACTAATAACGACCTCTGACTTCTAGTGTACTATTACCGGAGATCTGTAGTTTACAGAATAAGCATATAAGTATGATAGTCTCTCGTCAAAAGATGGGTGTCATCATTTCCAAGCGCCGGAGTTCCAGGAGCGAGGTTCATAATATTCTGCGGTATCTGGTTTCCTTTATTTACATAACGCGATGATATTAAATGGAAAACATTGCCGAGAAAATAAAAACTTTCATCTTAATCAAACCAGATGGGATGCTCTGAAGTATCATATCTTGTTACCAGGTGAAGTTCATTTTTCTCATTTCGTAAGGCATTTCTCTAATGAAGATTTCATTTATAAAAGAAGTCATTTATAATATGGAAGAAAATAACGTGGGCTATATAACCGCACTTAAGTTCTTTTCATAAATACATTTAGGAGAGTTTGTGAAAGCTTCTTGAGTCGTCAAAAAGGTACAGTTTTCATGTAATAATCGCTTAAAAATGATCTGTCCTGCTTGTAATATGTGGTATAGCCTAATAGAAATGAATAAATAAGAGAAGAATTGAAGGGGTCAACGCACCAGTGGTCTAAGACACTTGTTTAACATTTAGAGAAAACTAAAACTAAACTCTGTGACGCTACATCCTCTAAGGGACTAGGCCTACCATCCGACCGCAGTATCATCTACCTAGAGTCCGTTTGGTCTAAGCTGGCACAGTTCAGAAAATTGAGACAGAAGATGTTTGGCAGAAGTCAGGTATTGAACAGAAAGAGATAGAAACATACTATTGTGGAAGGTTACTCACTCCATATTTTGAAGCTGTCACTTTGACGAGGGTGGCAGAGGAGATATACCCATCATTGTAACTGCAAGAAGCAGTGGTGCTCAGTGAGGTTTATGCCACTTTAATCAGGATCTGAATCGCCTCAATTCTTAATAAATTTGCCCAACACCAAAACTATACTGTATTTAACCCAACGAAATCCTTTAATTTTTTAACCATGAACACAAGCATTTTTCCAATGCACAGAATTAACTTTTTTACTTCATTGCTATTTCCGACAGTGATATCGTATTTTACCAGTGCCCTTATTAGTTCAATTCGGTCATGAAAACCACCATTAACGGCCGTGGGTGTCGGCATGCTGACCACATGCCCAATCCTGCCATCTGCCTGTGGTGGATGACGCAGCGGTCGGGTGGTAGGCAAAGTCCTCCAGGGATGTAGCGCCACGGAGTTTAGTTTAGTTTAGTTTTAAGTCACAATGGTATGGCAGTAAACGTAGGCTATAACTGTGTGGTCATGTTGTTTCGTACTGTGCCTATCTCGTAATGGCTGTGATTGTCTTGACTGATTTAATTCAGCCATATAGCACTGATTTTCTGGGGATAGCACGGGATCAGAATTAATATAGCCTCCACTTAAACAAGTTTGCGTGTCTGATTTTCACACGGAGTAGGTATTACGACGAGCTTCATAATCTGTAAGGGTAACTAAATCATAGATGAAATGGGATGGACATGTTGCACGCATGGGGAGGAAAGACATATCTCAAAAGTATTGAATGGGAGACCCGAAGAGAAAAGACCTCTTGGAAGATCTAGACGTAGGTGGGAGGACAATATAAGGATAGATTTAAGGGAAGTAGAATTTGCGAGGGATGGTTGGATGGAGTTAGCGCAGAATAGGGTTGAATGGCGGGCTTAGGTAAACGTGGCAATGAACCTTCGGGTTCCATAAAATGGATAATATTTCTTTAGCTTCCTGAGGAATTGTCTATTGCCATTGAGTAAGTAAGTGTAGGTAGGCACGAGGTTTATTTTGAATTGTAGCTAGCGTTATCCATTAGTGTTATTGAATTTGGAGGAATATTTGGAATAGAATTTTGATCAAATCATTTTTGAAGTGTTTGCATATAACTGTTCCTCGATATAAATTTGCAATATAACATGGAATTAGGGATAAAGCCAGATTCGGAGTACCAACTATTTATTTACTCCTAATATAAGTTATTACCCCACGTTTCGCTCAAATAAATATTATGGCGGTTAGAATTATGTAAGTCTTTGAGTTTCCGTAAGTATGTAAATCGTCTTACTCCCACATAAGGTCTTTCTATAAAAATGTATCTCTCCTGGTTATTTTTTTTGTACCGGAATTTTCATTGCTTTAATACCTTACACATGTGTTTCAATTTTCGTATTGTCGTTTAGAAAAGCGTGATTTATTATTACGGTATCATTATAAATGTCACTGGAATAAAATAATGCAGTAAATCCCAAAGTCAAATAAATGTGAATATTACAATTTACTTTCAAAAATATAAAATAAATATTTTACACCAACACCATTCACAGTAACAAGCCGCCACGTCTGCTTTTCTACACGACAATATGAGAGCTGAAGCACGTCTGTCAATTACTTAACGGCGAATTTCTTGTTTTTCTACATTTTTTCTATACGACCCTACCCTATCCTGAGGTCAGTGGAATAGTGGAGTGAGTAAATTTTGGCTACCTGCTGAATTTTGTGTCAGGATAAAGCAGACGTACTATAGGCAGATGGCAGGATTGAGGGGCATGTCATCAGCATGCCCGCGGCCGTTAATGGTTGTTTCAGTGACCGGAGCCACAACTTCTCTATCAAGTAGCTCCTCAGTTTGAATCACGAGGCTGAGTGCACCCTGTTCCAGACCTCCCTACCTCAGAAAAATCCGAGGAGGTACCGGGGGTCGAGCCCGGGCCTGCGAATCTGTAGTCAGCAACGATAACCACGAAACCATGCTGGCGGTCGTTTAGAGAAAGAAGCAAGTTAAAATTCTACATTTGTAGGTTTTAATAAAATTTGGGGTACCCAGTTTTGGGGAGGGGAAGTGGGGTGTTCAAGTGTGCTTGGTAAACTTAACTTATTATTGAACTTAACCAATATTTTATCATAGGTAATCCCACAACAGTTGACGACTTTATCGATAGATTCGCGACTGCGCAACAGGAGTGAATTTATCTGATGAAACTAGTCAATTCGAGTTCGATTTATTAAGACTATTTCATAAATAAAAATGTAACGGATTATACAACTAATAATTTCTTTCGTGCTTTGTTGTATAAAAACAAAACTAACAGCTGCGAGATCACGGCATACTATGAATCAACCATCCATGAATAGATTCGAGTTACCATGTTGTCACCAATGTTGCCAATGGTGCATATAAGACATAAGTTAACTTCATTCAGGTGAGCTAACAACAAAACAGAATGAAAGCACACCAACTGGCTTGCATCGAATCGAAATCGTGTTATTAATCAATGTACATTTCTATTATTTCAATTTCCAAATAAGTTATGTTGTGTAAAATAATCTGTTTTCGTGCTTCTTAATGGCAGCATGTGACGTATTAATCACTGCACACCAATGCTTACGTTTTACCCGACAAATCGGCATCCTAGCGATTCCTACAAGAATATTGTAATATAAACGGCCGTGATTGGTCTATATCCGAGGAACTGCTAAACGTTATTGGTCAATATCAAACACGCGGCGTATGAGTCATTTAGTCCCCGAACAAAATTAGAACACGAACCCAGATATGTGCTAAAAATATATAGGCCTACCTGAAAGTTGTGGGTCAATCTAAACGCTCGTAAATGAATCTTTTACTACATCTGGTCTACTTGTGCGGTACAACTTTCAGCTGTTTCCTCGACCGCTTGATAATTTCACGCGAGAAAATGGTTGTACCATGTGGGAATAAGAGGCCGTATTTTGTACGCGCATGAAAGGGTTAAAGCGTCATGGTATTTCTAAAGTGGTCGGATAGGCGTGTAATGTTTATAGTGATCTGGAAAAGATAACTAGCAGCCAATATACATTTGTACATAATTCACCAAACAAATAAACTATTTCCCCTTGTCCTCCTTCTTATGGGCGTAGGCCTACTATATAGGCTAAGTGAAGACTAGATCTTCTTCAATTATGTTAATTTCTCTTGTGATATTGTCTTAAGTTCTAATGTAGGGGGGTGTAACCTATACCATTAATTTTTCAACTTCAAGCTCAGGTGAAATATCTGCTTAACTGAAAGAGAAATAAGCTCTATCTCGGAAGTTGGACTTAAGCGCGTGAAAGGAAATTTCCTGAAAAAGTGCCAGTGGATGCAAGGGGAGTACATTTCCGACATCTCTTGTGATCAATACATGGTTATTTTCATTGTCATTTTAACTGTAATTGTGAAAGCCTATATCATTATATCGTTAGCGGCTTTATTTAGATCGATATTTCACCCGATCTCTCGGGAGTTAGAGCTGAGGCCGTAGCGACGCAGAAACCCGCTGAATGATTGGACAACTCGTACGTGAAACATACTGTAGATAATATATAGGCCTAATTAGAAAATGCTTATGACATCCAGGAATAAAGTGTACATTTTTAAGTTGAACAAAACGTCTATTAGATAAAAAAGAAAAATCGTAATGGCCCGGAAAGTAACAATAGGCGTAATTTCGAAACTCTGATTTTTTTTAGTAATTCCTAATGCTATAAATACATAACTTAAAATTCAAATAAATAATTGATATACAATTTATTACTATTAGCAGCAGGAGGAAATTGTTTTACGTTAAATCTTTGATCCAAAATAGCATTTTTTTAATTCTTTGCGTAAGTTTCGTGCGAACCTATTTTTGTTTATTCCGACCCAATTAGGGCAAATATTTATTCCAAACTTTTTAAAAAGAATAATCGCATTTTTATTTATTATAGTCATTTTCACTATAAAACCTATGCAAATGTGTTTTACTACTTTCGGCCCCAAATATTGAACGTTCCCGTATGGGAAGACACCACAAAACCAAATTATTCTTTTTAAATGTATGACAATTATAAATAAAAGTATATTTATTTATGTTCCCATTTGGGAACAACGGGATTAATGCCCGGTTTCCATAAACTCGCGAAATACCTATGGGTAAATTATCCAATGGACAGAATTTACACAAAAATAACTTTTACAAACTCAAATAATTTAAAGGTAACAATCACATACACTTGTGGCGAGTTTCTAGATAAATGTCCTCTGGGTAAATATGAAAATGATAGAAAAATGTTCCTACAAACTCGGGCTAGATCTTTTCAAGGGTTAATCGTCGGGTTAATTTATCCTTTCATGGATGGCTGGATAAAATTTAACCTCTCATAGGATCAATAATAATTTAAACAATGAGAATCAAAGACTTCTGAATTAAAATAAATGTACAACTTCAAGGCCTTGCTTATTAAAACATTGTGGGTGATTAGGAACTAATTTGCCCATGGATAATTTACCCATAGGTATTTCACGAGTTTATAGAAACCGGGAGTTTGAATTTAGTGTTTCCATTGTGAACAAGTCTTAACCTTTTTAACTCCGTGTAATAGAATTTCTTCACGCGTTATAAATGACTTCTGAAAGCATCTAGTAGAAATGTGTTCCTCTTAGTAAATGCTGGTTTCCGCAGGATGTTTTAGCGAAATGAATTCGAGTCGTCAAGGAAGATGTTCTTGATGTACCTGAAGTCTGTAATGTATATTGCACCAGTGAATTGATGTCTATCAGAGGTTGTTAAGAGAGATGTTTCTGTAGCCGTGAAGAAAACGTGTCCGCTGTGACCGACATCCAGTGCGCATGTGAGGAACTACTGGGCGAATCGATAGCCTCATTCACTCGCACGTTATGGAGCCGGGATGCTGTGGAGTAGAATAGTGGTCTGAAACTCCCTTGTATAGGCTAATATGAGTTCATACCAAGAGTTTCCGAACGCATGTACCGGTACTTCATTAACATTTGTGAATAGTGAAATCAAATGTCTTAAATATGGTATAACCTGAATGTAATCTTCTTGTATCTAATTTAGGCCTCTTCATCTTTAGACAAACTGGGGCCAAATTTATTTAGACAGGTCGTCTTAATAGCCAATCCAAAATTCCTTAATTTTGATTCATATTAACTTATCCAGTTGACTTTTCATTTAGAAATATGATCCGTACTTTGATTCACTCGTAAATGCTATAAACAGTTTTAAAATAAAATGTATAACAAATAAGAATAAAAGATGAATTTTTACAAAATACAGCTTTTTTCACATCAATTTTCCAATAAAATTATAGTTATACAATTTATTTAAGAGAAAATTCGGCTTATTTGCGAGATTAGAAGCTCCTTATCTCAAAAGTATTGTCTGTCAGAGATCAGTCAGTAAGACTTGAGTACTTATTTTTTATCTATCTATTTTTGATAAAATTCACATTCGAAAATGCACATTTACAAAGGTATGTGCTTCCAAACATAGCCATGATCTGAAGACCAAAATCTCTCAGCTGGGAAAACTTACATCTCAAAGAACACATAGATCAAATTTAAACTTTAATAGTTTATGCCGATGTTCACTTTCAAAGGCTCATACAGAAGAGACAGTTAATGTTTTATGTTTTCAAAATCAGGAAATCTTGAAGAAAATTCCTCAATAATAATTTTAAAATCCACATAAAATAAAAAAATTACATCTGCTATTTAATTTCAGAACTCTTGAGGAGATAAAAAAACGTGATATTTTTGTTTGAAATCGATGGCAGATGTTAGATATCAAGTGTTTGTGGAGGCCAAAACTTGTCCAGAAGTCTACGAACAGAGGAATTGTACCTCTTGCACCCACCATTAGACCAATAACTTCTATAGTGATTAAATTATACTCTTCAATATAGAAGGGATAGTGGGCTCGTAGAATCTACACTTCTCCATGAGAACTTCTTCGGGCTGTTCTTTGTAACTCAGTTATTACATGAGAATATTATAGGAGAAAAATTCCTCCGACACTGGGACTCGAACCCAGGACCTTTGGCTATTCGCGCCAATGCTCTACCAACTGAGCTAAGTCGGAGCTCAATTCACAGCGCCGGATGGAACCTCTCTCCTATGACTGACTGCCCTAATGGTCTACCTCACAGACAGACAAGTTATGTCATATGCAGTACTGTGAGGCACACTAATTAGTGATTTTTGTGACCGGGCTCTCACTGTTATTGTACAGTTAACATTCAAGATAAGTTAGATATATAAGCTTTCATGAACCACAGATTATTGTCTCTGTTGGACATCACATGAGAATATTATAGGAGAAAAATTCCTCCGACACTGGGACTCGAACCCAGGACCTTTGGCTATTCGCGCCAATGCTCTACCAACTGAGCTAAGCCGGAGTTCAATTCACAGCGCCGGATGGAACCTCTCTCCTATGACTGATTGCCCTAATGGTCTACCACACAGACAGACAAGTTATGTCATATGCAGTACTGTGAGGCACACTAATTAGTGATTTTTGTGACCGGGCTCTCACTGTTATTGTACAGTTAACATTCAAGATAAGTTAGATATATAAGCTTTCATGAACCACAGATTATTGTCTCTGTTGGACATCACATGAGAATATTATAGGAGAAAAATTCCTCCGACACTGGGACTCGAACCCAGGACCTTTGGCTATTCGCGCCAATGCTCTACCAACTGAGCTAAGTCGGAGCTCAATTCACAGCGCCGGATGGAACCTCTCTCCTATTAGGGCAGTCAGTCATAGTCAGTAAAGAACTAAGTATATGATTATGAAATGTTAATATAATTCGCTACAAAATATTATAATAACCATTGAATCATTCGGACAAGTGGAGAAATTCAAATATCTGGGAGCAATAATTACAATTACAAATAATATTAAGGTAGATGTTAAGGTAGTTAGTTAAGGGTAGGCTACTTAGCAAAATATTTGGGCCTAAGAGAGACGAAAATGGGGACTGGAGAAAACTGCTTAATGACAAGCTTCAAAGCCCGAACTCTTCACCGGTTACAGTAAGGGTAATTAAATTACGGAGGATGAAATGGGCGGGACATGTTGCGCGCATGAAGGAGGAAAGACATATCTAAAAAGTGTTGACTGTGAGACCCGAAGGAAAGAAACTACTTGGAAGATCTAGATGTAGGTAGGAGGACAATATTACGATAGGATTTGCGAGGGATGATTGGATGGAGTTGCAACAAAATTGGCTTGAACGGTGAGCTCAGGTAAGCGCGGCAATGAACCTTCGGGTTCCATAAAATAAATAATATTCCTTTAGCTTGCTTAGGAATTGTCTATTGTCATTGAGTAAGCAAGTATAGGGACAGGTAGTTGTTGTATGTACACCCATATTTCATTATACTGAACATCAACAAGTGCAGGAATGAAAATTATTGTCATATAAAGTTATCCCAGAATTACTTCGCCTGCTACTGGAATTTTGTTTTCAAAATACAATTCCTTTCGTGGAGCTATTCAGGTAAATAACGGGTTTGCTGTTCCAGGTATTTTTATAATCCACTTAGTACTTCCTTTGTATATTCTTGAGAAAGGAAAATTTCTTTGTCCAATATAAGTCCTTGGTAGATAGAAATATATTACATTTTTATTCACTCTCTAAAGATATAAGAAAACTTGCATAAACCTGTTATATTTATGTTTACTAGAGAAGGAAATATCTTGGAATTGCTATAGATATGAAAATATCTTCAGCTCTGAATCCAATCTTCCTGTTTGGTCTGAGAAGAGGAATATAGCATTTTAAGAGGTATGCAGAAGTAGGGCAGCTGTATTCATGGGAATGCTGTGTGTATATTGACAGATCTCCTTGGCTATGTAAACGTTATGATTCGATGTAAGCAGCAATGGGAGAAATTCTATCTTGTTTCGGAATAGGGCTAAGTCTAGAGTGTAGAGAGATCTGTTGATTTCATTTGCAGATTAATTTTACAAATATAACGAAGTTTAAGCTTCTATGTTGTACGCAGATACATATTCATGAAACCACAGATTAATTACTGTTTCTGTTGAACATTAGATGAGTAAATTTTAAAAATTCATTTTCTTCAGATAAGGGTTACAATCAGGGACAGGATTCTGATGACCTAAAATTGTTTGAAAAATGACCTATAAAATGACCCTGAATTTTAAAGAAAATGATTAATAATTATAAAAAATGACCTAAAAACTAACGTTTTATTTATAAAAAAATATTATTGTTCACACAAAGTTATAGACTAGTTTGTGCATAATTGTATTAAACTGTAATGTTGTGAATGTTCTTTTCTCACTGAAATTTATACTGCCACTGAGGCACTGGTGAGTCAAAATTCGGCACATCCTATTGTGGTCTGCCGGATTATATTGTTGTTTATTGAGGGCAAACAGTATTTTGCACTCTCAGATCCAAGCAGGTGGCAGACTCTGGTGCCAAGTCAATCTAATAACAATAGTAATATAATACAAAATTTTGGCGTTTCTTTGATTCTTACTTCCGACTGAGACATGTCAACACATTAACGCCGAATTTTTCCTTCTTGCATTAAACAAACAACACTTCAAAGGCACCACCGCTAGCGACGAAAAAAGTTAATACACTCAATGTAAATACATGAAAATGACTAAATAAGGAAGCAAATGACACGAAAATGACAAAATAATGACCTAAAATTGAAATCAAATCTTTGGTCCGTTAAAGGATTTTCTTGGAGCGTAGAAGTTCAAATCTGATGAAGACGTTCAATCGATGTGCAGAAGTGGCTGCAGCGTCAACCAAAATGATTTTTCTCATGTGGTATCGAAGCTCTTCCTATTCAATGGCGTAAGTGCACTGAACAGGGAGGGGACTAGGTAGAAAATAATGTACAAGCAAACATTCTTCCGGCAGTAAAATAGTGGAAAAAATTAATTGCGGTTTTCATTTGATTCTCCCTCATAGAACACGAAATATTTAGCTGGTCTTTTTGTGACTATTGGAAATGTCTGCGGAAACAAGTCTTATGCTTATAACTTTTTCGGAAAGATGAAAGAGGAAAAGTCACACAAATGACTGTCTATCTAACTACTTTCATTTTTCCTCAAGAACAAGTTATAAATCAGAAGCTCATTTGGAGCAGAGTTGAAAACATCGAGTGTCTCACCCAGGTCCTTGTAAATGTCTTATTCTTGGTTACAAATGTGACAATCTACCCAAATGCGAAACCTTTATTTCTATTCCAGGGTATGAATTGACAAACGACATCGCATTTGTAGGAACAGAGATTTAGTTCATTTCCATGTCGCCAGATTACTACATCCGTTCCTACACTTCACTAGCCGGACTCTAGATCAAGAATTCAATACCGGATGTCCCCAAAACGCCTCTCTGTGGAAAAGTGTCACATTTGTAGTTGGGACAGGTTTTTGAAAATAACTTATCATGAAGACTTGTGCCAGTTTTGAAGTTATGGGTGAGCTGCATAGTTCTTGAGAACGTATCATGAAAGGTGTCACATTTTGAGTTGTTCCAGTGTTGCTGAAAAAATAAGTTCATTTTGCCATTAACTAAAAGTTTTGTATCGCTTATGCAAAAGAAATCTCGACACAAAAATCTTTATTTTTTGTTTTATTGCATCAAAACACTCCCCAGAGGTGTATTTTTAATACAGAAAATCGTTTAACTTTAAATAATTTATATCCAAGAAATATCCAAGAAATAGAAGGAAGTTAACAAAGAGATCGGCATTTTTATTTCACCAAAATCAAGCAATTTGGAATAAATCGGTAACTTTCTCCCGCGATTCTAATAAGTTATTAATAAATAAGTTAATAAGTTAAAAAAATTTTAGGCGCAACTATTCTCATTGTAATCACTTCCTAGACACTGATCTCGGTTTTCATATAATGATGCATCTGTGCGGTAAATAATGCGGTAATGTGTGTGATAAGTTAGGCTGCCGGGTACTGAAATTATGACTTCCCACATGAAGAGGAAATGGATGGAAAAAAACATTATCGTTGAAAAAAAAATGTTATTGTAATACTTTTGTCATATCACTCATGCAAAAGAAAACGCATCAACTAAAAATTTTCATTTTTGTTTTGTTTTATTGCAACAAAACTCCCAGAGGTGTCTTTTTAATATAGAAAATCGTCACAAGTGTAGTTTTAAAACTAATCACATTTTTTTTTTTTTTTTAATTATTTATTAACTGCATGTCCCATTACAATGAGAGTAATACTGCATGCACTAATTACTAATATTACATTTTAATGCATATAATAGACTGTCTTTTATCTTCCTTATTCTATGGCTGGTTACTGTGGAACTTATTCATTACCTTATTAAAACTAAATTTTCAAACTATTCTTTACAATATTATTTAACATGTAGGTATACTCTATTTATATAATATTAGTTAATCTCCTCTATTTCTGATATATTAGTTAACTACTTGTATTACTACTTCATTCTTTTACATCTTATCTAAATCTATCGAATTAATGAATGAGATTAGTTCTTGTGTATAATAGCGCATTAATTTGATTTTGGCAACTAATCACATAGATAAGTTTTTTTCCGCTGGGTGTTATTGATGCTGATACATGAGGAAAAAGTCACTATAAAAAATATTCAGTTTGCTACAGAATTCTGTAAGGAAATGACTTCCACCACTCTGAGGAAAAGTGTCCATTTGTAGTTGGGTCAGGGTTTTGCAAATAATTTATCATGAAAAATTGTTACAGTTTTGAAATTATGAATGACCTGTATAGTTCTTCAGAACGTACCTTGAAAGGTATCACATTTTAACTCGTGCCATTGTTTCTGAAAAGATAAGTTCATTTTGCCATTAATTAAAAGTTTTGTTTGATGTTATAACACTTTTGTCGAAAAAATTCCTTCCTTATTCATCCATAGTCTGCATTATTTAAAGTTGAGTCATTTCTCTTTTTACGTAAGTAACTCTTCCGTCATCTGTGATATTTTGAATTGTGTGGAGAACTATTGGCACAGGAAGATATAAATGCAAATGAAAGCTAGTAGTAGTAGTAAGTATTCTGCCTTCCGGCAGGTTTTCAAACTTGGTACGCGAATTTTGTTTTCCAAAACTGTCTATCCTCTGCTTCCTCCTTCAGCATCCAATATTTCCGCTTTTCCCTTAAATTGTCCAACAGCTGAATTCTTCTTCTTCCAAGTCTAGTTGTACCCTCCAATCTTCCTTCTACGACATCATGTAATAAGCAGTTCCTTCTGAGAATGTGCCCAACCCAGTTTGCTTTCCTCTGACGAATTGTGTGTATGATTGACTTCTTCTCACCCACTCTACTCAGAACCTCTTCGTTTGTCACCATGTCCATCCACTTTATATTTTCTATCTGTCTCCAGCACCACATTTCAAAACTTTCTAAATATTTCTTCTCTAATTTCCTCAAAGTCCATGTCTCTGATCCATACAAAGCAATACTCCAAATATAACACTTCACCCGGTTTTTACGCAGCTCTAGGTTCAGACTACTAGTTAGCAGAGTTCTCTTCTTCATAAATGCTTTCTTGGCCATGGCATGTATGCTATGTAGCATAAAATGAAAGCTATGTAGACAAAACAATTAGACCTTTTACAGAAGTTGATGATTCACAAATAGATCTACCTCCAGATGTTAGTGTTAAGATCATGACATGAAAATTGTAAATGTAAAGTTACTTTAGCAGCCTGGGCCGATAAAGTGATACTTTTCGGGGTGCTAACAGTCCGACGAGCAGCCGTTTTAGAGAGCGGGTACCGTATTTTACGGACCATAAAACGCTCCGGACCATAAGACGCACGTTAATTTTAGGATGGAAATTTAAAGGAAAACAAATTTAATGTGTTTCTAAACGAAATATTTTGAAGGGAATAATATACTTCATTACATAAACAAATTATAACTTTTTAAATGGAATCATAGGCGTACCGAGGGGGGGGGGTTTGGGGGTTTGAACCCCCCCCCCCCATTGATTAAAAAAAGGAAAATTATATAATTTTTTTTAAGTCTGCCCATAAATTACTTAATACAAATATAAAGCGTGTGAAGCTTAAAACTCGTTATTTTGCGTCTTAATTTTTAAAATTCTCCAGGGGAGGACCCCCGGAAGCTTAAAACTCGTTATTTTGCATCTTAATTTTTTAAATTTTCCTGGGGCAACCCCCGGAAGCTTAAAACTCGTTATTTTGCATCTTAATTTTTAAAATTTTCCGGGGGAGGACCCCCTGACCACCTCTCCCTGGGGGGTATTCCATACCCCCCAGACCCCGCGGAAGTTATAACCCCCCCATATGGTCGGCCTGGTTACGCCTATGAATGGAATCAGTGTAAATCACTTCTAACTTAAAACCTGCGTTGTACGAAAATCTCTTCTGTACAGGTGGCATCGCGTAAATTTTAACAACTGAAACTGATTTCTCATGAAAGACTGAAAATACTTTTACACCCTCTAACCCTCAATTCAGCATACGGTAAGTGTAACGGGACAAGACTGTTTAGAGGTCATTGTATTCATTTAAACCACCCGGCGAAGACACTCCTTTTGTATAAAAGAACTCAACATTCCTTTCTTTTCGCATTGTATAGCCTACCTGGCTTCCAGCTACCCTCATTTTACGATTGTGACAAGCGCAGTGATGTGTAGTCTGTACCAAAATTTGTAACTGCCTTATCGTTTACAACAACTTGTGTATAACTATGGTATTCCAGCAATATTTACCATAATTTTAATTTTTTTTTGTACTTCGGACCATTAGACGCACCCAACTTTTAAGGTAAAAACGTGCGTCTTATGGTTCGTAAAATACGGTACTAAAAATAGCATTTTTTTATTGTGGAGACCTCAAAACAATCAGACAGTAATAAAGAAAAAAATCACAGACAGAAATTGAATTCCGATAACTATGCTTAACTCTGAAAGGAATATATCACATAACTTTTAAAGAATGTATGCTTTGCCTCGCAACAGAAGACAGATGTCACTTTATTATCCACAAGAAGAGGATTTCCATTATTCAGATCTTTTTTTTTTTATGCATACTCAGCCATGTGCCATTTACGCAGGTTCTTTTTGTTTTTTTGTTTTTTCATAAGGGAGATTTCTGAGCGTTGCAATATGTTTGTATATGAAAATCCAATACTCCCATATCCATCATGTCTATGTTTAATGACCGATTCTGTCATAACGTCAGCCAATGTATTTACTTTACATAGCTCGCTGTATCGGATTCAATATTGATATGCAAATGCAATAGGGAGAAAAATAAACTCCATCCGCATATTAACTACTCTAGGTTTCTATAGACACTCGGTCTAGCTCAGGAATATTTCTGTTGCCTTTACATTATTCCAATTATACACTTGCAGTCTTACTAATAATCCAGTTGTAACATTTATAGTAAAGTAAAGTGTTCCCTATTACAGGCCATGGAGGCCCAGAGGGTTCCAGGAGGTTGAGGCTCCCAGATTTTTAGACATCGGCACATGAAGGTGGTAAGGTTGCCAGCCTTACGCACCGGCCGCCTTTACCCCCAGGATTACTCCTGGTAGTTGTAACATTTATACCAGGAATATACACAGCTGAGGAGAAAAAGTGTACTAATAATCCTTGCATAAGGCTGAATGTGTGCAACGCTTTACACAGCCTGGCCCCCTTGTATAAACTTGACGTAAATAATCAAGATGGCCGATATCCGTAACTGCCGGTCGTTTCGTAGATGTCTGAGAAAGAATTTTGAGGCTACGCATATTCTGAGCTGCTTTTGCGGAATTATAAACATTGTTCCTTGTTTGCGGGACATATTTCCATACTTGTACCCATGATTACAGCTTTCTGAAAACAATATAATGAAATACTGAAACTAGATTTTATGTGTGCAGACGACGTGTTGCTGTTTGTTCACGGCTCCGATAGATGGCGTTCAGCAGTCCTTCATAGCCAGAGGCTAGTAACGTCATGACCAGCGTGGCGTGTTTGATGACGTTGCACGTACAAACCCAGTGTAACCCTTGGAGTTATACTGCGTTTATTGGTAATACGGCTTGTGTAGAACTTACACGAGAACAACCAAACAACCGTTCAACGCAGATATAAGCAGCTTTTATTAGTAAGGCTGCATTCTGTAATGTGCAACATGCCTGATCAAATAACAGACTTGAAATTTTGCCGGCATTCGTTCAGTACAGGGCTGGAAGTTTAAACCTTTAAATTGTCTAAAAGACCAAAGAAATGAAAGGTTGCTTTCCTGTTACAATTAGGGCCTGGTCTTTAGGCTTTTATAAAATTTATTTTAGCCTTTTATTTTCGAGGAATAGCCCTTTTTTGGTTTTAAACAAACGATTTTAGCCGTCTGAATAAAACAATAACTATAAAAACCGAAAATTGTATTATAATTTTTTGACACTTCTCTGTCGTCGGTCGGCAACTTGTTATTTGAAAGTTGAAACGACAATGGATTACTTGCAGATTTGAAAGTGGCTCAAGTTTCATTTCCTGCGACGGCGAGCCGGCACATTTTCGAGTTACAAAGGCAAGTGACAAGTGACATATACATTGTTAATTTCAGTGCGTTGTATAAATTTATTGTTATTATGACCTTCCTTAAAATTCATAAATTCACATAATAAATATGTGAAAATAAATTTTATTTTCTTTGGCATTAATTCGAAAATCTATTTAAAAATCGTGTTTTTCTGCAAAAGTCCTCTTTAGCCCTTAGTTTTTTTTAGAAAATTGCATATTTTTTGCATTTTTATTTACATATTTTTATGTTTATTTAGCCCCTAGTTTTTCAGCAAAAGTCCCTTTAGTCCGATTTAGCCCTTTTTAGGTTCTATAAGATTCATATATGTGGAAGCTAGGAGTATGAAACAGAAAAATACGTTTTTGCACGACTTAACTAATTAGTGGTACTTACAAATGTTGTTGCCGTGGATCGTAAGTTGACATTCCCACACGCAATCTTGTTGCTATGTGCGGTAAGAGTTTCCGTGCGGAAAGAATTTACTTACGCCACACCTCATAATACAAGCCTTAATGGACAAGGCCCCCCAGGACAAATATTCGGTTCCCATAAACAACAACAAATGCGAATCACTTTCTGAAATAAACATCTGTCTTCAATAATGTATATACATAATATTTTCAGGTAATACGTCAATTAATTTTAATAAATTGATATAAATAATCATCGTGCAAAAAATTGCATGCAATACTCGTGCCGTAAGCACATAACGAATCTCGGAAAATTGGAAAAACTCGGCGCGAGCGCCTCGTTTTTTCATACTTTTTCCTCGATCCTTATGCATCGCTCACGGCACATGTATCGCAATATACTATAAAATGTTATAATTAAGCAACGGGTTAAAACCTTCAAATAGTTATAATATCTTATTTGGCTATTGACACTGAATGAGATGAACGCTTGAGTGTTGTCTGCATTTGACAGATGAGCGGCGACACTTTGTGACGCCTTAAAGGATTTGTGTCTCTCGTTAAGACGCCGTCAGCACTTTCATTGTCAATTTCCGTCTCGACACCTTGCCATAATTTATTCTCAATAAATACCTAATACCAACTTGTCTGGGGAGTTACAGATAGGAAGACTTCTGCTTGAATCCATCAATATAAGCGTCTCTACGAACGTCTATTTTTTCTTTTCTTTATTTATTTATTAAGTGCCATAATGGTACTTTATGAGATTGTGTGGTGGACGGGAAAATGTCAATCTATCTGTCCGTGTGTCTGTACGCGAGATAATTCAAATACGATTTATTGGATTTTTATGAAACTTGGTATTCACATTTATAACGTCCATGGGAAGAAGCCTATTTATATTGGACCAAATCTGTTGACCGGTACCGGAGTAATGCCAAATTTGATCGATAAGAATCTGATTATAAATCATTCATCAACAGCTATATCATACCTTAGTGTTACCATACTCTGCAAAATTTACAGAATAATCACATGACTGGCCGCCACTGCATTAGTTATAACTCCAGTGTTAAGAACGAAGTTCCTTTGTTTTGCATTTTTCAAATGTTATAAGTCAGTGGCGGCCATGCCCTGGCAGATTTTATGCTGTAACAGGAAAAATTTAATCCATAGAGCAAAAGTCTCTTAATAAAAGTTGCTTACCTATGTTCCCTCTATACACAGGTAACACCCTGTATATAAATATATGGCTTTCCAGGCCTGATTGATACTGAATCATTGCACCTCGATCGAGAGTAAACAATATGTAGTGGTAGGGACTTTATGAATCCCTTGTGTCTCTCTTCTTGAAGTTAGAACTGTATTAGTGAACCTAGAAACACATACAAGAAGGTTAATAGTATAGTGCACGACAGAATAGTAGATTCAAGAACCCATTACCAGGTCCTCAAAGAAGTGTTCAGTACCATGAAGGTAATTATGTGGTTCTTGCAGGAACCGGCAGGCGGCGGTGATAGATCAATAGGCCGAGTTCTGCATTCACGTTCCTTCCATTAAAACAGAGAGTGTAGAGAGAACAAAAGCGCTTTCACCAGTTTCATTAACTTCATTTGTGCATACGATTAAATTTCGTATTCTTAAAAGATCAATTTCGAGTCGTCGGCTAACCTCGCAAATTAGTAGCCAGTTTTACTTCTTTCTTCTTCCCATCCTCGCACCTCCTATTCATGCTCCTTTTTCTCTTCTCTTCCCTTCTTCTTGTTCGCAATCGTCTTTTCATTCTTCTTCTCTTCCTTTTTCTGAGAATATTAATAAATCGATAAATGCCTTATAGGAAGAAATAAAATTAAAGGTAGCCATTCAATTATTAGGTAACAAAGTGCCAGAATGTTTTTGTTTAATCAGTGATAATTGCAATTATGATATAAGCTCCAGATCGATTCACTGTTTTTAATTTATATATTTATGATAATTTAGTTCTTGTACACAAAAAAAGTAAGCTCACATGGATTAAGAAGTGACGTACATAATATTACCAGACAAGGTCCAGAAATATGATCAACCTTCCACTCTGTAGATTATCTAAAACACAAGCTAGTCACTTATAATTGGACCAAAGTTGTATAACAAGTTACCAGATAGTTTTAAGTGTCTCAATCTACAAGGTTTTAAAAGCAAGGTACATACATGGTTAGTTTTAATCCCATTTTATTCATTTGACGAATTTCTTATGTTAAATGATATAATTTTATAATAATTTGGGTTTACTGTACAATGTACTTTATGTATTCTATATATTAATGACGCTGTCGATGCCTGTATTTGTGGCCAATGACATTAAAATATATCTATCTATCTATCTATCTATCTATCATTAAGCAGGCCTTACGGAAGAACAGTAGTCTAAAGTTCGCTAAGCATATGTGAAGGAATATGTGGATAGTATTGTTTGTCAAAGCTAACTGTATTGCAACTTCCAAAGCCGTACATGAACACTGTAAAACAATACATTCTCATGAAAACTGATATGTATGTGATAAATAGTATTATAGGCCTATTACCATAAAATAGGCAGTAAATTAATAATTACTTCGGTACCAGTGAACCGATTGTGGCCAAACTCAACAGACTTCATCCCATGGACATAATAAATGCGTATACTGACTTTCATGAAAATCCGATAAAATGTATTCGAGTTATCGTGCCTACAGACGCACGGCCAGACAGACATTTCCCGTCCACCACGCGATCTCATAACGTACCATTCTTGCACATAGGCCCTACAATTAATATTGTTTAATTTTAGCAACTCCTGGTCTTGATTCATTGAATCTTAATCCTAATCTAAGAGAATTTCGTGTGAGAGGGGTGTGAGAATATTCCCAATATGCAGAAAACAGAAACCTGACTGAGTTTCTGCATACTGTTTACTTGTTATCACCAGGGTCCGTATTTTGATGACATGTCATCTTTTAACTGGTACATCATGGACGTTGCCCACTAGTGCAGATAATCTGACAATGACTCCTAAATTATAAAAATTGTTATTTTTAGGGTCATTTTCCCCATCTTTTAATTTTTAGATAATTTTTTATAATTTAATATTAATTATTTGGTCATTTTATGTTATTTTCCCCCATTTCATATTTTAGGTATTTTTTAAAATTTAAAGTCACTATTTTCTAATTGTTTTTCATTTTTTGTTGTTTCTTGAATTATATAGATTTTTTCTTTTTTTGCATTTACTTAAAATGTATATTATCAGAACTCTAAATAATGATTAAGAAATAAATCTTGTTGAATACAGCAAGACGGTGTTTGCATTTAACCGTATGTTATTAATTAATTACAAGCCTATAATTGGGTAAACAACATAAATATAGAATATACCTATAATTGGGTAAACAACATAAATGTAGAGTAGACACAAATCTGATGAACAATCTAGTATTTTCATACACATTTTTTTTGTCGTTTTTGTTAACTTTCGGATCATTTTCTTGTACTTTGTAGCCATTTGATATCTCATTGTTTAAGAATGTTTAGGTCATCAAAATTTTGGCCCTGTTGATGACACTGAATTTGCATTAAAAGAATAAACTAAAACTAAACTCCGGGGCGCTACATCCCTGGAGGGACTTGGCCTACCACCCGACCGCTGCGTCATCTCCCGTAGGCAGATGGCAGGATTGGGGGGCATGTGGTCAGCATGCCGACACCCACGGCCGTTAATGGTGGTTTTCTTGACCGGAGTCGAAACTTCTCTATCAAGTAGCTCCTCAATTTTGATTCACGAGGCTGAGTGCACCCCTACCAGACCTCTCTACCTCAGAAAAATCCGAGGAGGTACCGGGAATCGAACCCGGGCCGACGGACCTGTAGTCTTAATACATACAGTAATTGAATAGAGTTATGAAAATATTTCCCATACATAAATATATCTTTAGATGTGGTTCAGACGGATTAAAATAGCACGAATGCCCGAGTAATCGGAAAACAGCGATGAAAATAAAAGCAAATACAACCAGACGATGAAAGTTTCCAGTCCATTTCCCCTCTTACGCATGCGCCTAACTACCTTCCTCGCTTTATGCATTCAGAAGCCGATTGCAATTCTTCCGGCCCAATAACACACAAACAAATTGACCTTTTCAACTATACTAGCGAGACTTTTGTTTAATGTCATTTACATTTTAGTCCTGTTTGCCTCTGAAACAAGACGGAAATTTAGAGTCAGAGAGAATTCCACACGCTCTTTCCTAGAATTATGTAGTTCCAGCCTTCGCAGCGATATTCAAGCAGACTAACATCACAATTAGGCTATATCCACTCGGCTCATTAAGTTCCATATTCTGCTTTCTGAACTTCATGACGTAGTGTCATAGAACTTTTACACTAATGTTATTATCAATAGACTTCGGATTTTAGGTAAAACCCTATTTTAATCCTCAAGTGATATATGGGCGAAACTTGTACATGCATGTTTCATAAGTGACTATGCCTAAATTTGATACTTTTATAGGACCTAAAACAGCCTATTTTTATATTTGGGAATTCATTTTTATTAATATAGATTAAACTAGGACTGTTTTGCGTGTGTTTTGTGGAGTGTTTTGTGTGTTTTGTGTAGGTATGTAGTGTTTTGTGTAAGTATGTAGAAATTGAACTTGTAAGAATTGCATTAGTAAATGCTAAATAAATTGAAAATTGAAAAGAAAATAACAATTTGATTGCCAGGTAGCTAAGAAGATGGTCCATGGACAAAATTATCCGGTCATTTACCCCTCTTTTCTTCTTGTCTATCCTAGCTCTTCCATAGTTGGTTGCGCAACTCCTTAACACCTCAGAGCGTGTGGAGAAACTGTAGACATACTCTACTGAAAAATGGCGAGAACTGTAAATCCATCGCACCTCAAGTACTTTATCTTGAAAGTAACTAAATGTCACGTGTATCACTTTGCTTCTCAGGCCCTCATATATATATATATCTACGAAGTTTGCTTTTTATATAGTAGATGATAAGGTGATATTTTATGAGCTAGTTCAGAGTTAAGTGAAATACAGTATTACGAAATGAAGTCAGTGTTTTTAATAATGAATGTAAAATGTGTAATTCAGTAAGAGCCCTAAGTAAGTACAGGTGAACACTGCAATGCATTCAGGAACGCCAGGGGTTAACGCCTGTGAAAAACCACGCAGGCAACTTCTCTGGCAAACGTGTGTTGCGTGTAGTCTAGTCAAACCTTCGCAGGCGATGGAATCTAATACTCATGACCAGCAGCTCGGAAGGTACCGGCAAAACTCGGCTCTGTCATTTTACGCAAATCCTTTAAAACACGAGGGCTTATGAATACATTTTTTTTTTTTTTTTTTTGCTTTAATAAGAGCACTTGTGAGATATATCCTTCATAATCCTACTTCTTTAACGAGACGCTTTAAAGTTAGAGAGGAGATTTCGTTGTTAATATCTGAAGAGCTTCAATAAAACAAAGCTGAAGCTGTGTTTATGGCTATGTACTGTATATAGGTCATAACGGCGTGTACCGTATATAGGTTATAATACTGGGAGAGAAACACCTGTTGTTCGAGCCGTGACATTTCGCTAGAACGCATTTCCACGCTCACCCTTCATTAACCTCACTGCGTTATGTTATAAGTCGTCGTCAGGGATTGATTTCATCTCTAAGAAATAACATCTGAAACCTTGCTTATTGATAGTTCTGTTAGAAGAAGAAAATAAACGTCTTTTCATGAGGAACCGAACGAAAGAGAGGAAATGAAATAAAATAGGAAGGAAAATAAGTCCACCAGATGCGTTTGCTCCTCTCACGGAGCGGGCCCGGGTTCGATTCCTGGTCGGGACAAGTTACCTAGTTGGGGTTTTTTTGGGGGGTTTTCCTCACCTGTGAGACAAATGCCGGGTAACTTTAGGCCCTTGTGGTCCGCAGATATCATCTGGCCGTCATTATCATCTTCATCCCATCCCCGCCTTGTTTGGAGTGTGTGTGTGTGAATGGCGTGTCTCGTCCTATGTGTTCGTGTTGTCTCGGAGGTGGCCCCGGCATTGAGCTGATCACTCATCCGGGGAGGCCGTTCATGTCCTTGTCTGGTCAAAAAAGTATGTATGTGATCCAAAGATAATCCCTCTCCCGACAGGTCGCGGCCTTGTAAGGCTCGGGCGGCTTGGGTCGCTTAAATGTCCCTAAAAGGGAGAGGTGACACTCAGGTAAAGAGAGAGAGAAACAAAAGCAAGTTCACTGGACTTGTCGTATTGAAGCTAACTGAAAATAATTTTAATACTGTCAACTACGGTCCAGCTTAACTTAATTAAAAATCGTTGCGTGCAAATTTAATGTTCACCAAAGAGGTAGGCACAATGGACCGTAAGGTCGAAGTGTTTGGGACTTGGAGACCACCTCAGATATATCATATATCATATCATAATGTTCACCAGATGACATGTTAAAGCAATGTAAACGATATAGGAATCAAAGGAAATGTGTTATGTTCTTTATGGAAACAAATGATTGTAGATGCAAAAATAATTAACATGAGAATATAAAATGCTGATTCCAGAGATTAATAAAATCAGATGTAACAAAGTGCCAATATGCTTTTGTTTAATCAGTTATAATTGCAATTATGATATGCAGAAAATAAGTTTTATTTTTAAATTGATTTCCAAGTTAAGCTCCAGAATGGTTCGTTAAGTAGGGCTTACGGAAGAACAAAGGTCTAGTTTTTTAATGAGCTTTAAATCTTCCAGCATCAGCAGAACTATACAGATTTCTGATATCTTGACAATCGCACACTCACATAAAAATACAAAAAAGATATGTCAAATTGGCCGGCTACGGGAATTGAACCAGGAACAACCAAAATGTGAGTCCAAGACGTTACCATCTCAGCTACCTTTCAAATACAATAGAGGGGTTTTCCAATCGTGGAATTCATTCCAAAGCCGGATTTTTAGCTGTTTAATTATAATAATTAATCGCTCAGTTTAAGGACCCCCGGCGTGGTCTTGTGGTTAGCGTCGCTGCCTACAGATCCGTTGGCACTGGTTCGATCCCCGGTATCTCCTCGGATTTTTCTGAGGTAGGGAGGTCTGGCAGGGGTGCACTCAGCCTCGTGATTCAAATTGAGGAGCTACTTGATAGAGAAGTAGCGGCTGCGGTCATGGAAACCACCATTAACGGCCGTGGGTGTCGGCATGCTGACCACATGCCCCAATCCTGCCAATCTGCCTATGGTAGATGACGCATGGTAGGCCTTGTCCCTTCAGGGATGTAGCGCCACGGAGTTTGGATTTTATCTTTTTAGTTTAGTTTATGAATGATTTGCGTGAAAGTGTTAATAAGTATGTTTTAATTATTTTTTGCACGACTTAACTAATTAGTGGTACTTACGAATGTTGTTGCCGTGGATCGTAAGTTGACATTCCCGCACGCAATCTTGTTGCTATGGAAACAAAACAAATTTCCATGCGGTAAGAGTTTCCGTGCGGTAAGAATTTACTTACGCCACACATCATAATGCAAGCCTCTATGGACAAGGCCCCCCAGGACAAATATTCGGTTCCCATAACAACAAACACATGCGAATCACTTTCTGAAATAAACATCTATCTTCAATAATGTATATACATAATATTTTCAGGTAATATCTCAATTAATATCATTGAATTGAAATAAATAATCATCGTGCAAAAAATAGCATGCAATACTCGTGCCGTAAGCGCATAACGGATCTCGGAAAATTGAAAAAACTAGGCGCTCGATCTTAGTATTAATTATCGTGGGTGAAGCCGCGGGCACCTGTTAGTATTTTAAGAAATTTATGAAATAACTGGTTTATCTGGCGGTGGTGGAAAACACCCTAAGTGCAGTGTGTAACGAACAGGTGACGAAGTGTAGCATTTAGAAAGCAAGTGATTATCAGATGTAGGTATGACAATACAGAGATGACAAAATAATATGAAACAATCGCATCCACCTGCCATACCAGCGTTATCTGCAGGCTCCAGGCGTTCGTGTACAAGTCCTGATGTCCCGTCACCTGATCAAGCCCTCGCCTCCGATTTAAATAATGCCATACTTTCTCCAGCTGTCATTAAACACGTCATGTTGCGAATGTGCCTGCTAACGCATCGCCTACCTGAATTCACATGTGCAAATTTAATTAAATTTGTAGTAATTTGCTAGTTACTCGTTCTTTTAGACAGCTTGATTTAAAAACAGAACTTCTATAACAAAAGACTCTCGAAGTAAAAGTAGCACTTTATGGCACTAAACTAAACTAAACTAAATTCCGTGGCGCTACATCCCTGAAGGGACAAGGTCTACCACCCGACCGCTGCGTCATCTACCATAGGCAGATGGCAGGATTGGGGGCATGTGGTTAGCATGCCGACATCCACGGCCGTTAATGGTGGTTTCCCTGACCGGGGCCGCTACTTCTCTATCAAGTAGCTCCTCAATTCTAATCACGAGGCTGAGTGCATCCTTATCAGAACTCCCTACTTCAGAAAAATCATATTTTGTACATTTTGCATTATAATGAGAATTTACAGTTATTTTAAATAATTAACATTATATTTTAATTCGGGATGTGTCGATACCAGATTTTCTCGATACTCGATACCGATAAATGAATTTTTCCTCGATACTCGATACTTCGATACTCGATACCTTCAACATTTCCAGTTTCAATAAATAGGTACATTAAAAATTAAAATTTGAGAGAACTGTGTAATACCAACTAAATTAATTAATTTTTCTGCATATTTAATGAGACAAATTTTAATATCATCAGTAGCCTATAATTATTTTTAAATTCTACATTAAAACTAAAATTAGTTTTTTAAACAGTCCACTTACAAGTTTTTGTTAAAAAATACTAGCATTCTCACTTAATTGCAGAATTGCAGAATTACAAAAGTATCGAAAAGTATCGAGCAAGTTTGATGAAGTATCGTTCGATGCCGATACCACGCAAGTATCGAGAGTATCGAGGTATCGAAAGTATCGAGGACCCATCCCTAATTTTAATAAAATGAATTGTAATGAAACTTACAAAATGTACACAATATGTAAGTGGTAAAGTCATATTTTAAAATTATTGGTCATATTTTAATGTTTTTTTAAAGTAATAATTGCATACATATATCCTATTTTTTAGGTCACAGAAATCCGCCCCCTAGTTATCAGTACAAAATGGGAGCCAAATTTTGTGCACTGAAGTGCCGAGTGATTCTGCTTTCTATATATTTGTAAATATCATATGAACAATATAATCTAGGATCTTTGAATTATCTGCAGTATAAATATTTTAAAAAAAATTCATCACTTGTTAATTTTTCTAAGACATGTTTACGTCAGAAATTAAAAAAAAAACTATTAAAGTTACATCAATGATCCTAGACAGTGTTGTTCAATAATATCAAATATACTTGCATGAAAAATTTCACTGCAATATGTTAATAAATGTTTGATTTATCAGGGAAAACGCACAAAATTTGGCTGCCATTTTGTAATGATAATTACCCATTAACTGTAATAGTTAAATTAACTCTGAAAATATTATGCCATCGTAGATCTAGTCAATATAGAACATGCCAGATTGCAAGGCTACAGAACAATTCATTGCTGAGGAAAATAATAATCACACTTCACCTATTTTTCAGCATCGAAAGCTGTATGTCACCCCTTAAATCTGTGAAGTACTTCATAGTTTATGTCATAAAATTATAGAAGAAAACAATGTAATGTTTTAGGTCTAAATCTGACAAGCACGAAACTCCAGAGGAATCTAACCGAAGCAAAGCTGTATGCATGCACGAACCAGCATCTCTGCTTTAAAACGCAATTTTCTTATCTCCGTACCCGTCACAGTGTTTTTCTCTATTTTTCCCCACAGGTTTTTTTTCTACGTCTCCTTCATGTGCCAGAGCTTTGAAAATTTAATAGCGCAAATCCAATTTGCTTTAATCGAATCGCGAAATAGAGAAACTGGTAGCTTCTGGATTTTGACTTCGCCTTGAATAAACAGAAGTTTTATACAGAACATCCATCCCTCACAATAGTACATCATGCAATGAGCCTATAATAGCGTTTATTAAGACAAGTCTCGGTCGTTTTAGAAACATGCTCGTGCCTTGAAGAAATCTGAGATAGTGAATCCCAGTAATTCGACGATTTTGTTTGGCAACGAAAGCCTACATCATATCAAGGGATTTCCCAATATCACAAAGTTTATAAGCAGCTATAATAGTGGATAAAAGTCACTATTAATAAAGCAATTTCAGTTTAATACTTATAACTAGGGTTCGGATGTTTATGACCTAAAAAAGTGGAAAATATTACTGTAAATATGACCTTAAAAATTACTAAATTTGACCTTAAAAATGACTAAATATGACCCAAAAATCCTAAATATCCCTTCATAAAAGAACGTATTACCTAAAAATAAATGTACCAATTTAAAACTTTTATAACACTAAATATTACATCACATTAATTCCATCAGATAATCACTTTTTAACAATTTTACATGTGATTTACAGGTTTATTTATTTATAAAGAATTTCTAATCTGTTAATGTTTCCAGTTACTACTGTAACTGTGAACTGAATATCTTTTAAAAACATGTCTATTGGAAGTTTTTAACAGCAAAGAGGATAAAGTAATTGTACTATTACTTGTTATTGTCCTTTCACATTTCAGTTAAACTAAAACCAAATTTATAGCTGAAATATGTTAAATTACGAATATGACCGAAATATGACCAAGACCATGAAAACGACCAAAATATGACTTTATATGCAAAATAAAAATGGTCCGATTACGATAACAAGTATGCAATTCGTGTTTAATTTGTGTCTTTCCGGCGAAAATGGAGGTCTGAATAAAAATATGACATTTCATAAACATCCGAACCCTACTTATAACACTTCTGTTATGGAATACAAAAACACTAGGAGGTGCCCGCGGCTTCGCCCGCGATTATTTACTCAACTGCTACGTGTTTTGTTTAAATTACTTATTTAACAGAAAAATAAATAAAACATTATATTTATTAACGCTGACATCATTTTTACATAAATGTTCCATCCTATTTAGTCTCCTTTTACATGCTTAGGGCCTATGATAAACATCCAAATTTCTCAACTAAAAATACAAAGCCTACAGCTATGAGTAAAGTATCAGTGGATAGAAATTTTTAACCGACTTCTGATAATGGCACACTCGTTGGCATAAACTCAGCCTGAAACAAATGAAAATGTTGTCCCTGCAATACGAACTCTTATTCTACATCAAAATGTGAAGTGAGGAAATGGTATTCTCCATATCCAGGGAAGAGATATTTATGTGACTGCATCACATTATGCATTATTTTCGTCGATTTATTACTTATTTACACCAATGAATTACATTGATAGCTTCTCTAATTTGTCAAAGTCCCGTATCATTTATTCCCAAAGGTACTTGTGACCACTGCCAACAATACACTGTTGTCATGGGAACTGTGATGGGATTTGATTTGGGCTTGGTAATTCTGTGTAAAAAGGTAATATGTCTCCTCTAAAACACTTGATTTTTGGCAATTAAAATCAAAATTTTCCAAAATCATTTCTTAGTGAGCACTTACATTATGAAACGAAGGTACTTCAAAATTTCAAGTCTCTACCTATTATAGTTTAGCCTCTACGTCGATTCTCTGTCAGTCAGTCATTAATCAGTCAGTCATTCATTCAGTCAGGACAAAGGCTCTTATATATAGAGAGAGATTAGAAAAGCTAGTATAGTTTTTTATTATCGTACAACAAATCTAAGAAGACTAGGCCCACATTGTGTGTGGTATCATTGCATTGAGCCAGCTCACGGCTTTGGAATGAGGGACATGGCCCGCTGAGACTGCACGTAACGGCACAACTTTGTAATCTCAGTCCCCTGATAATGTTCAAACTTTTCCATTCTCTAAGTGCAGTTTGATAGAGAGGATTACTGTACATGCATTGGGCATAATAAAGCTTTATTTCATAAGGCGTTCCGAAATAGAAGTAGCCTTAGTTTTTTTTAGAGAAAAATCAAATATTGAGGAAGAGAGAGTGGCAAATACATCATCTGAAAATCGGGGAATAGTTTCAAGAGACCCGTCTAAGGCGAGTCTTTTTGTATGTCCGTAATTCAATTTTTTTTTTAATGGGAGAAGATGGCATTTTTTAAAGCCCTTTTCTTATTTGGTGTAGAATATTAAAATCTTGCATAACGTATAAAAAGATCATAGCTATTGATGGTCAAGATAACCAACAAAAACCTTAGTATTGATACTAACTATATTCTTTATTTTTCTAGGGAGAAGATTTAATGAACAGATCTACAATCTGCAAAAATGTCACCGCGAAATTACTGTTCTAAAATGGTGAGTAGTTTTTACAATCATTATAAATAAGAAAAATGTAGCACTTATTCAATATAGATGTATTAATTATTGTGGTAGCTGGTGACCTTAGTTGTTAAAAAGCGATCTTAAATAAATAGATTAAAAAAAGTGACAGTCAATAATTATATTATCTTCACCCATAAATCCCCGTGACAAAAGCTCTCACAACATAAACTTGTGCCGGACCGCTAAGAAAACAACTAAAACATTGATTAGACCCATGCCTCATGTACTTTGTTAACTTTCCTTCTAATTTATTTCCTGCATTTTTAAAAACAAATTTATAAAATTTAAGACTACTAAGGTATCCCATGGGATATATTAACAATTTAAGGGTTATCTTCTGTATTGCAAGACTGTTAACATTTATAGGCCTTCTTAATACAATTTTGGCTCTTTATTCATTCCATTCACACACAGCTTATTTGATAATTGACCAATAACTTTATTCATTAAATGCTAATTACAAATTCTTGGTAGGACTACAAAGAAAAGGGTTAATACAACGATTTAGGTCATAGCTGATGCCTTGCACCCGATTCTGTCAATTTTACATAAATTTTCAATTTTTGCGAGTTATTTTCCGATTTATTTGAAACTGAAGGCAAAATATTGTGTTCTGCAGGACAACTCATTTAAGGGTTAACTGATATTATTTAACTATGAAAAACATACAAAAACAGAAGTGCTTGGATTTTAATTTTAATTTTATTGTATATTGATAAAAATCTCCTTAGAAACATTATCTAAGAGGTTAAAAATAGTTATTTATGATACAAGTGCTAAAAGCGAGATTTTATTTTGCGAGTAGGTATATTACCGAAACGAGCTTAGCGAGTTGAGCATGGTGGTTCGATGTAACCCACGCTAAATAAAACAAAAAAAGAGATTAAGGTATTGCATAAGGGGAAGACATTTGATGATTTTTCATATTTTGTATATGAAAGTTAAAAGATAGCTCGAATGTACATAAATGTGTAACATGAAATAATTAATTAAATAAGGGCAATTTGTTTTTGAGCTTTATTTTACATTTTTCATCATTTGCAATAGAGACTGGTTGGCAATTTTTAGGTCATTTTTGTCATTTTTAGGACATGTTTCAGTGGAGGTAAAGAGGAGCTTTTCCATGTACAAATCGTTACTTTCAGACAACAGACAATAATTGTTTTTATTTGAGAATCTCCGTCAAGTGTTCATAGTTCGCCATAGGAGTTTGTCTTATAGCAATAAAGGATGTTTTCTTTCTTTTTAAATGGCACATATTCCTAGGCGCAATTTCATGGGCATGCCAGTTCAGAAAGAATATTTTTTCGCTAATGGTGTTCAAGTAGTATAAATTTACTTCTTTGGCAACAAAATAAGTGTTTTGTATTGTAAATTTATGTACAGAACACTGTCATCCATTAAATTGCTTTCAGCAATCCATTACAGTACTTAAAAAACTAATTATAAGTAATAATGGTAAATGGTCATTTTTTGGGTCATTTTTTGGGTCATTTTTCACTATTTTTAGGTCATAAAAGCATTTTTCTTTTGCATTTTTCACTATTTTATGGCCATTAGGCCTAAATGCCTTTTTGCACGACGTAACTAATTAGTGGTACTTACGAATATTGTTGCCGTGGATCGTAACTTGACATTCCCGCACGCAATCTCGTTGCTATGAAAACAAAAGAAATCTCCGTGCGGTAAAAGTTACAAAAAGCACAAGTGCCGTAAGTAAAACCATCATAATACAAGCCTTTATGGAAGACCGGAACCAAGACCCCCCGGCGACTTTAACAGGACAAATATTCAATCCCCATAACAACCAACATATGCGAATCACTTTCTTAAATATAAACTCCATCTTCAATAGTGCATAAACATAATATTTTCAGCTAATATATCAGTTAATATAAATAAATTGATATAAATAATCATCTTGCAAAAAATAGCATGCAATACTTGTGCCGTAAGCGCATAACGGATCTCGGAAATTGAAAAAAAAACGAGGCGCAAGAGCCTAGTTTTTTCAAACTCTTTCCTCGATCAGTATGCACCGCTTACGGCACTTGTATCGCATAATACTATTCCCTAATAATTACTTTAATACACTGACACTTTCTCCATGGCTTTCAACTATTCTTGGTTACATAGCTGAATTCACCAGAACAGGGCTTCGCTCCACACAGATTTATTTAACGAGAAGGTTTAAAGTAGTATCATAAATGTTTAATTAATTCAAGCAAAGCCGATTTACACCAAAGCGGGGTGAAATCTAGTTTATCGAATTTATTTTATCGCTATCCCGACAAAGAGAGCCGTACAATGGATGACTGCACTTAGAAATGAAACACATTTCATTGAGGGTGGAAACCACACAAAGCCCATAATGGAGTTCCACACACCGACATTTAACAAATGATGTCACACTCTACGTTAGAAACTGTCTACGGCTACGCTATTTTAATGCGACTCTCAGAAATGCTCTTCAGTTTTCAGTTGGCCTTTGCCATATTATAGGGGAAGGTTGCCTAAGTTGGACCTATTTTACATTTTGTTACCCCACGCCTTTATTATTTATTCAATTGATACAAAATATATTGTACAACAATCTACATTTCATGCACTTTCATCTGGTAGTATTATATTTTGTATAGATATATATCTCCAAGGCCTACAATTTAAAATTTAAAAGTCTGTAAATGGTCCGAATTAGGGAACCGGTTGCTTAAGTTGGACCGATGGTAAAACTGTGAGTAAATAAAATAATAATTGTAATATTTTAAAGAACCTGTATTTTAACAAATGTATTAGGCACACATAGCATTTAAAGTAAGTTAGTTAGGGCCTACTATACAAAACCATTAATTATAATTTGTAAATTAGAAGCAAACTGTTTTGTACTGATAAAGTGCTTCAAATAAGAAACAAAGAATAACCTAGGAACAAATTGCATAAAAAATGTAAAATATACCAAATATACCAAATCTGCCTATACGCTGAGATCAAGAATGGAAGTTATGGTGGTCCAAATTAGGAAACACGCAGTGGTCCAACTTCGGCAACTGGACGCCATGTAAAGAAATATGATGCTGCAAGGACTCACAAAATGAAAAACTAGTTTTACGATATCTAGTTATTAACTAATGAAAGGCAGTTGTAAAATATAATGTAGGTAATTGTTTTGCTTACTCTTACTCTGGACAATAGCTTATAATCTGTAGCGCGACTCTTGTTACACATACGAGGAGAACACAATAATTGCAGTTATTCTTTCTTCAAAGGCTGCAGCCAACTGACCGTTGGATCACGCGTCCTTGACAACATTTCTCACCAGTAGAGCCAACTTGAAGGTTTAAGTTACTACCCTATAGCGAAATATGAAGGAGGTCCAACTTAGGCAACAGTCCAACTTCGGCAACTCTCCCCTATGCCTAGCAGGTCTATAAACTGAGCACGCTAAGAGCTTACCGGCAAAACTCCATGCTTACATTTGAAATGAAGATGGAAAAAGGAAAAGCGAAATGGAACGTAATAACATAACTAGATAAGTTTATTTCATCATTCAATATAGGACCTGAGCTGGGACCGAACCCACGACCTTGGGAATGTTGGTATTACCCTCTCTAGATAAATGCCAAGCAGATTTCACACTTCCAATGTTTTACTCTAATTGAAATTGAAATGGTAAGAATTGTATTAATAAATGCTCAAATAATTCTTAGTTAGTTGAAATAAATAATGTTTCACTGGTAGAGTGGAAGAGAAGGCCAAATGGCCTTAGCTCTGCGAAGATAAATAAATAAACATCTCTGCCTCCCATGGCTTCCAGGAATATCGACATTACTATACTCCCTAGTGGCATGTGCAAGACACATGATTCTTAATGACCAAATTCCTGTTTAAAAAACTGATAAAACTGTGATTATAGCTTTACGGTAAAAGCATATTTCATGTAACGTTGGTTGATGCGCTACTCTTTTATACAATTTCCTTATTTCTGCGAGGCGGCGCTTCATTTGTTTCGTGACGTCATAACGAATGTGACATGGAAGACATCTGCAACTTGATTATGGGAGACCTTGCCCGACCTTAATTCTGTTTCCAAGCAACAGGACATTTCTGAGAATTGACGGGACGCAGGGGAATTTGCATTACTAGGAAATGTCCACTTTGCTCTCGCAGCATTTCCAACTATTTTCTGTCCCTTGCTGTTTTCAGATTTTTCTGAAGGCAGTAATCTTGACAGTAGTTGTCTATTACCGAATCATGAATAGAAACGAGGAAATCACATTTGAATAGTTTATTTTTGTTGTTCATAGGCCTAGCTGTTCTCCAAGCAGAAAAAAAAAACTTGAAAGAAATGCATTTTTAAAGGAAGAGGGAAATAAAAAATGTTATTAGATAATATTAATAACACACTTTAATTTTGTTTGGTCTTTCAACGTTTCAGTACAATTTATTCCATTTTTTGTTGTAGATGCTATTTTTAACCACTGGTTAATGCTAAAAAATTATTTTTATTTACATGTACTCATAAATTTATAACTTTTTCGTGTATATTATACTGTGCAGTGATATGTAATTATATTTATATTAATCTACTATATCCCTTAAACACGAGCGTTGCTCATATAGGGGAACGTTTGGTTGTAGTTTTATTTACTTGTATTAAATATGTAATAATGATTAAAAAAATAATACAAATATAGGGATATAGAGTGGTTACCACTTTTTAAAGACTCTTTTTCCAAGAACTTCCTCTATCTATCACCACCCTAATCCTCTTCGACCTGTCAAACAATGAATAGAAAGCTAATTAGGCGCATTCACTCTTGTCTGAAGTCCAGTACAATGTTACCAAATACGTACCACAGCACTTATAGTGGAGGCTAGACCTATGTAGACAGTCGGGATGCTTTGAGGATTAAGCCATTGTCTGGCACTTAAGGAGTGATATGGTAATGACTGAACGGCAATCGTCTGGTGCCCCACGTGGAGTCATAGCTAAAATGTCAAAAATTCAGAAATGAGCACTGATTGGTTGCACACGAAATTCTATTGGCTGTCAGGCAAATTCAACGCCCAAGAAAACACGCTGAAAATCCAGAATATACAACTCTATTGTCCAAGACACCCTCATTTCAAGTTATTTACTGCGGATTATAAGGGTCTGTCGGCATTGCTTTGAAGAAAGTTGTATATGTAGAAGTAGTCTCCACTATACTTTACTTAAGAAGTAGTGAATGGCTGTAGCAATACTGGGGAAAGCCACGCGACTACCAGAGCATTTGTTCTTTGTCGGTGTCGAAGTCAGTGCAGATTTTCGGAATAGGGAACAATGCTATTATATTCTTTTCATGGGCGTACGGTAAGGGGGGGGGGGTTCAGGGAGTTGAAACCCCTCCTGAAATATCTGAAATATTTTGAAGATTATAAAAGATGGAACGAAATAAAAAATAACTCTGATTTTGTTGTTACATATTTTACAATTTCGTACATATCAAAGCATTATTTAAGATTTATCGCAATTTATTTAAAATTCAAATTTCAAAACCTCGTGGTGTTGATAGTTTTTCAGCTTAATAACAGTGATGTATTACTAGTAAACAAAAATCCCTTTGGAATCTGTCAAACGACACTCGAATACTCCCGCCGAAATCCATCAACCTGTTTGTAAAGCAAACAGCACTCACGGCTTAATCACAAAATTATCGTGAAGTAATCGGCATTAATCGGGCTTTTCCACCGGTGGATTTACAGGTAACTTTAAAATCGTACCCTACACACCATACAAAATTATGATAATTTTTCAAAAGAAAGTTATTATTTATAGATTCTAGCTTAAACGAGAAATGGATGGAAATCTCAAGAGAAACAGTTTCAAAGACTGAGCTGCATATTAATTTATTACAGTGTATCAGCCTAATTATCACAATAAAACTGTTCAGTAATTAAAAAATGTAATAATTCACAATGTGCGCAAGGACATGGAACTGAGACGACTTTACATTGAACCCCTCCCGAACAAATTTTCACCGTACGCCCATGATTCTTTTGTAGATGGGCGATGGTTTGGGACGAGGCCTTCTTAAAATGGCACCAACTTTATATATATATATATATATATATATATGCTGCAATGGTTATTGGCCCACAATCTCCTGAATATTGAAGAGAAAAGAAACTAAAAGAAGCTATTTAAAAATGAATGAATTAGCTAGCCAGAATCTCAACCCCTAGGCAAAGAAAGTTCACATAGAAGAAACTTTTTAAATAACTACTATTAAAACCTAGCTTAAAAATATGTAGAATTTCAACCAATAGCCAGTATTTATTGTCATCCTTTTATTGTGTTTTTTTACTATTATTTCATCGCACCTATGCGCACTTGTTTTTATTAAAATTCATAAGGAATGAACCTGAAACATCTTCATACCCATAGCTCGACCTGCCATGACAAAAATTAATCATTGGACACAGCGATTATGAATACATAAGATGCATATGAGATAAGAAAATATCAAAATAATATAGTGGTGAAGCATTTTAAACCCCGCACAAAAATACCTACAATATTAATAATCTTCATATTGCGTAATAGCAAGAATTTAAAAGAAGTGCAGGAAGTGTAGAAGTATAACAAGAAAACGAAGAAGAAAGATGATGAAGAAGAAGGAACAAAAGAAACGACCAAAAATTAGTCGATAAAGAGAACAACAGGGAAGAAGACGAAGAAATAGATAAGAAGAAGAATAAGCCGATAAAGAAGATAATGAAGATGAATAAAGATAGAAGAAAATAAGAAATAAAGTAGAAGAAGGAGAAGGGATAGAAGAAAGGACGAAGAATGTAAGATTCTTACACATTTTCTCGTTTACTCTAGAGAACCATCGGGTTATAGGAGACTATTTTGACGCAGTTTTGACCATTTATTTGCGCTCTTACCAATTTAATAATAATAACCGCAGAATTATATGATGGATTTCCTCTATATTCGTTCATCATTAACACAATAACTGCAAGTAACTTCAATATTAACTCATAAAACAGAACCATATTATCGATTTGCTGAAGTCCAACTGTTAGATGAATTAACCCTTAGCGTTCTGCAGCCCACAATGCTTTTAAAACTTACTGGCAGAGTTCCACGGCTTTGCAGGGGTTTTATAATCCATAAAAATTAATATCCCTCCCAGCTTTTAGGACTTTGCACGGAGAGGGAATTTTCCTCGGAGAAGATATGATGTGAGAAATGTTATCTCGAACATTCTCAGCAATATCGTTCAGTCGGTAGCGTCATTAAACCTTCTCAGTAATGATATCAACAAATTTGAAATGTGCGTACTACGTGAGACCTAATAAACACAAGGATGATCAGATGAGCAATTTCAAGACCCTCATAAACGCATTTCGACGGTTCGTCACTTGAAATACGGCCACTCTCCACGGCCTCCTGTTTACTGCTCGGTTGTAATCGTATAAACAAGTAACCTACTAGAGAGACCGTTTGCTTCTTTATAACCACATCACCATGGCCTTCTGTGATGGATACAACTTTAGGGGTTTCCCCTCTTTTAGAATACAGGGTACGGTGAAAGTGTTACGAAACAGCCCATCCTACATAATGTATGTTTGTATCTACTGAATTAATTACAAGGGAACGTGTGTGAAGGGCCATATCTATGAATTGTTTTATCAAAACACTAGCATTGGCATATCTTCCAGCTTCTTCTTCTTCTTCTTCTTGCGACTTCATCTTTTTAAATCTTTAAATTATTTTATCACATCGACGGGAAAACAAGACAGTGTCGTTTTAACATTTAATACGTCTAAGAATGCCCTGAAGGTGACTGAATAATGTCGAAAGGCCTAAGCATAAAATGAACATTGTAGAGTTTCTGGTTTCTAGTATCCATTTTGTTTGTTTTACAATCATAATTTCGCAAAGTTTCAAATAAATTTAATTTAAATCTAAAGACATAATGTGAACCATGATAATAATAAGAAAATATAGGAAAGGTTTGACCATGTTAATATGTAGTAGCTTGAATTTTTCAAAATCATAAGGATTCGGAAGTTTTATATAAAACAGTATTAACTAGTTCTATGATAAAAACACCGTTATTAACTAATTATCCTACTAAAAGACAAATTTTTCTTTGGCCTTTAGTGGTCGTTTATTACAAGTTCAACAAAATGTCATCACCAAATAGGGCTATACTTAATTCAAGATGTGTGCGGAGCAAAAGTAAATAACAGACTTGCCTTGAGTAACTGCGTCCTGTCGTTTCATTGGTTAATCGCACCAGCGCATACTTCACGATAGTGAGATAAGCTCAGTGTCAGATATTTACTTCCATTCCGCACACAACGTACAATTATTTATATCTTATGTGATGTGAAATCATATGTTCTATTAATTGAGTTGCTTGCTTTCGTAATTACGAGGGGTATTCCGAAAGTAAGTTTCGTCAATGTATGGCAGGAGCGGCGTGTTCACCAGGGGAACCAAACAAACGCCAGACGAATCCCCACCCGTGGCTGGTTCCACGACGGAAGTGGCGTCAGCGGAGGAGGCATGACGCAGGCGCATTGCGCCGTAGAAGAGCGAGTCGCAGCAGACTGGCGTGCCCGCGGGTATTAGTGTACCGCTCACGATGGCACGAGAGATTTGGCGCCACTGCCATGTACCGCTATCTCCCCTCTTTCAAACGAGCCATTGCTGCAGCCGCTGAACCTTTTATTGTCCGAGATAGAGCTGTTTGAAATTGATCTCCCGATTTCCGTCCCCGCAAAGTGCGGCCTCCACGAACCCATCTCGCACAAACCTTATGGAACATCAATTTGTCACTCAAAATGGTCTGTATGGAACCTTTAGTAATGTCAGGAAGCTGAGGTGGAGCAGGCTGTGCGCCAATTCCTTGCATCGCAGGGCACCGAGTTTTACCACAGTGGGTTCTTCAAACTGATCGCACGCTACGACAAATGTCTCAATGTCGCTGGCGACTATGTCGAAAAATAGTGCACGGTGTATAGGTCATGCTGCCATGCTGTATTGCTTTTGGGTCAATAAAGTGTCCGTGTGACAAACTGACGAAACTTACTTTCGGAATACCCCTCGTATATCACACATGTTTTACAACGTATAGGCTATCTGACAAACACAATTTCATTTGTTTTTATCGTTGCCATCGCAAATTTGTTGATTTTGAAGAAAAATAAGAGGCATAAGTTACTAAATACAATACGTATTTTATAACATAATTAATTAATTCGTTGTTCTTTTCATTTACATAATGTGTGATGAAGTACATCATACGAGTATATTGTAAGCAAACTAGGAGGTGCCCGTGGCTTCGCCACGATAATTCTTTTAAAAATTAAAAATTAAGAGTATAATAATTATTAAAGCATTATATTTATTAACACTTGCACGCGAATCATTCATAAACTAAAATTCCTGCTTTAGAGTACATTCCACGACATGAAAGCGCCCCCTGGGAAAACTATATCAGAATCGATTATGCAGTTCCAAAGAACCTGTGAACACATAATAGGCCTACGTATTGTTTTTCAGCTGTTTATTGACATGAATATGATGTGAATTTTATTTTATCAATTCAGTGTAATTTTCAGAAATTATATAGGCTAATGTTTCAAGGGAAGGAATGGTTTGTTTGGATTATTATTATCAGCGATATTTCAAGAGATAAAACCATCAATATTTTACAGCTGTTGCCCCCGGCTTCGCCCGCCATTATTAATTGACTCCAGGATTTTTAAGAAATTTGCACTGGCAGTTTATTAAAAATGTTTGTGGTTCAGAGCTATGAAAATTGTAAGTAAAAATAAGATTAGAATATTTGTTCATTGTGTTCATTTCACTTAGGCCTTGTATAATAAAGAAACAGTTTTCCTAATATTGTAGTCGTCATGAAAGTTTACACTGCGAGAGACGAACATCGCCGAGTATACCCGATGTCTCACGAAGCGGGCGAGCAAGCACGCTATTTAGTGCCGTTGAATTGTATAAGAGTAGATGTAATAGATATGGCCTGAAGGCAATTGCGAGATAGAGCCTTCAGAATATACGTTACCAATAAAGAAACATGCGAGGAAAAAGTCTTGTCGAGCGGTGAGAAGATACAGATTGTAGATATGTACAAAACATTGGAAATCGAACCCTGGACACCTGGCGCTTAATCTAAAAAAGAAAGCGCAATTTACTTTAATCGACTAAACAGTCTAAAAATCGAACTCTGGTGAACTGTGTTTTATACTCTCACATAAGGTTGTTTACTTTTGCTCCGTACACATCATGGATCAAGTATAGTAAAATATCAGGAATAGACTAAATAAAACATACCTTTGATAAGAGAATAATAAATTCTTTTTGATCAGAACGCCTTACCTGAAATAAGAAAAAATAATGAATTAATAATTTTTCTAACTACTAAAAACTATTATTAGTATTACACAGAAAAATATTTTTGAATATCTAATAAAGAAATAAATAAAATCAGGTAAACTGATGTAAAAAAGTGCCAGTATGTTTTTGTTTAATCAGTTATGACTGCAATTATGATATGCAGAATATGTTTTTTTTTTCAATTGATTTCCAAGTTAAGCTCCTGATTTATTCATTAAGCAGGGCTTACGGAAGAAGAAGAAAGGTCTACCATCTCGGCCACCTGGGTCATTTTAACGGTCTAGTTGGATAAGCGCATGTAAAACAATAGTTTTTTTTGTCATAGCTACCTGTATTTTAATTTCCAAGGCCTTATAAGATCACAGTAAAACAATAGGCTATGTTGTCAAGATAACTGATTTTCATTTATTTTTTTATAAATTCTTTCGAATACGTATATTACCATAAAATAGGCACTAAATTGAGCATTACTCCGAAACAGATCAACCGATTTTATCCATTATGAATAGACGTCTTCCCATGGACATTGTAAATGTGTATACCAATTTTCATAAAAATCCGGTAAAGCGTATTTGAGTTACCGCGTCTTTAAAATATACACTAAATTGGGTTTTACTCCGGTACCGGTCAACAGATTAGGTTCAAATTCAATAGGGTATACCAAGTTTCATGAAAATCCGTTACAGCGTATTTGAGTGATGGCGCCTTTCTCATAATCTATTAAAATAGGCACTAAATTGGGCATTACTCCGGTACCGGTGAACCGATTTGGTTCTATATCAATAGGGTTCTTCCCATCGACATTATGAATGTTTATACCAAGTTTCATGAAAATCCGAAAAAGCGTACTTGAGTTATGGTGCGTACAGACGCACGGACAGACAGACAGACAGACATTTTTTCGTCCCCCACACAATCTCATAAAGTACCATACTGGCACTTAATAAACAATAGACTTTCTCGAGGTTAACAAAAATGAGATTTTCTACGGTTTTAATAATTATGACAGCCTAATACTGCTTTCCCTAGTAGGGGTAAACTGATTGGATAGCCGTAATGTGATTCACTTCTACGACTGTCTACATACATTTATAAAAGATCAGTTCATAAAAATAAGCTTCCAAGAACTCCTCTGGGGGTTTCGGGGTTTTTAATTTTTTTTTTCCATAAAATTCGTGTCACAAATGAGGACGTTCAAACCAAAGTGGTGGTGTAAGTCATGTTTTTAAAATTTTTAATCTAAGTATTGCAATGCAATTTTGCGGTATAGATCTGTTAGCAGGAAGAGTCGTGTAAGTCCTATTATGTTCATACACTATATATATGTATACATATATATACATAGGTGGGAGGGCAATATTAGAAGAGATTATTATAATGCATCTAACAAAACCTTCTGTTTCTCTAAATGCATAAAACATGACTTACACCACTTTGGCTTTAACCCCCTTATTTGTAGAAAACATTATTTTCGTTCCTTATATTATATGTAGAGTTTAGGGCATTAATGTTTGTCCACTATATCCACAAGAATAAGAGTCCTTCTTCACCGAAAATCCCCACTTGGGTAGCTGATAGAATTTTTACTAAAGTAATAAAAATATATCCTTGCATAGGTCAGGGAAATGGAAGATAATTTGCCTAAGTTCCGGATTTCGATCCAAGAACAGAATGTACATTAACCATCTGCGCCATTAAGACAGTAGCAGGTGAGTGCAATTTACAGTTAATTGCAGATCGATACTGTATTTAAGATGCACTTGAAATGAGTCTTTCTATATGCCAACTGGATCTTAAATGTTTCCCTGTCGTGGAAAAAAGGAAAATTGAATTTCTGAGATTAGCCTGGCAAATCTAGCAAAGGGGGTACACCGTAGCGTAATGGTTGAGGCGCTGCGCTACAAACCGGAAGGTCGCGGGTTCGATCCCTGATGAGATGGTTGGAGTTTTTCAATTTGCCTAATCCTTCTGGTGGCACCATGGCCCTGGGGTCGACTCAGCCTCTACCAGAAATGAGTACCAGGAGCAATCCTGGCAAAATAGTAAACTGAAAAAAAAAAACTTACGTAACCATGACACGAGGTCTCTCAGACCGCTACAAAAATGAAATGTTTTCTAGGACACCTACACTAACACTGGTGGGTAACACACTCTGGGTGAAAAACGGTCTTGAGAGGGGAAGGTAATTTAAATACCCATTTATAACGTCCTTGGGAAGAAGCCTATTGATATTGGACCAAATCGGTTGACCGGTTCCGAAGTAATGCAAAATTTAGCACCTATTTTATGGTAATATTTTAGAAAGAATTTACAAAATGCAAATTAGTTCTCATGGCAATTGTTGTGTTCATATATGGTTGCAATACAGGTAGCTTTGACAAATAACACTACCCACATATTCCTTCACATATGCTTATCAAACTAGCCTTTTTTCTCTTCCGTAAGCCCTACTTAATTAATTGATCTGGAGCTTAACTCGGAAACCTATTAAAAAATAACTTCTTTTCTGCATATCATAATTGCAATTATCACCGATTAAACAAAAGCATTCTTGCATTTTGTTACAACAGTTTACCTGATTTTATTATTTTACTGCATTCTGAGAGAGAAATTCAGGTGCTTTGGAACGCGGTGACACATTTCGTTTATAACTAGCCTCATGTGACAAAATAAGCTTCTATCGGGGGAAAAAATCGAACGCCATGTCTTGTCAACAAAACCTGTCAAGTTCACATTTTTTTTAAACAAATGACATAATATCGTAGAGAATAGCCACAGCGTCTGCGGATCCATTCTGTACGGCGGGTAATTCACAACAAAATTACTATCACCTCTAACAGTACATCACAATGCAACCAAATAATAGGCCTACTAGAGATGCCACACACTCCCGTGACCTACCACATCTCACAGTACCACTGCCTTACTTTGAGGAAAAAATAGTTGCCATCACTTAAGCTCTATCTGTACACGCGATAACTAAAATATGCTTCATTGGATGTTTATTAAACTTGGTATACGCATTTATAATGTCCACAGCAAGAAGCCTACCGATTTTAGACCAAATCGGTTGACCAGTACCGGAGTCAAGCCCAATTTAGTGCCTAGTTTACGGTTATATATTAGAAGGAATATTTATCAAATGCAAATCAGTTCTCACGACAACATATTTTTTACAGTGCTCATATACGGCTTTGGAAGTTAGCTTTGACAAATAAAACTACCCACATATTCCTTCACATATGCATATCAAACTAGACTTTTGTTCTTCCCTGCTTAATGATTCAATCTGGAGCTTAACTCGTAAATCGATTACAAAAATAACTTCTTTTCTGCATATCATAATTGCAATTATTACTGATTAAACAAAAGCATTCTGGTACTTTGTTTCATCAGTTTACCCGATTTTATTTGGTTAGAGGAAGTTATGTATTTCACATCAGATTTTTATTACAGCATTGGGACATTCTGATTACGTAGATTGAATTTTTTTTTTTTTTTTTTTGTGTGTGTGTGAAGACTTTCCAAAAAGACAAAGAGGAACAGATGTTTTATATTAATGTTGCAGTAAAACTCCTCTTCTACATCGATATTGTTTCCATTCCGGAGATTAGCCCGTTCCATTAAGATTATTATTGTTAAGTGAGCACTTCTTAAGCACAGCAGATTCTCTCAAGTAATTGCTAGAGAGTGATTAACATCGCAGTACCATTAGTTACTTCTTATTTTCACACATCTAGAACAGATTTTTTTCGAAGCGTTTTATTTGCAGCATTAGGACAAACATACACTCATTTAACTTCACTGATCATATATTACTGACTTCCTAATTAACTTGTTATTCCCACTAGCTAGCTCGAAGCTCCAATAGGACTCCACTTTATGTATTTTATTTGCCTACATATTTATGCACCCTTGCCGGCTGTAGAAAACTGCATAACGACGAGCTTCATAACCTGTACTCTTCACCGAATATAGTAAGGGTAATTAAATCACGGAGGATGAAATGGGCTGGACATGTTGCGCGCGTGGGGGAGGAAAGACATATCTAAAAAATATTGCCTGGAAGACCCGAAGGGAAGAGACCACTTGGAAGGCCTAGGATAGATTTAAGGGACGTAGTATTTGAGAGGGATGGTTGGATGGATTTAGCACAGAATAGGGTCGAATGGTTGGCTCAGGTAAGCGCGGCAATGAACCTTCGGGTTCCATTAAATAGATAACATTCCTTTAGCTTGATTAGGAATTGTCTATTGCCATTGAGCAAGTAAGTAAGTAAGTAAGTCAGCTGTAGAACATATATTATTTGAATATCCACTGGGGGATAGATGGACCTGTGCCAAACATCCTCCAAGCCTTCTCTAATAAAAATTACTTTTTTTTGGCCCTCTACCGCCCCCGGAGCCCTCGACCGTAGGCCATACTCCGGTCACAACAATTTTTGGCGGTTGTGTTCTATTGCCCCAATTTTCCCTCTTGTATACTTTAACCTTAATAAAAAATACTCCAAAACAAATGCTGTTTAAATGAATTACCGGTACTAAAATTTAGCAACCAACTTTCAAAACACTTTAAAGATATTTTTTCATTACTCAACACCACACAAAGATATACGCGAGCCGTAATAGATATGTTTTATTAATTACAGGCCTATCATTCAATGTAAACTAAGGCTTTAAACAGCGTAGATCTAATAATATTATTATTATTTTAAAAATATTAACGCTGTCTAAAAAAAATGCATCATACACATGGTGACAGCACTTATAAAATAATTTTAGCATGTGTACCATGCACTAAAATACAATAAAATCACTCTTTTATAACTTGTATCACAAATTATTATTTGAAAAAAAATTCAAGAGTACAGAAGTCAGAAATGTATTTTTAAAACAAGTTTCTCTTAGTATCTGAAAGTTAGAAATAGAAAATAGGTCGACAAAATTAAGATGAAACAAATTAAATCCAAAAATATAAGATTAGATTGTTAGATTAAGAAGATTTTAAAAGTTTTACCTTAAGTTGATTGACATTGTATTTTATAAGCTCAAGATTTTCTGAAATAAGAGCTTCATGTTATAATTCTAATCAGCTGTAACCAATTCGTGATTTATTAAGTGCCAATAGGATACTTTCTGAGATTGATATGGTGGACGGGAAAATATCAGTCTTTCTGTGTGTCTGTCCGAGCGATACCTCAAATACGCTTTTATCGGATATTTCATGAAACTTGACATAGGCCTACGCATTTATAACTTACACGGGAAGAAGGCTATTTATTTTGGACCAAATTGGTTGACCGATACCGGAGTAATGCCCAATTTATGGTAATATAATAGAAAGAATTTATCAAATGCAAATCAGTTCTCATGGCAACAAATTCTTTTACAATGTTCATAGACGGCTTTGGAAGTTGCAATACAGGTAGCTTTGACAAATAATACCAGCCACATAGTCCTTCAAATATGCTTATCAAACTAGACCTTTGTTCTTCCTTAAGCCCTGCTTAATGAATCTATCTGGATCTTATCTCGGAAATCGATTAAAAAATAACTTATTTTCTGCATATCATAACTGAAATTATCACTGATTAAAGAAAAGCATTCTGGCACTTTGTTACATCAGTTTACTTGATTTTATTAAGTGCCAGAATGATACTTTATGAGATTGTGTGGTGGACGGAAAATGTCTTATATCGCAAACAACTATTATTGCCATTTGATTGAGAGATAACGAAATAACGTGGATTATTTTATATAAAATAAAATCAGGTAAACTCATGTAACAAAGTGCCAGTATGTTTTTTTTAATCAGTTATGACTGCAATTATGATATGCAGAATGTGTGTTTTTTTTTAATTGATTTCCAAGTTAAGCTCCAGATTTATTCATTAAGCAGGGCTTACGGAAGAAGAAAGGTTTACCATCTCGGCCACCTGGGTCATTTTACCGGTCTAGTTGGATAAGCGCATGTAAATCAATATGTTTTTTTGTCATAGCTACCTGTATTTTAATTTGCAAGGCCTTATAAGATCACAGTAAAACAATAGGCTATGTTGTCAAGATAACTGATTTTAATTTTTTTTATAAATTCTTTCGAATACGTATATTACCATAAAATAGACACTAAATTGAGCATTACTCCGAAACAGGTCAACCGATTTTATCCATTATGAATAGACGTCTTCCCATGGACATTATAAATGTGTATACCAAGTTTCATAAAACCCCGGTAAAGCGTATTTGAGTTACCGCGTCTTTAAAATATACACTAAATCTGGTTTTACTCCGGTACCGGTCAACAGATTAGGTTCAAATTCAATAGGGCACTTCTTATATGGACGTCATAAATGGGTATACCAAGTTTCATGGAAATCCGATACAGCGTATTTGAGTGATGGCGCCTTTCTATTATAATCTATTAAAATAGGCACTAAATTGGGCATTACTCCGGTACCGGTGAACCGATTTGGTTGAATATCAATAGGGTTCTTCCCATGGACATTATAAATGTGTTTTCCAAGTTTCATGAAAATCCGAAAAAGCGTATTTGAGTTATGGTGCGTACAGACACACGGACAGACGGACAGTCAGACGGACAGACATTTTTTCGTCCACCACACAATCTCATAAAGTACCATACTGGCACTTAATAAAATGCAACGATTAAATTCTCGATACTATAATTGGCCACATATGATATTCAGTTACATTGGAATGCGGTGACACAATTCGTTTGTGACTGGCCTCATGTGACAAAATAAGCTGATATCGGGGGAAAAAAAAAGAAGAACGTCCTGTCTAATCAACAAAACCTGTCACATTGATGTTATTTTGCTCATATTAGAAAAAGAGATGCATTTTTATCCACTAGTTTTGCTATCTACATTAATTCCATGATTGCTGATAGTTTGACTGGTTATTTAATTGAACTTAATAAATGATGCTTGTCATTTCTAGACCGAAAATCGATCTCATGACTAGAAACTTGATTCCAAAAGCGAAAATAAGTTACCAAATAAACTTCAACACAAGTGGTATTCGTCTATAGACCGTCCCAACCTTAAAAGACAGCATTGGTCTTATGCAGCGCACTGATGCCAGATCTACTCACATTACAAGGCCCGGCACATGATGTGAAAAAGCTCTTAAACCTCGTGAAAACATCGAAATTTGTTTCTTGTACATAATAATTAATGTAAATCATGCCCTGCAGATAGAACGATGGCACACCCTTCTTCCCTTATTTTCAACCCCCGTGAGTAATATTTTCTCTATAGGCCCACAAATCTACATTTTCTGACCAATGTCTACAAAATGTTACACGTGTACCCTGTGAAATCAAGTAAAAATTCTACGAGACAATCATTCTCGAAAAAAAACACCCCTTGCGAAATTTTCAATCCCTACTTTGTGATATTTTTACTAGTCTACATTATTTGAACGATTTTTACCAAACTTTACACACAGACTCTATAAAAACAAGAGAAAAATTAGGCGAAGTTAATTTTGGAAGAAGCCACCCTTTAAATGTTTCTACCCCTATTACACCACCAAAATTTAGATCTACATTCTTGACGTGTTTTTTAACAGACTTTGTACACAGAACGTATAGAATGAGGAGAAAATGGTAGGAAAACTAATTTTGGAACAAACCACATTTTAGATCTTTCACCCCTATTTTGTGATATATATTTATCTACATCCTTTGACCAATTTTATCAGACTTTATACCAAGAACCTATTGAATCAAGAGAAATTTTTAACCAAAGTTTATTTGCATGAAACCACTCCTTAAATGTTGCAACCCCTATTATATAAATGTTATTTAAATCTAAATTCTCTGATCAATTTTTGCCAGACTTTACACAGAGCTAACAGAACCAGGAGAAAAACTTAGGTAAAACTAAATTTGGGGAAAAAAAGTCCCTTAAATGTTTTAATCCCTATTAAATGACGTTTAAATCTACATTCTTTTGGCTCATTTTACGACTTGACACACAGAAAAGAAAGACTAATAGGAATTTCTGTCTCTTCTTACCTCAACCCCACCCTCCATGGTCTTTAGAAGTAATAGGGTCCTTGAGTGTGACAAGTTGTGCTTTCTCTAGGGCCTAAATTTTGAAAATTAAAGGGGCTTCCTCCAAAATTGGCTTCGAAGTACAAGTAAAATACAAAACCAGGTGACGCCGGGTCCTTTAAGCTAATAATTTATAAATGTTAAATTTAATATTAAATTTCATTTCGTTAATATTATTTTTCATAATTATTATTATTATTATCATTATTATTATTATTGGTATTATTATTACTATTATTGTGTTATAATTTTCAAGAATATAATTATAAAGGGAAGTAATAGTTAAAATACATTACATGCCTTTAGGCCTGTTCACTATCCTCAGGGAGTAGTATTATTCCTTCTCAGAGGGCCTTTCGTTTTTTCTTTTCTTATTCTATACAGTAAACTTTCTGGACACCCGGTAGCTTCTGCTATCTCTTTAATTGCCTGGGTAACGTTCATTTTCTTCAAGAAATAATTAAGTATATTTAATACTATAATTCGCTCTTTACTGCGCAATTTGTCAACACTAAGATTTCTAGTTCCTCTATTCATAATTAATATAAAATATTAATTAATATAACATGAACCACTTCACATCAAAGTTAAACTTCACTACACAGCTACTATATAACAATGAGCTCTGAAGAAGACACGATAGTCTTAGAAACATCTGAGTACACAAAATCTCAAAGCAACCAAGTCATGAGCGCGAGAATGCTGAGCTCGGGAAAACTGTGATAATTTATTAATGCTACATGATAGAGAGCTCTGGTTTGTTTTAAATACTTTTTCAGACATCTATAAACATTTCTTCCCGCTTAGTCACCAACGTAAAGTCAATACCAAAGTATGTTACTCACTACCTAACTTTTCTGTGTCGCCGTCCGAGAATTTTCAGGTAGCACTTAATAAAAAAATATATAGCTTTCTTCTTATGTAAAATTTATTGCCGACGGAAAGGGAGTACTTTCTTTCACCATCAGGCAGTCCAAGAAAAAAATCTTTACTTGTTTTGATTATTAGTTTTCTGTCTATCGCGTGATAAGTTATTAATGTGCAAAAATATTGACTTCCGCCAAAATAACGTAATTATGAAAAATAGGCCTCATATTAATTATTTATGGCTTTACAATTGACATCATTAGAAAGGGCGGAAAATTCCCTATCAGACCACGCAATCACATTATTACATTTATCACTTTGGAAAATGGCAACATTGTCGGGATAGAAAAGGACGAAGCTAATTGCAGAACGTACGAGTGCAAGTGAGATGCAAATACTACATTTAACTCAATACTGTCTTTTAAGGCTGGGACGATCTATAGACCAGTGGTTCCCAACCTTTTAAGTTGGTGACCCACCTTTACTAATCGGAATACCTCCACGGTCCGTCGGTCCATGGTGGAGTAAAAAACCTTATTTGTATCGTATCCCTTCCTTATGTATATATAATTTACCATCAAATATTGCAAATATATAAGCTTATATATAATCTTTTGAAGATACAGATTGATTATTGACAAACAATTTGTGTTCTGATTTGAAAATGGTTGACAATATATAAGCACTTTGTAGCAAAACAGTTATTTATTTAACATTAAATATATGTTTGCAATGTACGCAACAAGTGGTTTCATACTCACTAACAAGTGTTCCTAGGTGAAGATCTATCGATCTATCTATCTATTACCCTATGATCCCCAGGTGGGGCGAAGGGGCCTCCAAGTGGAGGTTACAGTACCTATACTAATTTTGATATGCTTATTTTCCGAGAGAGGGTAGAGGGACAGGTGGTAAGCCCATCGCCTCCCAACCCCCCTCTGGAAACTAAGTATTTCTTGGACGTGAAAGGGCCGAGAAATTTTGTCCAGAGGCTCTAATTTAGGCTTGGAGTTCTTTTACGTGCCGTAAATCTACGACACGGGACCCCCAGCTTAAAGTCCCTCCCGCAGGACTCCGTGCCCAGGATTTTTACGTCCCGAAAAATCCATCGACCGCGGCCGGGTTTGATCCCGCGCCCTGCGGATCTAGAGGCGGGCACGCTACCTCTAGACCACCGCGGCCGACAGGTGAAGATAAAAACTACAATTATAAAAGTACACAAAACCATTTTAATTTTTCATGTAAAATTGCTGTTTTTAAGTAGGAATACTATACTAATGAGATTTTTGAGACTTTTCTGATGATTTATTCGATGGTTTCTGATAGTTTTAGGATCGAGTCCCGACCCACCTGTAACCCTTCTGCGAGCCACTTGTGGGTCGCGACCCACCGGTTGGGAACCGCTGGTCTAGACTATTCCATTCATACGCCACGTATTATTTGGCATTGACCAATAAAATTTAGTAATTTCTGGATATAGACCAATCACGATCGTTTATCTTATGATATTCTTCCTCGAATCACAAGGATGCAATTTTATCTTATAAAAGTCATTGCCGTGCTTACACGAATCCACCGTTCAACCGGATTCTGTGCTAACTCCATCCAACCATCCCTCGCAAATTCCACTTCCCTTAAATATATTCTAATATTGTCCTCCTACGTACGTCTAGGTCTTCCAAATAGTCTCTTCCCTTCGGGCTTCACAGTCAATAATTTTGAGATATGTCTTTCCTACCCCATGCGCTCAACATGTCCAGCCCATTTCATCATCCGTGTTTTACGAGGGACGTCCACAAAGTAAGTATCCTTGGGCCCGTTTTCAGAAACAAAACACAATTTAAAGTAAATAGTTATTGCAACAGACATAGGAAGTGTTGGGACCAACATCTGAATACCTGTGTAGCAGAAGTCTGCCGCTTGGGATTCCAACCACTGTGTGACAACCATCTTCGCCTCTCTGTTATTATTTGTCATTTCGTGAGGTGTAGGAAAAGATGGAAATCACTGGGAGCGAGGTCTGGGCTTTAAGGTGGATATTTAAAGACATCCCAGCCGAACTTTTGCAGGAGACTTGCTAAGAGGAGTTTAAACATCCACCCTACAGCCCGGACTTCGCTCCCAGTGATTTCCATCTTTTCCTACACATCAAGAAATGACAGGGAATAATAAGAGTGGAGGAGATGTTTGTCACACAGTGGTTCAAAATCTCTGGCGGCAGACTTGTACAACACAGGTACCGGTATAGAAAAGTTGGTCCCATGGTATGACAAATGTCTCAATTCCGGTGGCGAATATGTTGAAAAATAGCTGAACACTGGCTGTGTCTGTTGCAATAACTATTTACTTGAAATTGTATTTTGTTTCTGTAAACGGACCCAGGGAAACTTATTTTGTGGATGTCCCTCGTAATTACCTTTATTATATTCGGTGAAGGGTACAGGTTATGAAGTTCGTACACATATGATAAATGTACAATCGTATAAATTACCTGTACGGCGACTAAGACTCATATTGGCGACTACGCATCTACATATCAGTACAACTACACCATTTCAACCTCAATTTCGGAAAAAGTAATTACAATTTCGGAAAAAGTAATTTGAATTTCGGAAAAAGTAAATTCAATTTCGGAAAAGGTAATTTCAATTTCGGAAAAAGTAACTTCAATTTCGGAAATACGAGGGCTATTTTTTTAAAACATTATGGGGCATAAAATGAAAACCATAGTGAAAATTAAAACTGTTTTATTTGGAACATTTAGGTACACCTTCTAGCTACTTCTCTACCTAGTCGCGCTCCGATAGAGACATTTGTTGAAGCGTGGTGCAACTTTCAAGTACCCTCTTCAATAGGCTGGCGGCAAGCTTCTATGAAAAGGGTACTTGAAAGTTACACCACACTTCAACAAATGTCTCAATCGGGGCGCGACTAGGTAGAGAAGTAGCTAGAAGGTGTACCTAAATGTTCCAAATAAAACAGTTTTGATTTTCACTGTGGGTTTCATTTTATGCCCCCTCGGAGGTTTAAAAAATAACCCTCGTATTTCCGAAATTGAAGTTACTTTTTCCGAAATTGAAATTACCTTTTCCGAAATTGAATTTACTTTTTCCGAAATTGAAATTACTTTTTCCGAAATTGTAATTACTTTTTCCGAAATTGAGGTTGAAATGGTGTAGACTCCACAATGGTTTTGATAACATCAGCTAGCAGTTGCTGATTGAATAGAAAGCCATTTTCAGCTTGGCTTGATATGAATGGACATGGTTTGAATAAAATTTGTACAAAATTCCATGGCTATATACATATCACAGAAGGCCTTGTAGTTTTCGTTTTCGATTCATAATAAACGTCCGATTTGTTTTATCTAATAAATCAATATGGATGTTCCCTAAATAAATGGAACATTACTTTCATGTCATTTTAGATCTCCTTCGGGGCGTTTTTGACCACGACATCTATAGAGAATAATTCAAACATGTTCTACATTCGTTCAGAAGCTTTTGTGATGTCCTATCATGCTTGATGTACCACGAGAGCAAATAATGAGAAGAAAAGAAAAATCAAGTGGACAGAACGTTATGAATAGCATTTTTGTAAAACAGTTGAAGCCTGACGTGAGCTCTACAGTCTTCTGCTTCAAAACAATGAACGTCTGGAAAAACAAAAGCGAAATGACAGCAAAAATGGCAGGAGAGAAATGGCGTATTTAAAAACTAGGGTATTGCCTTTCCTGTCTGCAATTCTTATCGCCAAACTGCATAGTATATAGAAGGCATACGTGTTTCAAAAGAATATTTTACTCTGCAGATTTTTAACTATGACAATAATGTATTTTTGTACTTGTAATCTTTTACCTTTCATTTGTTTTCTTTTAATTTCTTCCATCTATTAACATTTCTAAATATAAAAGTTGCCTATTTGTAAAATGGATTTATGTTTTCGTAATATTGAATTTCCTACTTTTTGTTTTGCAAATTGTTCAAATGTTTTTAGTTTGTGTATATAATTTGTTTGTATATTTGTAAATTTTATGTTCTCTCTTGTTTAATGGGGTACACCTTAGCGTAGTGGTTGAGGCGCTGCGCTACAAACAGGAAGATCGCGGGTTCGATCCCCGATGAGGTCTTGGAGTTTTCAATTGGCCTAATCCTTCTGGTGGCACTATGACCCTGGGGTCGACTCAGACTCTAACAGAAATGAGTACCAGTAGCAATCCTGGGGGTAAAAGCGGCCGATGCATAAGGCTCACAACCTTATCATCTTCACGTGCCGATTATCTAAAAAAAAATCTGGGAGCCTCAACCTCCTGGAATTCTCTGGGCCTCCATGGCCTGTAATAGGGAATACTTTACTTTTTTACTCTTGTTTAATAGATGTGCTAGTTGCAGTTCCTAATTTTATAATTGGTTGTAAAAATGAAGAGAATTTTTTATTGCATCCCCGAAGGAAACATAACCTAAACAAAACTTGATTATTGCACTCACGTAACTTTCTTTACCCTAAGCATGGCCAACAATACACATTTCTCACTTCACATTCTGATGTAGAATAAGAGGCCGTGGAAGAGTGCGTATTCAGTTGTTTCAACCTGATGCAAAGAGAATTTTGTGTGAAAAAAAGTTTCAAATAAAAGTTTTAGCTCTTCGTATAAGCACCCCATGTAGAAAATTAAAAAAAAAACCGTTAGAGCTATTTATAAAGTCGCTCATACATTAAAAAACCGCTTAACTATCGTTATTGTCAATTAGGCTGACCAGGCTAGTATTGATAGGCTACATATTGTACGAGATTAACGCCAACGGTCACCTTTCCACGTTCGTCTGGTAGTAGTGTTGCTTAACCTATCAAGTCAGCTTGAACGTTTGCACTAATCTATTGAAGACTCTAACCCTTTCTTTCTATATTATGTTACCAGAATATACCCACTTCAACTCCCTTTCTAATGCTTGAAAATGTCCTACCTTATAGCTGGACCTGGGATTTTAAGGCAAATGCCTATTTTGTTCCTTATGAAATAACATGAACATTTTTAAATATGTGGACGTTTCATGATAAATCACTTACATTTATAGAATCTTATAGTTCCCTAAAATGCCTACTTGGACCTTTAGAGCCTATTTTACTATTGTATAGCCTAAAATGCCTATTTTGTACATTTAAAATAAAATTCAACTTCTGTAATTTTTACAATCTTGTAATGGACATCCCTCAATGAAAAGCAGAACAGCGGAGGTGGGTTTTCACAAAAGCTTGATTATTCCAAACAATTGTCGCTAAAGGAATGCTGACTGACGGTGGAGGGGGAGGATTAAGGAGGAAGGACTACTGTGTCAAGTCACCAGTGAAAGAACATCTGTTTTAAGTGAATCTAGTTCATGATGCCTAATTTTGCAGTTAATTCTGTTAAGAATAGATATACCACGTTCCTTGCAGTAAAAAAAGTCCTTGTTGCAGTTTAAGTGATTATTGTAATATTTTATAATTAAGGAATCGCGCACAATGTGCATTATCTTAACCTAAGACGTCTACTGACAAACACCCAGTCCTGAACCCGGGTAAGGGATTTTTCACTACTGAAAAATCACCGACCCAGCCGGGAATCGAACCCGGAAGGCAGGCGCGCTACCGACTCACCCACGGCGACGGATATTGTAATATTTTAAAGTCTATTTTCTATCTATTTACACATTTTTAAAGCATATTTTAAGTGCCTATTTTCTGTTTTAAAAGCCTATTTACTTGTTTTAAAAGCCTATTTTAGGTGCCTAAAACTAATTTTTTTAGAGCCTAAAATCCCAAGTCTACTTATAGCATATTCATTCCACATACTGTAGAGAATTTACAGCTTTTCTAACGTCGTGAAAATCCTCCATTTCAAGCGGTTCAAAGCCAGACGTAACAAAACGCTTTGAGGAACAGGCGTTGAATCCAGCATCCCATATTAAGTCATTCTGCATACATTTTCCAGTGAAAGCTCGTTAAGTCCTCTAGTAGGCTTTACATATGTGTATAATGGACGCTGGACATCAATCGACTACAAAGCCCTCGAGTAAAAGCTCAGCTTCAATACTGAACGCACCCCCCATACGAATAATTCACGTAGTCCTGATGAAATTTGCATACAGTTGTGAAACTGGCTGTTGATTGTGCAAATTGGTCGAATTGCTGTCACAAATCCTCTTGTACTAGTAACCATTATGTCTATATCATCCACTTCATTTATTGCAAAAATTGTATGTCTTAAGTTTATATAAATAAATTCTATTTAGAAAAAAATGGATGCTATACAAATTTAAGAAGTAAATATAATAATAATAATAATAATAATAATAATAATAATAATAATAATAATAATAATAATAATGTTTTATTCTGCCTGTCAGAGTTAAGGCCATAGGGCCTTATTTTCCACACTCAACCAGGATAAATACATTAATACAATATCTACAAAAAATAAAATAGATACCATACATAATAATACAAAATGCTAGCAGTAGAATCTACTCTTATACAATTCAACGGCCCTAAATAGCGTGCTCACTCCCTCGCCCACTTCGTGAGACATCGGGTATACTCGGCGATGTTCGTCTCTCGCAGTCTAAAGTTTCACGAAGAGTACAAAATTAGGAAAACCGTTTCTTTATTATATAAGGCCTAAGTGAAATGAACACAATGAACAAATATTCTAATTTTATTTTTACTTACAATTTTCATAGCTCTGAACCACAAACATTTTTAATAAACTTCCAGTGCAAATTTATTTTTATAACGGTCTAAGTGCCAAAATCATGATTGTGTAGAAAACAAGATATAAGTTAGTCACACAGAAAGACGCGCCGGAGATATACCCAGCGCTATACCTTGGAATCTATTGCTACTAACGTGTCTTTCCACGGACCTTGGTCTCTTCCGAAATGCATTGGTCTGGGTACATAAATCCATTTAAAATTATCAGCTGAAAAATCATGATTCTGGCACTTGGACCCTTTGTAACGACGCAAATAGCGACGTGCATAATCAACGATAGGAGACCATTCCTAAACAAAGGAAGGGTTGGGGGACCGCAACTAATCGATATTGAACATTTTTATGATTATCGATACTGCCCTGAATTTTATTTGAATTACAGAAAAGGAGAGGTGCGCATGCGTCGACGGTGAATCGACGAGGCAGACGTGCGGAACCTGAAAAGACGGTTAGTAGTACGTGCCTGACCACGAGAGAGAGAAGTTGAAAAGGCAGAAGGGAGAAGACGAGATTGGGATGTGTGACAGCGGTAGAGGCGTTCTGGCATAATGGTGTGTCAGACTTTCATCTAAAGGAAATTCTGGTTGTGAACTTCCTTGACACGGCTATATGGAGATAGTCATTAATCAGAAGAATACACCAAGTCGGCCAGTACGAGACACCGCTACAGCGAACACCAGCTGTGAGAGTGAGTCGTGACTGCTCGCTCTGAATAAGAGCAGATATGGACATCAGGAAGTAATGGAAGACAACTCAGGATCGGAGGATAAGTTGGACATCACTGGTTGAGTATAAGCGTCTAGACTTTTTTTCTTATTGTTTGGGGAGTGAGAAAATTGAGATATCCTTTTTTTTTAAGGATGGTTTCTAAGTCATGTATGGCGATTAGACACCGTATGGAATAATAGAATAGAATAGAATAGAAACATAGAAGTGAGAATTCTAGAAGTAAAGTGATGAAATCCAGTAATCCAACTATTTTCTATTTCTGGTCTAAATTAATTATAAAAGAGCAGTCTAGAGCCTAACAACTGAATGCCACAGATATATCTCTTCACTTTAAGTTTTTTTGGGTAATTGTTCCACGAATGAATACATAGCTAGGGGCAATTGGTGATGCTCATATAAACTTTGTTATTTTTGAGACAGGACGCGAGGGGAGTAAGGAAGAAAAGTAATTAAGGGGCATGCTTAGTACTTCTTACGAGGGCCCCTCCCACTTGGGTTTCTTTCAGGTGACGGGTGACTATCTATAAATAGATTTCATGCTGGCCTGTAATGTTAAGTTATGTTTTTTTTATAGAGATTTATCTACAAGCGAAGGTGTAGGGAACATGGTAGAGGGGGATAAGAAGTGGAAAGATTGAAGGGCAAAAGAAGGCCTACGAGTGGTAGTGCATTAGGTGTGTACCATTGGAAAATTTACATGTTAGGGTAGAAGTAGAAGCCACTAAAGGGGTTATAGAGAAGCTTACTAATCTGGGCGTGAATTAGTTTCAGTTAGAATTCTAGGGAATTTAGAGACAAAATAAGATTGGGTGCCCATGCTAAAGAGTAGTAACGTAAGAAGTAGGAAAACTAGAATAACCACCGAGTGAATTAAATCAATGGTATAAGCTGAAGGGAACTCTACTTAAAGAAAGAAAGGGGTTAAAAGATAATAGCTGATGACTGGTCAGGTTAGAAAGAGGAGAGTGAGTTGAAAGATAACAACAAATGATTGGTTAGGTTAGAAAGAGGAGAATAGGAAATTGCGAGTAGTGTACTGATGATAAGTAGTTTATTAGCAAGTACTAGAGATTGTAAGGGTGAGGTGAGGGAACGCCGGAAGTATCCCGAATCAAACAAATAAAATCTGGTAGTAGGCAAGGCCTATACCAGTAACATATAAAGAAAAGAAATTTATGAGAGATTGTGAAAGCCATCGATGTTGGAGGCGAACAACGGCCCCACGTGCCTCTAGGAGAGAGTGTCAGGGACCTCTGACGTCGATTTACAAAATTGTATTTTTGTTTGCGGCCCATTAGTATTTTCCCGGTTGCAGGAGAGGAGTCAGATTGTTTGTAACTCAAGATCTAGACGTCGCTCCTGTATCGGTGGTCTATCGCCACAGTCACTCTGTGGGTATAGGCCTAAACTTCTATTTCTTTCTTCGTGAGACTGTCTTTTCTATCTATCTTTAAATACAATTCTTCATGGACTAAGCTGACAAATAGACTAATATAGGAGACATAGGTGGGATTATTGAGTGTAATCTGTAGAGTAAGGACTGGATTATGAATTGAAAACCTTTATTTATTCAAGAAAAAAAAAACCCAGTATAATATATATATTGAACTATCCTGAAGTTGCAAATGTAAATGACTACACAAGTCAGTAGTAAATTAGAAGAATAATACAAGACGTTCTAGTAGATACCTGAAAAAAAAAGAAAGAAAATTAAAGTAATTAATTAAGGATTTGTTATTGTTGAACAGAGAACGTACTTATATAGTTAAAATTGGGTATACTAACCTTGAATAATCAAATATTATCCTACCAATAAAAGTGTTGAATGGTTAATGTAGTGTAAATGTAATTTATTGTATATAAGATTGTTATTGTTGAAAAAAAAAGAAAAAAAAAATAATATATTAAATAAATTATGGTTATTGTTATGCAAAGTAAATTAACGTGAAGTTCAGATTTTTGACCCTTATCCTTATAATGGTTTGAGAGTAGCTGGTTTTTGTGCTAAGTTACATACTTTGGTAGTGAGTATTGAAAAAAGGAGAAAAAGAAGAAGCAAAATAATAAAAGAAAGATAAATCCGAACCCAACTCCCGTCTCCACTGTTATTTAAAAGCTAGTCGAGGGGCATGTAGGTACATAGCCTGTGTATCTATAATTTAATTTGTGTCTGGGCTGATACATAACAAAAAGAAAAGAGGAAGCGTATTGATGATGGCGCCCGTTAATATAAATTTTCATCAATATTATCAAGACTGGGTAAATTGTTAAAAGAAAGAGAAAGTAGACTGAGAGTAGGAAATTTGCAATCACCCGGTGACAGAGGTAGTTGTACTGAGTGTTGGAATGTGGACTATGCAGGCAGTGTTATGATGACACGACAGGTGCATGAGTGACCTTGTTTTGTAGGAGTTCAGTAAACTTATATACTACGATTAAGAATAATCACATATTAGTCGTCACAGATTTTGGCTAAGAATTTTGGCGAAGATTTAATCCAAGAAGTTAAGGAACTTTATAGCATAAAGTAAGAAAAGCCCGTCACAAAGTTTGGCGCCCAACGTGGGGCGATAGTTTGTTAATTTGTAACGTGTGGGGCGATAGTTTGTTAATTTATGACCAAAATATCGTGAAGTTCAGTCTTCACATATTTTGGCGCCCATATCGTGGGGCTGAGTAGTGTTAAAACAAAACAGTATTGCTAATTGTTGCAACTTAATTTAGTTAAAATTGTTAAAAAAAAAGAAACCTTTATTCAGTTGAAGTTCCATATTATGATAGCCCATAGCGTGAGGCAGTGATAGTTTGATATCCTAACGTGAGGCGAGATAGGGTTAAAAGAATTTTGGGAGTTAGGTTAGTATAACTGAAATTTATTCTCAAAAAAAAAAATAAATAATAATAATAACATATTTTTGGGAAAAGAATAATGACTATTGACAAGTAAGGACTTCTATAGATGACTAAGACAGACGACTGAACTATTGTGTGTTCTAATCTTTTTTTTTCAGTGGTATTGTTAATATATAAATATGGCTACTTATGTTGATCCGTATGCACAAATAAGAGCAGCTGAGCTAACCCAAGCTATTAGGAAGTTGAGGAAGGCGGATTTAGAGGCAGAATGTGATAGAGTAAAGTTACCGACCACAGGTACAAGGGATGAGTTAAGACAACGCTTGTTAGATTATGCCCGTAAGAACCCTCAGTCATTTCAAGTGTTAATTACGGCTTTTGCTCTGAGTCAGGAAGTTTTGGAAGAAGATTTAGTTGAACATAATATAACGGTTCCACAAGATTCATATGGAGATGTAGTGTATACATGGGTTAAGTTAATGCGTAGGAAGGCCATGGCGGTAGCTGATTCGGAAGAAGTTGTACCAGTAATACCATCGTTTACAATTCAGTTAGAGCCGCATAAACCAAATACTTTGGATCTGGTTCGTAAATGGAACATTAAATTCAAACCTGGGGATAGTATTTACTTATTTTTGGAGAGATTGGAAGATTTAAAACAAAGTTCTAAGTTACAGGGTGTAGAGTTATTGTCAGTATTACCCGAAATTTTACAAGATTCAGCTTTACTTTGGTACAGGAACAGATTAACAGATTGGCCTACATGGGAAGCTTTTTTGAAAGAATTTAGAGAATATTATTTGCCTATTGATGAGGAAGACTCGCTTTTGGATGAGATTAGACAGAGAACGCAAGGTCCCAAAGAATCGATTTTTGATTATGTTAATGCTATTCAAACGTTAATGAGGAGGCTGAGTACTCCAATGAGTCCTCAACAAATGATGAAGACTGTTATCAAAAATTTGCGTCCTGATGTAAAATTGTACCTTAGACCTGCAGAGATTCAAACTATAACAGATTTAATACGTGTAGGTAGACAGTATGAACAAATATTGTTAGATTCTGAGAGATATATTCCTCCTCCAACGCAGGTTAGAGCTACAATTAAAGAAACGGCTTATAAACCTCAGAGACAAGTTGTTATACCTTCAGTTCATACAGCGCTAGGAATTCAGGGAAAACAGGAACTTCCATCGTCCGAGTTACAAAAGAAACCCAATGTTAGTTTTTCTGCAAAGACGTGGGATAAGGAACGGAATTCAAGTCCTGTAAATGATTCTAGAATGGTTAAAGTAATAGAAAATAAAGAGAGACAGGATGAGTCGAGGGATAATGGTAAAAACACCACTTTGCGTTTTTCAAATAATCAGCGATGTTGGAATTGTGATAAAACAGGACATAGGCAGTTCGAGTGTAAGGCATCTCGTAGAGTTACTCCACGCGCTACGATTAAATGTTATAATTGTAATAAGCTTGGACATAGGTCTATTGATTGTAGGATGCCCCAAGAAAGAAAAGTTAGGCCTACAAATCCCTTATGACAATTAACTAAAAATCAGGCTTGTGTGATGTTAAATATAAATCCTACAGATTTAGTTAATGGAGATAGATGTTTTGTTGAAATTTTGCTGGAGGATATTACATTTATTGCTTTAATAGATTCCGGTTCAGATAAAACTTATGTGGGAGAGAAAGGTGATTTTTTGTGTAAAATGTTAGATTTAGCAGTAGAAGAATCTGAAGTTAGGGTGGTGCAACTAGCAGATAAAACTTATAGTTCTATAACAGGAGAAAGAACTTTTGAGATGAAATTGCAGGACAGGATCTTTCAGATAAAATGTAAAATTATGCCAAATTTAGCAGTAGATATGATTCTGGGCATGGATGTTTTGAAACAGATTGGGTTAGTAGTAGATTTGCAAGATGGGACTTGGTATTTTAAGGATGAACCAGCAAAAATTTTTCAATTTGTTAAGGCTATAGATTTAAAAGAAGAAGATCAACTACATAATATTCTTACTTTACCTACACCTCAGGAAAGGGACAGATTGAATATGTTTTTGGAAAATCAGTTACAGAAATTTGATCAGTGTACTGGACTTACCGATCTGATTTCTCATGTTATTGATACAGGCGATGCAAAACCTATAAAACAAAGATATTATCCAGTATCACCCATTTTGGAAAAAGTTATACACGCGGAAATAGATAAAATGTTATTGGAAAGAGTTATAGAGCCTTCAAATTCACCTTGGTCGTCTCCGGTAGTTATGGTAAAGAAACCAGATAGAACATGGAGGTTCTGCGTAGATTTCAGAAAAGTAAACAATTGTACTAAAAGAGATAGTTATCCTTTGCCATACATTGAACATGTTTTGAGTAAATTACGACATGCTAGGTATATCAGTACAATAGATTTGAAAAATGGGTATTGGCAAGTTCCATTAGATGAAGCAAGTAAAGAAAAAACAGCATTTACCGTACCTGGTAGAGGATTGTATCAGTTTCGAGTTATGCCTTTTGGAATCCATAACGCACCAGCCTCGTTTCAAAGATTAGTTGATACTATATTAAGAGAAGAGATAGGAGAGAAATGCTTTTGTTATTTGGATGATATAGTACTTATTAGCGAGACATTTGAAGAACATTTGTCCTTGTTAGAAAAAGTTTTAGAGAAATTAAGAAAAGCTAACCTGAAAATTAATAGGGAAAAATCAAAATTTTGTAGAAGTGAATTAAAATATTTGGGTCATATCATTACTCCATTAGGAATTGCTGTAGATTCAGATAAAATCTCGTGTATCCTTGAGTATCCAGCCCCTACAAAAGTCAAGGAAGTACGAGCATTTTTAGGATTGGCTTCTTGGTACCGACGATTCATTCCATTTTTTTCTGAAGTTGTAAAGCCCCTCACTGCACTTCTGAAAAAGAATCAGAGATGGCGTTGGACTAAGGAATGTCAGGAATCTTTTGATGAATTAAAATCGAAATTATCTAGTAGTCCTATATTAACTTGTCCAGATTATACTAAACCCCTAGTGCTACAGACCGACGCTAGTTTTTCAGGACTAGGAGCAGCATTAATTCAGACAGGAGAGGAAGGAGAGGAAAAAGTAATAGCTTATGCTAGTAGAACTTTAACGGTAGGTGAGCAAAAGTGGGCAATAGTTGAGAAGGAATTGTTAGCTATATTGTGGGCAGTTCAAAAGTTTCGTCCTTATTTGGAAGGTTATCATTTTAAAGTATATACTGATCATTTTGCTCTGAAATGGTTAAATACATTACAGAATCCGACCGGACGGTTAGCTAGGTGGAGTTTATTGCTCCAGGAGTATGATTTTGAAGTAATACATAGGCCTGGTAGATTACAAAAAGTTCCGGATGCTTTATCTAGAATACACGAAGGGAAAGTTCAAGAGAAAACGGTAGAGGAAGAATTTTGCCTCTTGTTGACTGATAACTCTGAAGTAGTGGAATGGGAAAATATACAAGATGCTTGGTATATTAAGCGGAAAGAGCAAGTACAAAGTAAACCTAAATTTTGGCCAGATTGGAAGGTCGTAGATGAGAAGTTGTACCATTTAAGATTAGATCAGTTAGAACAAACTTTAGAGGGAACAGTGAATAGGTGGAAATTAGTTATTCCGCAAGATTATAGGATTAAAGTATTACAGGAATGTCATGATGCACCTACTGCAGGACATATGGGGATAGCTAAAACTTTCTTTAGAATAGCAAACAAGTATTATTGGCCGGGAATGTTTAGAGATGTTGCTAAGTATGTTACTGCTTGTGAAATATGTCAGAGACAGAAAGTGTTACAGACGGCTCAAGCAGGACCAATGCATTTTTACCAGAAAGAGAAACCTTGGATGACTGTAGCTACTGATTTGTTGGGACCTTACCCACGTTCCAAAAAAGGGAACCGATACATTGTAGTATTTCAGGACACCTTTACCAAATATGTAGAATGTAAAGCGTTAAGGAAAGCAACCAGTAGAGCAGTTACGGAAGCATTTTATGAATTGATTATCCTTAAATGGGGAATTCCGGGATATTTGCTGATGGATAATGGACCGCAATATACTAGTAAATTAATGCGAGAGATAGCTAAAGCTTTTAATATAACTCCTTGTTATTTACCTGTATATTCGCCACAAGGAAATCCAGTAGAAAGAGTCAATAGAGTATTGAAAACAATGATTTCTAGTTATATTCAAAAGGATCAGACAGTTTGGGACGTGTATTTGAGAGAATTTAATTTTGCTATAAATACGGCTAAGCATAGTTCCACTGGATGCACTCCTTATATGCTAAATTATGGGAAGGAGCCTGAAATTATCAGTAGGATTGAAAAGGTGGAAAACCAACCGATTCATAAAGAAATTCCAAAAATTTGGGTGGAGAGACTCAATAAATTGAAAACGGTACGTTTAATGGTTAGACATAACTTAGAAACCGCCTATAAGAATTCGAGTCATTATTATAATCTTCGGAGGAGAGAGATGAGATTTCGTCCAGGAGATCTAGTGTTAAGAAGAAACTTTAAATTAAGTGATGCCTCACAAGCTTATACAGCAGGTTTAAGTGCAAAGTTTGTCGGGCCCTATATTATAAAGAAAAAGTTCAGTGAAAATAGCTACGAACTGACAAACCGTTTTGGTAAAAAGTTGGGGAAGTGGCACGTCAAAGACTTGAAACCCTTTGTTCCTGGATAAACATTCTTTAAGGCTGGTAAAAGAGACACGCACAAAAAAAAAAAAAAAAAAATGAATGTGACCTGTGTCAACATTATTTTTTTTTTTGGTGAGTGAGGGAAGAATGTAACGACGCAAATAGCGACGTGCATAATCAACGATAGGAGACCATTCCTAAACAAAGGAAGGGTTGGGGGACCGCAACTAATCGATATTGAACATTTTTATGATTATCGATACTGCCCTGAATTTTATTTGAATTACAGAAAAGGAGAGGTGCGCATGCGTCGACGGTGAATCGACGAGGCAGACGTGCGGAACCTGAAAAGACGGTTAGTAGTACGTGCCTGACCACGAGAGAGAGAAGTTGAAAAGGCAGAAGGGAGAAGACGAGATTGGGATGTGTGACAGCGGTAGAGGCGTTCTGGCATAATGGTGTGTCAGACTTTCATCTAAAGGAAATTCTGGTTGTGAACTTCCTTGACACGGCTATATGGAGATAGTCATTAATCAGAAGAATACACCAAGTCGGCCAGTACGAGACACCGCTACAGCGAACACCAGCTGTGAGAGTGAGTCGTGACTGCTCGCTCTGAATAAGAGCAGATATGGACATCAGGAAGTAATGGAAGACAACTCAGGATCGGAGGATAAGTTGGACATCACTGGTTGAGTATAAGCGTCTAGACTTTTTTTCTTATTGTTTGGGGAGTGAGAAAATTGAGATATCCTTTTTTTTTAAGGATGGTTTCTAAGTCATGTATGGCGATTAGACACCGTATGGAATAATAGAATAGAATAGAATAGAAACATAGAAGTGAGAATTCTAGAAGTAAAGTGATGAAATCCAGTAATCCAACTATTTTCTATTTCTGGTCTAAATTAATTATAAAAGAGCAGTCTAGAGCCTAACAACTGAATGCCACAGATATATCTCTTCACTTTAAGTTTTTTTGGGTAATTGTTCCACGAATGAATACATAGCTAGGGGCAATTGGTGATGCTCATATAAACTTTGTTATTTTTGAGACAGGACGCGAGGGGAGTAAGGAAGAAAAGTAATTAAGGGGCATGCTTAGTACTTCTTACGAGGGCCCCTCCCACTTGGGTTTCTTTCAGGTGACGGGTGACTATCTATAAATAGATTTCATGCTGGCCTGTAATGTTAAGTTATGTTTTTTTTATAGAGATTTATCTACAAGCGAAGGTGTAGGGAACATGGTAGAGGGGGATAAGAAGTGGAAAGATTGAAGGGCAAAAGAAGGCCTACGAGTGGTAGTGCATTAGGTGTGTACCATTGGAAAATTTACATGTTAGGGTAGAAGTAGAAGCCACTAAAGGGGTTATAGAGAAGCTTACTAATCTGGGCGTGAATTAGTTTCAGTTAGAATTCTAGGGAATTTAGAGACAAAATAAGATTGGGTGCCCATGCTAAAGAGTAGTAACGTAAGAAGTAGGAAAACTAGAATAACCACCGAGTGAATTAAATCAATGGTATAAGCTGAAGGGAACTCTACTTAAAGAAAGAAAGGGGTTAAAAGATAATAGCTGATGACTGGTCAGGTTAGAAAGAGGAGAGTGAGTTGAAAGATAACAACAAATGATTGGTTAGGTTAGAAAGAGGAGAATAGGAAATTGCGAGTAGTGTACTGATGATAAGTAGTTTATTAGCAAGTACTAGAGATTGTAAGGGTGAGGTGAGGGAACGCCGGAAGTATCCCGAATCAAACAAATAAAATCTGGTAGTAGGCAAGGCCTATACCAGTAACATATAAAGAAAAGAAATTTATGAGAGATTGTGAAAGCCATCGATGTTGGAGGCGAACAACGGCCCCACGTGCCTCTAGGAGAGAGTGTCAGGGACCTCTGACGTCGATTTACAAAATTGTATTTTTGTTTGCGGCCCATTAGTATTTTCCCGGTTGCAGGAGAGGAGTCAGATTGTTTGTAACTCAAGATCTAGACGTCGCTCCTGTATCGGTGGTCTATCGCCACAGTCACTCTGTGGGTATAGGCCTAAACTTCTATTTCTTTCTTCGTGAGACTGTCTTTTCTATCTATCTTTAAATACAATTCTTCATGGACTAAGCTGACAAATAGACTAATATAGGAGACATAGGTGGGATTATTGAGTGTAATCTGTAGAGTAAGGACTGGATTATGAATTGAAAACCTTTATTTATTCAAGAAAAAAAAAACCCAGTATAATATATATATTGAACTATCCTGAAGTTGCAAATGTAAATGACTACACAAGTCAGTAGTAAATTAGAAGAATAATACAAGACGTTCTAGTAGATACCTGAAAAAAAAAGAAAGAAAATTAAAGTAATTAATTAAGGATTTGTTATTGTTGAACAGAGAACGTACTTATATAGTTAAAATTGGGTATACTAACCTTGAATAATCAAATATTATCCTACCAATAAAAGTGTTGAATGGTTAATGTAGTGTAAATGTAATTTATTGTATATAAGATTGTTATTGTTGAAAAAAAAAAGAAAAAAAAAATAATATATTAAATAAATTATGGTTATTGTTATGCAAAGTAAATTAACGTGAAGTTCAGATTTTTGACCCTTATCCTTATAATGGTTTGAGAGTAGCTGGTTTTTGTGCTAAGTTACATACTTTGGTAGTGAGTATTGAAAAAAGGAGAAAAAGAAGAAGCAAAATAATAAAAGAAAGATAAATCCGAACCCAACTCCCGTCTCCACTGTTATTTAAAAGCTAGTCGAGGGGCATGTAGGTACATAGCCTGTGTATCTATAATTTAATTTGTGTCTGGGCTGATACATAACAAAAAGAAAAGAGGAAGCGTATTGATGATGGCGCCCGTTAATATAAATTTTCATCAATATTATCAAGACTGGGTAAATTGTTAAAAGAAAGAGAAAGTAGACTGAGAGTAGGAAATTTGCAATCACCCGGTGACAGAGGTAGTTGTACTGAGTGTTGGAATGTGGACTATGCAGGCAGTGTTATGATGACACGACAGGTGCATGAGTGACCTTGTTTTGTAGGAGTTCAGTAAACTTATATACTACGATTAAGAATAATCACATATTAGTCGTCACAGATTTTGGCTAAGAATTTTGGCGAAGATTTAATCCAAGAAGTTAAGGAACTTTATAGCATAAAGTAAGAAAAGCCCGTCACACCTTATGAAACTAAAAGTTTCAATTTACCGCTATTGTGTGGCGGAGCCCTTCCCTGATACACTCGACTATTCGCATGTGACAAAACGTGATTGGTTAAAGTCATTAGCATGCGCCATTAGCAGGGTGTGGCTAACGAGTGTTCGTAAGTTCATGCAACAATAATATCAACATTTACACGTGAAATAACAAACTCTCACTGGCATCGTCATCACTATAGTATATCAATTAGCAAACAAAACAAAAGATTCATTGTGCACGACGACCCTGCGGGTCAGTTGTACTGAGAATAAACAAACTAACAACAACACGGTGAACACATGCGTTCTCACGTGCGGGCTATGACAGCCACGCCTCTTTGTTTTGAACAGGATCGTTCTTAAATGGGATAGAGAATAATAGACGTTGGATATTTTTACATCTAATGATGGTTTCACGGGCTATAAGCCGAGTAAAAGGATATATTGTATCCAAGCTTTCGATCGCTGACATGTCTGACAAGAGAGCTCTCTCCACCTACTTTTCTACACTCATTTCCCTGAGGAAGGCCGCAGAGATGTCAGCGACCGAAAGCTTGGATACAATATATCCTTTTACTCGGCTTATAGCCCGTGAAACCATCATTAGTAATCAACGCCGAGAAAGCCTCAAGTGTTACGTATTTTTACATCTGTCACACCATTTTTTTTTTTCAACGAGGTCGCGGTCCTTTAAGGTTCTGGTGGCATGGGCCTCATAAAATCCCTACAACGGAAGAAGTTCAACTAAGAGAACGAAGAGTAGGCGTGCGAGTGCATAAATTGCACCAGGAATCGCACCCATGACCTTGATGATTAAGCAAGATTAGATGACGCGATGTGGAAGTCATAGTAGCAGGTCGTGATATGATGACGATGTAGTTTGGTTACGTGTGTGCATGCGATCGGGCATGAATCGAGTGTGCAGTGAATGGGATGTGAATCAGGTACCGCTAACTAGCTCGTGCAGAGTTTAATTTGCATGCTTGTGATTTTCTTGTGCGTTGATGTGATATACATCTATGCAGCTCAGATTTGCTTCTCATCTCTTGTAATACTATCGTGTAGAGTATTTCAGTATATTAGCCTATGTGGCTATAGTAAAGTGTGCTACTGTAATAAGCATAATATTGCCACTATAATTACGGTTAATTAATTAATTAATTAATTATTGTTATAATTATGTTCGTGTACGTGCAGGTGTGATAAATTGATTACATACCCTATATACCGATACACAGGCTATATCGTGATGCATGCAGCCATTCACTTAAATTTGGCCTAGGACCACTGGATTTCCATATTTCATTTATTTGTTGCCTTATTGTTCAGTAAAAAATGTTCATAAGGATAAAATGAAATATTATATTGCGTATATATGTCGTCTGAATTCAAACTTTGAATTCAAACACCACACATACTGTACTAATCGTACTAATCGTGGTTACGCCCACTAACCTACTCGATGGACCTGGTTTGGTTGAGGTAAGAAAGGAAGGTCATTTCAATCGATGCTACACCACAGTATTTGCAAAGATATGCACCATCGTTCATTCTTCAAATAGACCCCACCTGTATCTCATTATTCTTTATGTTCAATTAGCTTTTGGCCTAGGTATCGTAAATATGATACATACGCTGATCTCCATCTTGGAAAGAAAACCGCGGTTTTCTCACTTTACAGCTCCTTCACGGCCGGTTTGCATCTTACCGCGGTAAAAGTCGAAACCGAGCACGGTGAAACGAAAGTATGACTTTACCGGGGTCAACTAAGTAACTTTACCGCGGTATTCTGAATACCGAGGTTGGTGCACTCGGCCAAGAGATTTTGAGAATACCCCGGTATTACGTTTACCGCGGTAACGAAACGGCTGAGAAAACCGAAGAATGGTGCACTCGGCCATTAGAGAAGTAGGATTTGAGGGGGATGGTTGGATGGAGTTACCACAGAATAGGGTTGAATGGCGGGTTCAGGTAAGCGCGGCAATGAACTTTCGGGTTCCATAAAATCGATAATATTCCTTTAGCTTGCTTGAGAATTGTCTATTGCCATTGAGTATGTAAGTAAGTAAATAATGTTCTAATAAAAGTTAATATAAATTAAAACAAAAATAAAATTTAACATTCTATAGTTATAACGTGTTTCCTGATTAAATAAACAAATACAACAAGCAGAGATTCGTAATTCAATCATTCCTGTATCATTTCTGTTTACTCCCTCTGCTCTTCTCGATTCTTCTTCATTTGTTTCTTTTAACCACAGGCGGGCCACTATCTTTAATCCAGTGTTTAGAGTAATTGTCCTCGCTCCCTTGACATCTGCACTGTCGTTCACGGACAAAAATCTACAAATGATTAATAAAAAAATCCCTTCTATACTCTTGATTAATTTTTACTTTAAAAGTTTTTGTAAATATGATGTGCTTTCTTGCTTGTGTTTAATCTGTAAACTGTCAGATGCTTGTTTTTGTGCCTAAAGACAATATAATAAATATAATAATATAATCATGAATAAAATCAGGTACATTGTTAAAGCGAAGTGACAGATAGAGTTAAGAGGCCATATTTCAGAAACTATTAGTTTTAGACCACGGTTACTTGAAAAATATAGATAAGCATACTTGAAGGAATAAGTAGGGATTTACAACAAATTTATTACGTCAAAAATTGGCCCAGAGCTTTACTTTTGTCAAAACATCGAAATAAACTTTGTCGTAGAAGTCTGCAGCCAGCTATTTGAACCACTGTGTGGGACAAACATCTCCGCCTCTCTGTCATTCTCTGTCATTTCTTTAGGTGTAGGAAAATATGGACATCACTGGGAGCGAGGTCCGGGCTTTAGAGTGGATGTTTAAACACCTCCCAGCCGAACTTCTGCAGGGGACATGCTAGGAGATGTTTAAACATCCACCCTACAGCCCGGACTTCACTCCCAGTGATTTCCATCTTTTCCTACACAAAGAATGACAAATAATGACAGAGAATGACAGAGAGGCGAAGGTGGTTGTCATACGATGGCTAAAATCTCAGGCGGCACACTTCTAGGGCACAGGTATTCAAAAGTTGGTGCCTTGTTGAAAAATAGCTTAACATTGGCTGTTTCTATTGCAATAAATATTTCCTTGAAATTGTGTTTTGTTTCTGTAAACGGACCCAGGGAAACTTACTTTGTAGACTCGCCTCGTATATTCAAATGAGCGACAGGAATTTCCCATGAAGGTCAAAACTTTTTTCTACCTCAAATGTAAGTTGTGCAAAATATGAATGTCATCAAATAAATACAAAGTATTCAAATGAGTGACAAGCATTTTCAAAATGTAGATAAAGAAACATTGCAAACTTTTGCACAAAAACCGTGTCATTAGAAGAGGAAAATGCTTGTGTCGCATATTAATGGCAGAGTGTGAGTGAGACAGTAGAGAGCTTCCTAATGACTACAATACCAGGCCTGCCACCCCTGGGGCATTTAGAATTGCATTTATTCCCCCACGCAGCCACAGAGAGCTATGATGTGATACAACATAATTATAACAAATGTCTTACTAGACAATATTAACGATCTTTCTGTGTGAAAAATTCCTTATCTGTAGAGACGAGAGTAAGGGTTCCCTAGTTCTTGGATAGGCCTACATGTTTAAAATTCTTGTATAAAGAAAGTATATTGACTAAAAGTTCTTTACGGTAGATATCTTGAATATAAAAAATTAAAAATCCCTTTAGGCAAGCCTACAGGCTGAGGCAGCTTTCGAAGTGCTTTTGGTTTAATTTACTGTCGCTGCGTAGCACTCTTCTTCTTTAGCCTTGGCATGACAAACCCGCAATAATAACTGCAAAAAAGAGGAAAGAACACTTTTTCGAACATTCAAATCTCGCCTTACATGAGAACTATCAAGAAACTAGTTATTGATTTGTAGAGTACTCATCAAGAGCTTTTCAACGATACCCCACAAGACGTAGTTTAAAAAAATTCGAATTTCCATCCCCCCACCCCCACTCGTACCCCCAATACCCCCGAATCGTTGGTGTCACTGTGTACTCCATAGGGAGTACTCTAATTTATTCAAACAAAGTATCGCGCTATACTTCATAGGGGCCGAGATATAAATGTTTTAAAATTTCAACCCCTTCCCCGACCACCCCCTTGGGCCAATTTTTCTCATTAACGAACTTGTCCGAATTATTGGGCCTAGAAATAACATAATAAATTTGGTTCAAATATCTTCAAAATTACGGCCGCTATCGTGTAAAGATAAAGATATATATATATATAAAACAATTTTTAATTTTTTTTTAACGGGCGGTGGTTTCGTACTTAGGTAAGCATGAAACTTAAAGGTATGAAAGAATTTTTCGAAAGTCATGACATGGTATCGATTGCAATAGGTCGATTTTTCTTCGAAATCTACCTAATTAAACATTACATAAATTAACGGGGGACATACAGCTATCTAGGCTAAAAAATAGGTGAAGTTCATTCTTTTTTTTTTTCTCAGCAATGAATTATTCTGTAGCCTTGTAATCTGGCATGCTCTATATTGACTAGTTCTACAATTGCATACATTTTCAGAATTAATTTAACTGTTACAGTTAATGGTTAATTATCATTATAAAATGGCAGCCAAATTTTGTCCACTGAAGTGGAAGAAGAAGAAGAAGAAGAAGTGTTATCTATTATTTTAATCTAAGCTTCCATTTACAAGCACTCATTTATAAAAATTATTTTTTAACAGTGAACGTCTCAAGGATTTATTAAATTTAACTTAATTGTGGACTCATGATTTGTAACGTTTTATTGTATTGTGGCTTTACAAGACGTTTTATACAGTTAAGAAGTGAAGTGACTTTAGAAGTTGTTTCACTACTATACATCTTATTGCATTTAATTCTTAAGTTTTAATTGTCACAGAATATTAAGACTTACATTCATCAATTAATTTTAACCTACAGAACACCATACGGTAAAAGTTAATCTTTTCAAGTGTACTTGGATTCAGCTTACAAACATATTATTATACATAGGTACCTCCACCTTCCAAGATCTTTAAATTGCATTTTGAATTTCTGTAAGTTTACATTTCGTAAATAGGCCTATCTGAGAACGCTGATGCTAAGTGAGAAGGTTGTATTGCCCATAATATTATATAGAAGGTTACGTGAGTATAACATATTTGGTGTAAATAAGCTGCATATAAGCTGAATATAAAATAAAATTTATAATTAAATATAAAATTAAATTAAATTAAATTAAATTAAATGAGATGGGATGAAATGAAATAAAATAGAAAATAAAATAGGGTACATTGATAGGCTATAAAATATAATAATAAAATATAATAAAAATATAATAATATAAAATAATATAATATAAATATTATAATATAAAATAAATAAAATAAAATAAATAAAAACAAAAAATAAACTAAATAAAATAAAACAAAATAAAATATAACCAAACCACTAAATTTTCATACTTAAACATGCTGATGAAACTAAATACATGAAATAAAATTTGAAACATACGAGCCGGGATTCGAACCCTGGTACCAAATAGCGAAACTCCAGTCAGAATAAAATATAAAATAAAATAAGGTACATTGATATAAAATATAATAATATAAAATAAAATAATATATAATAATATAAAATAAAATAATATAATATAAAATAAATAAAAACAATTTAAAAAATAAAATAAAACAAAATAAAATATAACCAAACCACTCAATTTTCATACTTAAACATGCCGATGAAACTAAATACATGAAATAAAATTTGAAATATACGAGCCGGGATTCGAACCCTGGTACCAAATATCAAAACTCCAGTCAGAATAAAATACAAAATAAAATAAGGTATATTGATATAAGATATAATAATATAAAATAAAATAATATATAATAATATAAAATAATATAATATAAATAATATAATATAAAATAAGTAAAATAAAATAAATAAAAACAAAAATTTTAAAAAATAAAATAAAATATAATATAATATAACCAAACCACTAAATTTTCATACTTAAATATGCCGATGAAACTAAATATATGAAATAAAATTTGAAAGTCACGAGCCGGGATTCGAACCCTGGTACCAAATAGCAAAAATCCAGTCAGAGGGCGCTTTTCAGCGCTTGGGCGAAGGGGGACTTCGAGAGGTAAGGCTTTAGCATGGGTGAGTCATTATATACAGTGTTACATTTCATTCACTCACTGTAAGGCGACGAGCCCACACCTTACAAGCCCTACCTCTCACATCAAACCGCCTTTTAAACCGCATGCCCACTCTGACATTCAAAAAATGTTAGTTAAAAATGTCTTCATTACGTTAATTATGATACGCGTTACCTGGCAATAGGCTACCTCACGATAGATGTTAACACTACGGACGTGGTAATATTGAACTGGTAACATGTGATATTTTTCATCACATGAGCCTTAAGTTTTAATGTGAAATAAACCAAAAATTGTATTTTGGTATGCGAAAATACACCGAAAATAAGCCAATATTTGTATCCAGATTTGACATTTTTATTCACCATAAAATGGGATTGATAGTGATGGTATATATCCTGTAGAAAATGTTGTTGCATGGTTCAGTGTAGTCTGATAGTGAATACATTTATGAATTTCATATTGGTCCTTTGAAGGAAAATTTATATTATCAAGTTCAAAATTACCACTTTATTCCCTCAAGAAGTCAGCTTTAGGATCACATGGGAATGATATCAAGATATTTCATTAATATTAATCTATTTTATTAACTATATACAGGATATAAACGTCTTTGTGACTTGAAATTGTAGGCCTATATTAATTTTCAATATTTGATCTTGAATACCAATATCAGAATATGTATATGAGTCTATTTATAAGCCGAGTCAATAATGATTAAAATTTAAGAGACGAAACTTGTTTATAATTAAACTTATAAAAGTTGTGTACATAAAAATCAAACCTCACCAGATGATATGTACATATATTTCAGGTTAAAACGTTGACTTGTAAATAATTTTCTAAAAGATCTAGGCCTATTATAAATTTAAATTCACAAATTAAAATTTACAATATACTGTAACATATGCACTGTAGGCTATGAAGAATGATAATTATCTTCAGTTTTCTATTATAGAATGAGTCAATGAGGGAATAAGGTGGTAATTTTGAACTTGACAACGATAGTGAATAGTCTGAAACTGATGGTGACTAAAAACAGTACCGACTAATTTTAAAAAGGTGCAGTATTTTAACAAGATAGGCGTCAGCATGAACATCAATAATGATGTCACGCGCTGACTTTGAGTAAATCCCATTTAAGTAGTTACTGCGTATCCAATTAGCCAATACATGTGTACAAATTGGTTTGAATGAACCTTCCAACTTACAACTTAGCACACTGTGCATCCATAATGCCGGTTGTCGACCAAGAGCTAAGCTCACTTAGCTTAGCTTAGCTCACATATACTGAGCGATTTCATATATACTTGTGCCGGATTTCATATGTAGTTTTGTTGATACAACTATGTATTATCGAAATCTGCAAATAGCTATGAAATTTTAGGTTTAAAATTATATAATAAACTACCATTAACTTTAACAAATAAACTGTTAAATTCTTTTAAAAAAGCATTACATAACTTGCTGATTACAACATCTTTTTATTCGTTGCAAGATTTTCTTGACACAACATTGTCAGTAGACTAAAGTTCTAATTTCCTATTACATATAAAGTTCTAATTTCCTATCACACATATCTCTATCCTTATTTCCCATAATGTGATGTCACACATTCTGTTTTGTAAACTTGCTTATGTTAAATTAATATCAGTACATTATAAACTACTGTTCATTAATGTTATTTTCTTTGTAGATATTTTTGTAATTTTCTATTGATATTATAATAGCATGCGTTGGGATGTTTGGTCTTGTTTACATGTTTAGGGCATTTCTAATGTAAATCTTTTATAATTTCTCATGATTTTTTCACTTAGTGCATTTGTTGTAGGCTATATTCTTGTACTTTGACTTTGTCTATTGCTTCTGGCTTAACGACAATAAAATATTTATTATTATTATTATTATTATTATTATTATTATTATTATTATTATTATTATTATTATTATTATGAAATCCCGCACTGTATGTGAGCTAAGCTAAACTAACTTAGCTTAGCTCTTGGTCGACAACCGGCATACGTAAATCAGGTAAGCGCAGCAATGAACCTCTGGATTCAATAAAATAGAAAATATTCCCTTAGCTTACTTAGGAATTCTCTATTGCTATTGAGTGATATCAGCAATCAATATCAGGTATTGAAAGAGAAAGGACGAAAACTAATAAAGCCTGAGTTAGAGACGAGCAATCTATCTTATCAGAGAGACAGGAAAACTTAACGTTCATTCTGTTGGAGTTTTCTTCTTGCGATTAATTTTATTTTTCATCAGCTAAATTGAGTTGTGCTTCTTCTGCACGTATGGGAGAAGTTTTTCCACCTTCCACTCCACTTAGCCAATCCTCCACCACATCTTTTAGTTTATGTGAGGACTTTAATAACACAATATACTGGTAACAATACCAGACACCATTACATTACTTCTAGACGTCCCCGATTTCCAGGTACAGTCCTCAGATCAGGGTTGGGACTTAACGCGTTGAAAAATATTTTCTTCATGGCGTGTAATAACTATTTATGTATCAAGTAGCCTACGCAAAATAACGCTTTAGCGGACGAATCTAGAATAGCGGCCGTGGCGTAATCCTCTAATCCCCAAATTTCTCCTGGTACTCACTTCTATCAGAGGCTGAGTTGATCCCAAGGCCATAGTGCCACCAGAAGGGTTAGATAGAATCCGTGACCTGCCGGTTTGTTGCGTAGTGCCTTAACCACTACGCCACGGTGTATCCGTGGAAAATGGAAGAGGAGTTAAATTTCTGAGATTCTCCTATACACTTAAAATCTCTCTTTTACTACTTATGTCATCAACAGGGCCCGGATTCTAATGACATGTCATCCTTTCATTGATGCTGCATAGACATTGCCAACTTGTAGATAAATCCTAATCATGGCCTCTGGATTATAGAAATACATTTTTAGTAGGTAATTTTTTGTCATTTTATGCAATTTTATATTTTTATGGCATTTTTTCAATTTTAGGTCATTATTTTGTCATTTTCGTGTCATTTGCTTACTTTTTTAGTCATTTTCATGTATTTACCGCACTCTATATTAACTTCCCTAGGTCTTGCTCAAATTAGTAATACCTTACGTGAAGTTGCAGAGCGTGGGACTCGTACCAAGGATACCGGATTACGAGAAATGACGAATTCTGGTGGGTAGAGCAACTTCGCGATTCTTTGTCACAAGGTACAGAAGTACTCTGTTACCAAGTTCAGTTACTACACTCTCTGCTTGGTTTAATATATAAATTACATATTTACCATTTAGGCTACACTTATATATGTGTATATATGTGTGTATATACAGAGTGCGTCAAAAAAATGTATACACACTATGAAGTGTCATAGAAAATCTATTTTTCGTTCAAATTTCTGGAAATGGAAAGCTTAAAGTGCAAATTGAAAAATAAATGACTTTCTATGAAAATTTTTGTCATTGTTCATGTGTTAAATTGTTAATGTTCAAATGTTCAAAATAGTGACCTTCAGCATCAGTACATTTCTGAGTACGATTCCGTACTGAGTACCAAAGTGTCCAATGATATTTCTGTGCACACCGCTTGAATCTCATTCCAAAGAAGTGTCTAGGTTACGTGGTTTACGTTTGTACACATCTTTTACTGTGCCCCAACTGTTAAACGGGGCACGATTGTTTAAATTATAGTTGGATGATTGTTGAAACGATTAATGGCACGATTTTTGAAACTATTCTGCTGCAACCTGTTGAAGAAATGTAACATTACTTTCTCCCTGAAATTTAACCTTGTAGAACAGGAAGAAGATTTTCTATGGCAGTTCAAAGTGTGTATACATTTTTTGAAGCATTCTGTATATACAGTGTTTTTTTCTGGGGGTACACTGGGATACGCATACCCTTAACGAATTTTCCGGTTTCATGTACCAGAAAATCATTAATTTCCACAATTTTGAGGTTCGGAGAAATTTGTGCCAAACAAAATAATGAAAGTAATACTCATCGTTTGCATTAAAGTATCCATTTTTAGTATAACGTTCGTTATCTATACCATGGCTTTCAAGAGGTGGTGCCTGACATTAGTGCTGTCATCAAATGAGTGACTATCTTGCAGATGTTACTGTTTGAACATTAGCAATACACTCAATAGTTTGTTGTATCCCTTTACTCTTGGATTTACATTGCATTTATTTACGCTAATGCTGCTGCATATGACATTCTGTCTCTGTCTAATCTGCAGTTGTTTTTTCATGTGTTAAATTATATATGTCTTTTTAAAAATAACTCTGCTTTTAGTAGCACTTACATTTTTTTTAGGAAAAAACACTGCATATATATATATATATATATATATATAAATTGGAAAATTTAATTATCATGCTATTCAGTGTTTATTTCGTTCATCAAGTTGAATACTGTTATACAGGGTGTTAATAAATAACACCGAATTATTTTACCTGTATATAGAGGGAACTTAGACAAGCAACTTTTATTAGGAGATTTTTGCTCCATTTTTGCTACAGGGCATTAAAGTCATTATAATTTGGTGCTCATAAATCAGTATGAACGCGAAATAGGGTTAAAATGTTCATTAAATTGACTTCATGCCTTCCTAGTGATCGATAAAACACTGACTCTTAATCATTTGTCAACAGCTATAGCCTATCATAATTTAGTGTATCCATAATCTGCAAAATTTACAGACTAATGACATGACTGGTCGCCACTGCATTAGTCTTCCTTTTATTCATAACTACTGAGTACAGTATTAACAACGAAGTTCCTTTGTTTTGCATTTTTGTCTAATGTTAGAAGTCAGTGGCGGTCATGCCCTGGGAGATTTTATCCTGTAACAGGAAAAATTGAATCCATACAGCAAACATCTCCTAATAAAAGTTGCTTGTCTGTGTCCCCTCTATACACAGGTAAAATATTTCGGTGTTATTCATTAACACCCTGTATATAGAAGATATAAACTCTGAAATAATTAGGCCTACATACATTAAGTGGAGTTCTTCGCCAGTGTATTTTGTGAAATGTTGACATAATTATTTTAAGAATGTCTTATATCAGTGTATACGAGTTCTAATTAAGGTTAAGTATCAAACTTTAGACCTTTGTTCTTCCGTAAGTCCTGCTTAATGAATCGATCTGCAGCTTAACTCGGAAATCGATAACAAAAATAACTTATTCTCTGCAAATCATAATTCCAATTAACTTTTCACTGATTAAACAAAAGCATGCTGGCACTTTGTTACATCATTTTACCTGATTTTTTTGTTTTTTTAATTTTCATACACAAGATTTGGGATATAGCCTAAAAAACATTTTAACAGGAACATTTTATTGGAATTTCAATCATTGACGCAAAAACGTAGGCCTAAGTTACCTTTATAATTTTAATCCAGGATATTCTATATATGCTACAAGGGATATTGTACTAAAAGGATGAACTGGAGGAGCTAAAGGAAAACCATCGAAGAATTATTATTTTTAAATGAGGGTGAAAGGTGGACATGGTATATTATATTTTATTACGTCTCTTTAACTGCACCATAAAATCTTGTATGAATATATTTGTATTTGTGAACTGAAGAATTACACTGTATTCCACAGCAATATAAGTCTCAGTGCAATAAAAAAGAAATTTGCTCATAGAAGTCTTTCTCTTCAATAAAAGCATTGTACATAGGAAGAAAATGAACAAATAAAACGTAGAAAAATATAGAATGGCATAAGCCACCACAGAACAAGCAACGAACAATAAGAAACTCTTCCAAATTGCATCTACTTCCCATATAGCAATTTATGCATTCTACACTATTATGCTTGCTCTCAGATGCTTTTACTTTATTCTAGACTCTTCTTTTTAAAGTGATATTTCGGAACATCGCTTGGTATCTCGTTTCTGCTCCAACAGATCATTTCTTTACGTTTCTATTCGCATGATGGCGCTTTTGTTACATTCGTCTGTCAGGCACCGTTTACAGTCATTCTTGCTATTATGTAACAGAGAGAGTCTATGACTATATTGTTATGTTCAAGTGATTAAAAACAATACATTATCTTAATGAAAATATTTAATTACTTACTCATTGGCAATAGATAATTTCTAAGCAAGCTAAAGGAACATTACCTATTTTATGTAACCTGAAGGTTCATTGCCGCCCTTTTATGAGCCCGCCATTCAACCCTATTCTGTGCTAACTCTATCCAATCATCCCTCGCAAATCCTACTTCCCTTAAATCTATCATAATATTGTCCTCCCATCTACGTCTAGGTCTTCCAAGTGGTCTTTTCCCTTCGGATCTCTTAGTCAATACTTTTGAGATATGTCTTTCCTCCCCCATGCGCGCAACATGTCCAGTCCATTTTATCCTCCGTGATTTAATTACCCTTACTATATCCGTTGAAGAGTATAGGTCATGAAGTTCGTCGTTATGGAGTTTTTTCCAGTCCCCATTTTAATTCCTCTTAGGCCCAAATATTTTCCTAAGCCTTTTTTCGAACTCTCTCAGATTATATTCTTTCCGAATGGTAAGCGACCATGACTCGCCTCCGTATAATACAACCGACATGATAATAGTCTTATAAATTTTTATTTGTAGATTTTTGGACAGAAAATGAGAAGATAGGAGTTTCTGAACTGCTTAAAAACAAACATTTTCTGATTTTAGTCCACACTTAACTTCTACCTTAATATTATTTGTGTCTGTAATTATTGCTCCCAGGTGAAGAGATTATATTAAATATAATAATTCATCTTAATTTTACATAAGTACTTTACATCATGGAGTATGCCGTGGTATGGTGGTTGAGTCATTTGCCATATGATTGTTGTTTCAGTTGGACATTACATGAAAATATTATAAGGAAAAAAAATTCATCTGACACCGGGATTCGAACCCAGGACCTCTGGCTGGCCGTGTCGCTGAGCTAAAACAGAAGGAACCTCTCTCCTATGATTGATTACCCTAAATGGTCTACCTCACTGACACAAAAGTTATGTCATATACAGTACTCTGAGGCACACTAATTAGTGATTTCTGCGATAATACCAAATTTATATTGTAATCCATTTCCCCTTTATCATAAACTGCACCTTGATCTGAAATTTTATATAATACTATCTCCAGAAAATTTCCAACTACACTGGGCATACACTGTTATCGTACAGTAACTTTCAAGTCATATGAGAGAGGTTCCATCTGGCGCTGTGAAGTAAACTCTAGCTTAGCTCAGTTGGTGGAGCAGCGACACGGTTAGCTGAGGTCCTTGGTTTGAATCCCAATGACAGAGGAATTTTTGTATAAAATGATTTTACATTATAATCCTAATTAAACTAAATAAGCCAATTATGAAGTAATTGTCGTTTGAAAAGGAAGCATTAGTAACCAGGAATGTGCCTTGTAAGGAATAAAGTATTAATATTCCTTATCAGTTCTATAATTACACCAGCCCATGACTTCGTCATTAGTAAGTCATTTGATTTTTCAAGACTTCACAGCATAAAGGACTTAAATGACTAGTAATAAAACAGGAAATACAGTAATAGTATATTGCGATACAAGTGCCGTAAAGCACGTTTACGGGTCGAGGAAACAGATTGAAAACCCGAGGCGCAGCCGAGGGTTTTTAAGTTTTCGAGACCCGTAAATGCCTTTACGGCCCGTGTGTTGCATGCTATTTTTTGCACGATGATTATTTATATCAATTTAATTATATTAATTGTGATATTACCTGAAAATATTATGTAAATACATTCTTGAAAATAGATGTTTATTTCAGAAAGTGATTCGCATGTGTTTGTTGTTATGGGAACCGAATATTTGTCCTGGGGGCCGTGCCCATAAAGGCTTGTATTATGAAGTGTATCGTAATGAATTATGACGTAGTGCTTGGACCGTAAGTAATTTAACCTCATCGCAACCGCCCTTAGCAACAAGACTGTGTGGGAATGTCAACTTGCGATCCATGTAAACAACGTTCGTAAGTACCACTTACTAGCTAAGGAGTGCAAAAAATATAATTATTCTTCCACGATGGAGAAAATGCTGTCTTTATCTTTCAAGTAAAGACAGATTCACAGTTGCTGTCCACATAGTGCTTAGAAGATCTGATGTGTTACACTTACATCAATTTTTCTACCTTACATATGGACAGTATAACTTTCTCACTTCGCATTCTGATATAGAATACCAGGTCGTAATGCAAGGAGTGCTCAAAGGGATCTCAAAACAATGAATAACAGGGCCTGGATTTTGACGATATGTCATCTTTTAATTGATACCCCATGGACGTTGCCCCCAGTGCAGATAATCTAACCTTGACTTCTAAATTAAAATATGGTGATTTTTAGGGTCTTTTTGGTCGTTTCCCCATCTTTTAATTTTTTATAATTTAATATCATTTTTGCACTCCTTAGCTAGTAAGTGGTACTTACGAACGTTGTTTACATGGATCGTAAGTTGACATTCCCACACAGTCTTGTTGCTAAGGACGGTTGCGATGAGGTTAAAACACTTACGGTCCAAGCGCTACGTCATAATTCATTACGATACACTTCATAATACAAGCCTTTATGGCCACGGCCCCCAGGACAAATATTCGGTTCCCATAACAACAAACACATGCGAATCACTTTCTGAAATAAACATCTATTTTCAAGAATGTATTTACATAATATTTTCAGGTAATATCACAATTAATATAATTAAATTGATATAAGTAACCGTCGTGCAAAAAATAGCATGCAACACACGGGCCGTAAAGGCATTTACGGGTCTCGAAAACTTAAACACCCTCGGCTGCGCCTCGGGTTTTCAATCTGTTTCCTCGACCCGTAAACGTGCCTTACGGCACTTGTATCGCAATATACTATATTTGACCATTTTATAGCCTTTTCCCCATTTAATTTTTTAGGAAGGAATATTTTTTTAAATTTACAGTGACTATTTTTTGACTGTTTTCCCATTTTTTGTTGTTGTTTCTTGCCTTATATAGTTTTTTCTGCAGTTATTTAAAATGAATATTATCGGAACTCTAAGTAAGCGGTGTTTGCTATTTGCAGTTAAGAGTATGTTATTAACTAATAACAAGCATATAATTGGGTAAATAGCATAAATGTAGAATAGACACAAATATAAATAACTAGCTGAAAAGGCCCGGCGTCGCCCGGGCTTTGTATTTTGCTAGATATAGCTTTTTATGGTTCATAGAGGATGTCGAATGCTGCATTCCGTTGCTTCTACTCATCATGCCTGGGAGGGGTTGAAATAAAAAGAAACATAAATTACGTAAGATTGTATTGACTTGACGGAAAATTTTATTTCTCATTCTCATGTTAAACCGTTTCGGGCCTGAAATAAAATAGAAATGCAGTATCACTTTCATACTTTCCTCCCCTAAAACCCGGGACATAATATACTGCGAGTATAGGACTCAAAATGTTCCATCCCATGCTTAGGGCCTATGATAAATCTCAACTAATACAAAGCCTACAGCTATGGATAACTGACTATTTACCGACTTCTGATATAGCATACTCACACACTTAAGTTGCTCCTGCAATACGACCTCTTATTCTACATCAAAATGTGAAGTGAGAAAATATTTCTTATGTCGAGGGTAGAGAAAGTTATGTGACTGCATCACACTGTGCTTTATTTTCGTGTAATTCATTTTTCAGTAATTATTTTCGCCAATATATTACATAGTATCATAATTCGTTAAAGTCCAGCATTAGGCTATATAGTTGCCAAGGCCCTATGTAATCACAGTAAACAATTCACTGTTGTCATGTGAACTGAACAACATTTCATTTTTTTCATTAGAATATTCACAGAAATTATATAATTTTCAAGGGAAGGACTGATTTGTTTCAATTTTAATGTTGACCGCTATACTTTCCGGGCTTAACTGGGTATGTGTGCAAAATTCCGTGTAAATTGGTAAAGAAATGTAGATTTGTATAAGGAACAAACATACATACATACATACATACATACATACATACATACCCACAAACACACATTCGACTTTATATATTAGATAAACTAGTATTTTCATACAACTTTTTTTTGGTGATTTTTTTTTTTCCTTCTATTTTTGTAGTCACTTGATAGCTCATATTTTAAGTATTTTTAGGTAATAAAAATTGAAAACTATTCGTCGAAATTTAGGGTCTAGTATAATACCTCACTAAACCTACAAAGACTATGGTATGGGTCGCAGAGAAGTAAAAATCTCTTGCTTGACTAATATTCAATAACAGACGTGTTTCAAACAAAGTTGCTGTTAAGTAACTCAAAATCGGTAGGCCTTTACGTAGTGTTTCTGTTCAAAGGCATTCCTTAAGCAGCTTAGAGCGCTGCTATTGGCTTACACGGCAAGTCAAGCAGAGCGTAAACAATGGGCACAAAGCAAACTTGAGAAGTTGAACAAACATTTTCATTTACCTGCAGAGAGCCCATTGGATACATCTATCAAAGCACTGATCCCGTTTGATGTAACTATTACTTATATGTAACTATCTGTACTTAGTTGGATTTATTTTATAGTTCTGGAACACTGTTGTAAGTACTCGAAACGCATGACGATTCAAGAAATTGACAAAACACTATGATATTTATCTAGCTTTCTTCAGCTGTCGGTGCTGATGCTCTAACAACCGAGATAGGAGGAATTCGGGATAAGGTGACAAAGAGAATCTAATGCTAGTTTTCTTAACTTCGTCTCGCATGTTAAGTTCTTTTTAACAATCTTATGTAGTAAAAAAATCAGGTAAACTGATATAACAAAGTGCCGGAATGCTTTTGTTTAATCAGATGTAATTGTAATTATGATATGCAAAAAATAAGTTAAAAAAATGATTTCCAAGTTAAGCTCCAGAAAATTAATTAAGCAGGGCTTGCAGAAGAACAAAGTCTAGTTTTAAAGAAATCAGATTAAAATCATCCACCATCAGCAGAACTATAGTCTACAGATTTGTGATATAATGACAATCGTACACTCACAGAAAAATAAATAAAATGTCAAATTGGTCGGTTTCGGGATTTGAACCAAGGACCTCGAGAGTGCGAATCCAAGACTTACCATCTCGGGCACCTCGCTCAGTTTAACTGTCTAGTTTGATAAGCGTATGTAAAGGAACAGTGTTATTTGTCATAGCTAACTGTATTGCAACTTCCTAAGCCGTATATGGAGATTCTAAAACAATATGTTGTCATGATAAATGATTTTCATTTGATAAATTCTTTCTAATACATTAGCATAACATAGGACCTAAATTGGGTATTAGTTCGGTTCCGGTCAACCGATTTGGTTCAATATCAATAGGGATCTTCCCATGGACGTTATAAATGCGTATACCAAGTTTCATGAAAATCCGATAAAGCGTATTTGAGTTATCGCACGTACAGACACACGGACAGACAGACAGACGGACAGACTTTTTTCCGTCCCCCACACAATCTCATAAAGTACCATACTGGCACTTAATAAAATCAGGTAAACTGATGTAACAAAGTTCCAGAATGTTTAATCAGCCTAATATTGCATTTATGATATGCAGAAAATAACTTAAGTTACTTTTTAATCGATTTCCGAGTTAAGCTCCAGATCGATTCATTAAGCAGGGCTTACGGAAGAAGAAAGAACTAAAGTTTGATAAGCATATGTGAAAGAATATGTGGGTAGTGTTATTTGCCAAAGCTAACTGTATTGCAACTTCCAAAGCCGTATGTGAACACTGTAAAACGATATGTTGCCATGAGAACTGATTTGAATTTGATAAATTCTTTCTAATATACTACCAATAGGCGTTAAATTGGGCATTACTCCGGTACGGGTCAACCGAATTGGTCCAATATCATTTGGCTTCGTTCCATGGGCGTTATAAATGCGTACACCAAGTTTCATAAACTAAAGCTTGCTTGAGTTATCGCGTGTACTGATAGACAGACGGACAGCAATTTTCCATTCCACCACACAATTGCACTTATGACTATTATGGGTATGCGTCTCACCAAGAAATAGGAAATATCGATTTACGTTTACTCATATTATTTAAATCATGACCCACTATATTGTTTACTTGTGTACATAATAAATTTACTTTTAATATTTCTGCCTGCTTCGCAACTACTAATTCTATGCAGACATCAATATTTTTAACTGTTGGCTCTTTAACTTGTCTTTAAAATAAAAAAATCCCTTTAGGCAAGCCTACAGGCTGAGATAGATTTGGAAGTGCTTTTGGTTTAATTTATTTCTTCTTCTTTAGCCTTGGCATGACAAACCCGCAATAATAACTATAAAAAAGAGGAAAGAGCACTTTTTCAAACATTCAAATCTCGCCTTATATGAGAACTATCAAGAAAATAGTTATTGATTTGTAGAGTACTCATTAGGAGCTTGTCAACGATACTCCACAAGACGTAGTTTCAAAAAATGTCGAATTTCCATCCCCCCACCCCCACTCGTACCCCCAAAACCCCCGAATAGTTGGTGTCACTGTGAACTCCATAGGGAGTACTCTAATTTATTCAATCAAAGTTTCCCTCTATACTTCATAGGGGCCGAGATAAAAATGTTTTAAAATTTCAACCCCCTCCCCCGACCACCCCCTGGGGCAATTTTGCTCATTAACGAACTTGTCCGAACTATTGGGCCTAGAAATAACAAAATAAAATTTGGTTCAAATATTTTCAAAATTACGGCCGCTAGCGTGTAAAGATATATATATGTAATATATAAATATATATATTATATGTAACACATTTTTTTTTTTTTTTTTTTTTTTTTTTTTGAACGGGCGGTGGTTTCGTACTTAGGGAGGCATGAAACTTAAATATATGAAAGAATTTTTCGAAAGTCATGACATGGTATCGATTGCAATAGGTAGATTTTTCTTCGAAATCTACCTAAAATGGTTCCATAACACTGAATTAATTAGGAACCATTAATGTATAAAAATCATGCAATTCTTAACTTCCCCAAAGCGAGAGCAGTTTTCGTTTTATAGCAAAGAGCTTTGTTACCATGACTACTGAAGCGAAATGACGACTAAACTGTCAGGATTGCAGATATATTAGCGCTTGTCATTTGATTTTATTGAAAATGTAGGACATGTTGGGACGCGGCGCACAATGAAGTCGCGAATATGCTTCAGCGATCACAGCGCTGCTATCTCATGGTGGTGGAAATGAATTCCAACAAAACAATACCGAAATGTCGAACTGGTTGTATACTTGGCAGGAGCGTCCAGATATTTAGCTTCATTGTTTCCACTGGCATTGAAGCAAGCTCTTATTTTCCACGTGGCAGGAGTTTTCAACATGTGGTGCGTGACTTTTCGATTCGAAAATCAGGTCCAGTAAGGCCTGAGTATAAATGTTAATAGTGTTTAAAACCTTTATTTTAATTTGTGATAAACACTTTTTATTAACTTAAACTCACACACACTAAATTAAAACCGAGCGAGGTGGCCGAGATGGTGGCTTCTTGGACTCACATTTGGAAGGTCCAGGGTTCAAACCTTGTGGCTGATGAATTTAACTTGGGTTTTTCATGGTTCCCTCAGTCCTAAACACAAATGCCGAATTGGAAATTTCTTTATCCATGACTCATTGCCACTATTTCATCCTATAGGCCAACCTTTTCTATTAAAATTGAATATATGGTGATATTAACAAGCCATAATACATCAACAGAAGTAAACAGATTTACATAAATAGCTTCATGGCCCGCTCTCGTATACCCACAGAACCCGACTCGAGATATGACCTCGATGTTTAAATGAGTATAAATTCAAAGACAAATTGAAGAAAGATAGTTACATGTATCTACCTAGGTATATGGATATACTCAAAAGGGTAAGTGCTAAAACTTTCTTATTAAAATATTATTATTAATCATGTCTTACTTCTTTAACATTTTCCATGATATCTACCAGGAGCCTATACATGTAGTATATATACTAAAAAATTACAGCTATAAAATCCAGCTGTAAAAACACAATAGCCATCTTTCAAGTTCTTAAGTCATCGATGTTGTAATAAAATTATTTCACTCGTAAAACTCTGAGCGAGTATTTCTTGATGAGTACCTGCTTACAGTCGTATACGAGATTTGTAGGATTACGATGATGAATGGGAAATCGTGTCTGAGCGTCCTCAACTTCTCATCACCGGTCGATGATGAGATGTCTCGCATACGACTGTAAGCAGGTACTCATCAATAAATATTCACTCAGAGTTTACGAGTGAAATAATTTTATTACAACATCGATGAGTTGAGAATTTGAAAGATGCCAATTGGATCGGACACATACTTAGACACGAGGGACTCATACATGATGTCATCGAAGAGAAGATCAAAGGAACTGCTTGAAGAGGAAGGAGAAGAATACATCTGGATGACATGAAAGATGGGAGGAGATACAGCAGATTGAAGGACGAAGCTGGAGATAGGGAACACTGGCGTCAGAAATTCTCCGTACGAAGACATGGACCTGCCACTAGGCAGAATACTAAATAATAATATTGTATTTTTACAGCTGGGTTTTATAGCTGTAAAATAACCATTCAACGGGATCCTTATATGGAATCCAGAGTTGTTATTTTAATAATAATAATAATAATAATAATAATAATAATAATATTAAAATCAGGTAAACTGATATAACAAAGTGCCAGAATGCTTTTTTTAATCAGTGGTAATTGTAATTATGAAATGCAGAAAAGAAGTCATGTTTGTAATCTATCTCCGAGTTAAGCTCCAGAGCGATTCATTAAGCAGAACAAAGGTCTGAAGTTTGATACTTAATTCACACTCGTATACTCTGATATAAGAAATTCTTAAAATATGTGAACATTTCACAAAATTCACTGGCTAAGAACTCCGCTTAATGTATGTAGGCCTAATTATTTCACAGTATATTTCTGTATATAACAGTATTCATGTAGTACTCATTTCTTCTTGAATAACGAAATAAACATATGACTGCATTGGAGTCAAGCCCCTCATTGATTAGTATAGTCATGATTTCCCATTTAAAATGCACGTGACCTCTAATTAGTCATAGATATATGAGCATTCATGAACCACAGATTATTGCCTCTGTTGGACATTACATGAGAATATTATAGGAGAAAAATTCCTCCGGCACTGGGACTTGAACCCAGGACCTTTGGCTATTCGCGCCAATGCTCTACCAACTGAGCTAAGCCGGAGCTCAATTCACAGCACCAGATGGAACCCGTCTCCTATGACTGATTGCCCTAATGGTCTACCTCACAGACAGACAAGTCATGTCATATGCAGTACTGTGAGGCACACTAAGTAGTGATTTTTGTGACCGGGCTCCCACTGTTATTGTACAGTTAACATTCAAGATAGATATTATATGAGCATTCATGAACCACAGATTGCCATTAGGGCAATCAGTCATAGGAGACGGGTTCCATCTGGTGCTGTGAATTGAGCTCCGGCTTAGCTCAGTTGGTAGAGCATTGGCGCGAATAGCCAAAGGTCCTGGGTTCAAGTCCCAGTGCCGGAGGAATTTTTCTCCTATAATATTCTCTAATTAGTCGTTACTCCGGTACCGATGACTGAACCGATGTTGTCCAAAATAAATAGACTTCTTGCCATGGATATGACACATGCGTAGGCCTATACCAAGTTTCATGAAAAGCTGATAAAGCGTATTTGAACTATCGCGCGTACAGACAGACGGACAGACATTTTCCCGTCCCTCACACAATCTCATAAAGTACCATTCTGGCACTTAATAACGGCAATGAAATAATCTTGCATAGCGGTGTTAGGCCAGCACATTTAGTATGACAAACGTTCTTCATATCTTGAATTTCTGCTTTAGAATTGATTAGTTTCTCCATCTACCTGACGGCATTTCTTGTTTGTTTTTCTATCTGTCTGTTATGCTTCAATGAAGCCCAAATTAACAAAAGTTTGCATTCTGAGTTTGTATATTTCAGGAAATGTTTAGGGTATAGTTGGGTCTAATTATATCACTGCCCAACAATGAAAATGTTTCGGGATTGAAAATAGCTGATTCTTATGTATTTTCACCTGCTGAATTCAGAAATCACCATAGAAATTACCGATTAGCTCTTGTTTTGGAGATACAGTGACATTTTATATTCTCTATAGTCAAAATTTTCAGTTTTGGGAAAATTTGTTTTTGGATGTTGGCACACTTGTCAACTGTCAAAATACAACAGTAGTATAGCTGTGGGTAGATTACAAACGTAAACACCATTGTTGTGACGGTGAATTTCGGGGTATCTGTTGTAATTAGTGCAGAATTTTTGTTTTGGAGAGTTTTAAAGAGCAAAATTTTTTACATCAACATGCCATGGAAATGTGTAAATTTAGTGAAGAATTTTTGTTACATTTGTGGTGAAATAACATTTTCGTCACAGAAATGCAAACTGACACCTCTTGTGAAGACTGCCTACCAACATTATTTTGGTATGAAGGTAGGGGACCGGGTTAATGCATGGGATATTCTACCTATTCCACATTCAGACAGTTTACCAGTTCCTACTCCACCCCAAAATTATGAGTTGGAAGTAGAAAATGAAGGCAGTGTGGAAGAAGAAGAACTCAACAAGCCTTCAACACCCCATGATCCTGATTTTGAACTGAAAGATGCTCAACCGCACAGATTGAGCCAATCGGAGTTGAGTGATATCATTCGAGCCTCTTGTGGATCCAAAAGATGTTTCTCTTCCACCTCTACTTATCAAGCTGGGTTTGATAAAGAATTTTGTCAAAGGCATGAACCAAGAAGGCCAGGCTTTTAAATATTTGAGAGAGAAATTTTCTGGACTAAGTGATGCAAAAGTCAAGGAAGGCATCTTTGTTGGGCCACAAATACGTCAACTTGTAAAGGTTCCTGCGTTCGACCTACTTTTGGAAAGAAAAGTAAAGGGAAGTTATGCATGGATTTTTAGGGAGTAAAAGAGATGACGACTACACTCAGTACAACATAAACTCAGATGCAACATGTCCCTTAAAATTCATTTTCTCCACTCCGATCTCAATTTTTTCCCACCTAGTTGTGGAGCTGTCAGTGCAAGCTTGGAGAAAGGCTGCATCAGGATATTTCTGTGATAGACGGAGATATCAGGGCTGCTAATGCTTGCGGATTACTGCTGGTTTGTGTGTAGGGATGCTCCTGAACTCACTTACAAGAGAAAAAGCCAAAAGACAGCGATCTCATGAAACAACCAATTGATTCTCTGTAGATCCAACGGCATGGTAGGTTTTATTTAATCAATTTAGGATTTAATTGTCATTAATAAAAGAACGGTCACACTTTTAATGTTGTTAGCATATTATATAATTAATATTTATAAATGTTAAATATACCCTTTTCTCTTAATCCTTTAAAATTAATACCTTTCACCTATTGTTTATCTCAGAAACTAGAGCTAATAAAATATTTTCTTTGTCATATTCGTTTTTCTCAACCCAAAATTAGTAAGAATTGACTCATGAAGTGAAGGAAACATTTAAAAAATGTTTTTTTGTTGGGCAGTGAATTATCTTTAGAATAAAGGGAAGAGTTAATTTCTTTAATGCTCAATACGCATAGAAATTATAAACCACTGTCGGACTGCATAGAAAACAGTTAACACAATGTTAGGGCCATTGTTCATGTCTTCTAACATATTCTGTAATTTTACAGGAATTTTAATTTGTTTTTATTACTACGAGTAATTTACGGCAAAATATTGTACCCTACAGGATAGGTTATACACTTAAGGGTTAGTATTGACGATATTTAAAAAATATATATAATACGAATTTACTTGAATATTGGCTTATTCATGCCAAGTTTTATTCGTCTCATATGCATTCGGGATGTCCCAGGTTGAAATCCCGTGGCCGGCCAAATTGACATGATTTTCCCAGTCATAAAGGCAAATGCCGAATTAGATAGCCTATGTACATACCATGTATCATCCTCGCTATTTCATCCTATAGCATATCCATTTAAACTAATATCAGTTGAAATTTACTCCATAAAATACACGAACGATACATAATAATTGACAATCAACAATGTCATGGCCTACTGTATAAACACAGATCCCGAACTCCTGATATGGCCTCGCAACTGAAAGGAGTATAAATACATCTAAATTTTTAAAAAATCATGAAGTCATGTGAAATTGTAATCTCTCTATATATAAGAGGCTTTGTCCTGACTGACTGACTGACTGACTGACTGACTGACTGACTGACTGACTGACTGAGAGAGAATCAACGTAAAGCCTAACTTATAATAGGTAGAGACTTGGAATTTTGACAGTACCTTCATTTCATAATCTAGGTGCTCACTAAGAAAGGATTTGAAAAAATTTGATTTTAAATGCCAAAGATCAAATGTTTTTGAAATTACTTATTCCCTTTTTACACAGAATGATAAAATCCAAATCACAGTTCTCATGACAACAGTGTTGTTGATAGTGGTCTCAGGTAGGTTTGGAAATAAATGATATGGGACTTTGACAAATTAGAGAAGCTATCGAAATAATTCATTGCTGTAAATAAATATTGAAGATGAAATCCACGTAAATGTACAATGTGATGCAGTCACATAACTTTCTCTACCCTGAACATAGATAATACTGTACGAGATATAGTAATATCTATATTATTATATCCCAGGTTTTTGGGGAGGGACGTTTGAAAGTGATATTGAATTACTTTTTAATTTCATCCCCGAAAAGGTTGTAAGGTAACATGAAAATGAGAAATAAAATATTTCTCAAAGACAATACATTTTTATGTTACCAGAATTTCTGTTTCTTCTTATATGAACCCATACCAGGCTTGGTGTGTAGAAGCGATGGGATGCAAAATTCTACTTCCTCTATGAGCCATAAAACGCTATATAAAACGTTTTCTGAGGGAATACTTTGAGTGTGATAAGTCGTTCTTCTTAATTTCAAATTCTAAATACCTATATAAGGACCTAGAATTTGAAAATCGAAAGTCCTTCATAAGTTAATTTTCGAATTACAAAATACAAAACTCGGGCGAAGCTGGGCCTTTTAAGCTAGTGATCTATATTTGCCTTTAGTCAATGCCATAACTGCAATGTCTATAACAGAACATCTTCCAATAGCCTATTCCATAGACGTAACGCAGATGGGAAATAAATAATTGTGCAATGAACAAAAAACTTTACAGCGAACGGTAACATGTCTACATGTCCGTTTTCTATGACGTAATATAAGGTTTATAAAGAAATAGATGTAGCTGATTTACATACTTGCGTCAGTCAAAGCCACCATTATGTTAAAACAGAGCTCTGGCCATGTTTTCTGGTTTGTCAGTTTTGTCTGCGGTTCGAGTTGGGAATTCACGCCAGGCCTGCCAATATAATACGTTTGTAATATCACTATTCAGACAAGCTCCAACATTTCAATCAATATCTGTAATGATTTATAAAATTATCCCAGTGTGATAATTTATATAAACCCGTCTCAATGTAGAACTGAAAACCAAACTATGTTGAAATATTCTAGACGTACATACATATTGAGAAATTAGATCATTGTTTGTATATTTACTATTTTTAATATGATTTATTTGTAGTCGCTTTGACTCGTGAGAATCTAATCGCGACTGTACAGTTGGTCTACATATAATAACCAGTTATGAATATTTGAACAATGTTAATGACAGTGTTTTACAAATGATGGTATAACTTATAAATTTTACTATGAACGTTAATGTCCTTTAGAAATAATATAACGTTTTTATACATTTTTAGATTACTAAAAACTTTTAAATTGCTGGGTATTTTGTATTTTTTCTTGATGCGATCGATCACATTCTGTGAACATATGGGACACTGACAGAGGAGAATTGCAAGTTGTACATTATGGTTCATCATCTCTAGTAAGCAGGTAGGAATGAGTAATTTTATGTGTCCCATTCTAGGACGTGTTATAACTGATAAGTACTTGGTGTCTACGATTTAGGCCTTTAAAGCAGCAAGCAGCAGTGGAGGATCCTCTTACGGAATGAAGCTTGGTTCTGTGTCGTTGAGACCATTGTGTTTTCGATGCTGAGCTTATTTTCGTACGGATGTGTAGGCTATAGAAAAGTCTAATGGAATGTAAGAATATCTGTGTTCCATGAAAGATTTAGGACAGCAGATTTGGCTGCCTCGTCTGCTCTCTCATTGCCAGATATTTGTTGATGAGAAGGGATCCACGAAAAAAACTGCTTGTATTCCTTATTCCATATTTGTATATGATATTTGTATACCTCTATATATATAAAAGGCTTTGTCCTGACTGACTGAATGAATGACTGACTGATTGACTGAATGACAGGAATCAACGTACAGCCTAAACTATAACAGGTAGAGACTTGGAATTTTGACAGTACCTTCGTTCCATAATGTAGGTGCTCACTAAGAAAGGATTTTGAAAAATTCTGATTCTAAATGCCAAAAATTAAATGTTTTTGAAAATACTTAATCCCTTTTTACATAGAATTATCCATTCCAAATCACAGAATATATTGTTGCCAAATGGTATCAGGTGGGCTTGGAAAAAACAAATGAAATGCACTTTTGACAAATAAGAGAAGTTATCAAAATAATTCATGTTATAAATAAATATTACAGAATGAAATCCACTAAAATAATGGAATCACATAGAGAAAACAAAACGAGGTATGGTAATGTGTATATTATTATATTATATCGCAGGTTTTTGGAGAGAAAAGTATGAAAGTGATAATGCTTTCTGTTTAATTTCATCTCTAAAACGGCTTTATGGGAGTGGGAAATTTCCCGCCTCGATATTACAATTTTATGTTACAGGAATTTCTGTTTCTTCTTATTTAAACCTCTACCAGGCTTGCTGTGCACTGTACAAGCGATGGGATGCAAAATTCTAGATCCTCTATGAGCCATAAAAAACTATATCAAGCGTTTTCTGAGGGAATAGTTTGAGTGTAATAAGTCGTTCTTCCTATTTCAAATTATAAATGCCTATATAAGGACCTAGAATTTAAAATTGAAAATCCTTCATAAGCTAATTTCCAATTACAAAATACAAAACCCGGGCGACGCCGGGTCTTTTAAGCTAGTTCTGTATAAGTGGATTGTACGTGTAGATACTTTGAGAAGCCATATGAGCAGTTTTGAATCTGAAAAGAATACTATTGTCTAGTGATTTTCATCTGTTATATATTAACACTAGCTTAAAAGACCCGGCGTCGCCCGGGTTTTGTATTTTGTAATTGGAAATTAGCTTATGAAGGATTTTCAATTTTAAATTCTAGGTCCTTATATAGGCATTTATAATTTGAAATAGGAAGAACGACTTATTACACTCAAACTATTCCCTCAGAAAACGATTGATATAGTTTTTTATGGCTCATAGAGGATCTAGAATGTTGCATCCCATCGCTTGTACAGTGCACAGCAAGCCTGGTAGAGGTTTAAATAAGAAGAAACAGAAATTCCTGTAACATAAAATTGTAATATCGAGGCGGGAAATTTCCCACTCTTATGTTACCATAAAGCATTATCACTTTCATACTTTTCTCTCCAAAAACCTGCGATATAATATAATAATATACACATTACCATACCCCGTTTTGTTTTCTCAATGTCCAGGGTAGAGAAAGTTATGTGATTCCATTATTTTAGTGGATTTCATTCTGTAATATTTATTTATAACATGAATTATTTTGATAACTTCTCTTATTTGTCAAACGTGCATTTCATTTGTTTCTTCCAAGCCCACCTGATACCATTTGGCAACAATATATTCTGTGATTTGGAATTGATAATTCTATGTAAAAAGGGATTAAGAATTGTCAAAAACATTTAATTTTTGGCATTTAGAATCAGAATTTTTCAAAATCCTTTCTTAGTGAGCACCTACATTATAAAACGAAGGTACTGTCAAAATTCCAAGTCTCTACCTGTTATAGTTTAGGCTGTACGTTGATTCCTGTCATTCAGTCAATCAGTCAGTCAGTCATTCATTCAATCAGTCAGGACAAAGCCTTTTATATATATAGAGATAAGGCTTGTTTAATAGCAAACAGTTCACTGAACAGTCGGAAGTCTGTCAGACTGTTGATGTAATCTCCAGTTTAAAATATATTTTGAGAATAAGGCTATCAATATAATATCTTCACAATAAGATGTATAGGGACAGACTCTAATCGCCTAATGTTTCTTTATTTTCAGGTGAGTGATGTTTGCCGACTCATTTTGTTGTGATTATTTTCCGGTCTTTACTCAGTACCGTAAGTAGATAAGAGTCATAAGTAGCTTAAATACTTGAATTGATTACTTTATTTTACTGGTTTTGGTACCAAGCCGATTTAATAATAATAATAATAATAATAATAATAATAATAATAATAATAATAATAATAATAATAATATAACACCAACAAGAAAGTTTGTATTCAAAATGTAGTTCTCACAGTGTTCTAAACTTCCCCACAATAAATAGTAGAATCGGTCCCGCGATTTTATTATTTAGGCAGAAGCACTGACCATTAGAGCATGAGGTTGATCTTTAGTAAGGCCTGGAATCTTAGGTTTTAAACAATTTTGTTCCTTGTAAGTTAACTGTGATATTTTAACACTAGCATGTGCCCGCGGCTTCGCCCGCGATAATTATTTCAAAAATTAAAAATCAAGAGCATAATAGTTATATCATTATATTTATTAACTCCTTAATCACGTGGACTACATACCACGATTAAATAGTATCGTCTGGTAAAAGCGTCCTCAGATTCGAGGTCCTTGGCCCATAAAACCCCTGTACAGTGAGTTTCTTCCAAATCGAACAACGTTTGACCATATTTAGGCCTATGTTGATTATCCCATTTATAATAATAATAATAATAATATTAAGAAGAAGAAGAAGAATCCTGTTCGGGATTAGGTTGAAAATTTCATATGTATGCGTGCCTTGACATTAAAAACAAATGAATCGACCAGCGTGAGCTACAACATTCAAGCGATCGCGAAAGTTTCATTTCCAAGGTTTGACAAAAATAGCCAAAGCCAGCTGTAATTGATTTGACATTGAAATATATTACGCTTCGGAAACGCAAAAAATGCACGTTTTCTGCCCGTTTTTCACTCATTTTTGGCATTTAGAATCAGAATTTTTCAAAATCCTTTCTTAGTGAGCATCTACATTAGGAAACGAAGGCACTGTCAAAATTCCAAGTCTCTACCTGTTATAGTTTAGGCTGTACGTTGATTCCTGTCATTCAATCATTCAGTCAGTCAGGACAAAGCCTTTTATATATATAGAGATAATTATACGTTTCGTTGTCATGGCAGTTACATAAATCCTAAAAATGACTAAATAAGACGTTAAAAACTAAAAATGCCTTAAACTCCTTTTCAATTTTTTATACTAAATTAGAAATAGTATTTTCTGTTGATTTTTGTTTTTACCTGTAGCCTACTATGATATTTTAATAAAATAGTTTTTAAGTTGTATACTAAAAAAATACTATAAAATAACAATAATAATTATTATAACATTTAAACTAAATTGCATTTTAAATATCTGCCTAAATTTTTCACCTTGCTCACTGTTGCCAAAACGTTATTTTGTAAGATAAAATATGCTATAACATTGTGTTTTGTCATTTTGTCATTTTGTGCCCCATTGCCCCGGTAAATAAAATCGTTAAGTGGCCGAAATCCGCGGTTTCTTTAGAAGCAAATTAAAGGCATTCGTAAGAAACTTACACTTGCAGTTCATTCGCAGTGTTTACTCCAGCAAGACACCGAAAGTTAAGTATTCTAGAAGTTGATCGATTAGGCTAATTTATTGAGAAACATTCTGGTTGAGCTTGTGGTTAGTTGAAAATGACTGGGATAATATTGTAAAACTAAGAAAACGCATTCCTTTAGTGGTTCACAGCCATGGAAATTTAAATAAAAATAAAATTGTTCAATTAATGATATATTGTTTCAATGTGTCTATTGTGAAAATAAAATGTGAAACTAAAAAATCGTTTGAAAATGGTAAAAACTAGGGATGGGTCGATACCAGATTTTCTCGATACTCCATACCGATACATGATTTTTTCCTCGATTCTCGATACTTCGATACTCGTTACCGTCAACATTTCCAGTTTAAATAAATAGGTACATTAAAAATTAAAAGGTGAGAGAACTGTGTAATACCAACTAAGTTAATTAAGTTTGCATATTTCATGAAACAAAATTTAATATCATCAGTAGTCTATAATTATTTTTAAACTCTAATTTACATTAAAACTAAAATAATTAGTTTTTGAAACAGTCCACTTACAAGTTTTTGTTCAAAAATTGCAATGGGGTTTGGACAGTCAGTTTGCTTGTTGGTTGTTGTTGAAACGTTTGACACGAACCGATTAAGAATATCTTCTGTTTGGATTTTAAAAGTCGGAAAGTCTTTATTTATGAGTAGACAAAAGTCACAGAATGGTTTTCTCCATTTCAAGGAGAAATAGAAGTATTTACAATATTTAGTAGACTACTGAAAGCAGAAAGAGATACCGCATTTCCTTAAATTACAGAATTACCAAAGTATCGAAAAAGTACCGAGTGAATTTTCTGAAGTATCGCTTGATGCCGATATCTGGCAAGTATCGAGAGTATCGAGGTATCGAAAGTACCGAGTACCCATCCCTAGTAAAAACTAAAATTAGACTATTATAATATGTGTAAAAAAAACTAGAAAAGGGTTTATAAAAACCTAAAAATCCGGGCAATAGTCATAAGAAAGAAACCTGTCCTACCCAAATTCAAATCAGCTTCTGCACATCGAAAAATAAGCCCTGACTAAGAAATTCCTTAACCTATTAACGGTTCGCCAAATTTCACTTATCCTACTGTATAAGGTGTTTGCTAAGTAAATTGAATTTCTGGTATGAATCAAGCCTTCTGTAGATTTGCCGAAATCTTAATTGGAGATAGGAACTGAAACTCTTGTGTCAACCCTACTGACGTGATACAAAGCCCTTTGAAGCTCTTGCTATTTCACACACTATCTTTCTCTCTAAATCTCTCTCCCTTTCTGTCTCTCATGCACACACACACACACACAGTCTTCACACTAACACACGCGAGCTTCTTTCATCTCACTTCCTTCGAATTCAATCCTTTCCATGTGTTAGCCAGGGGAAAAAAGACACACACACACACAATCGAGTATCCACACAGTATCGAGTATGGGTAAAGTTATCATCAGGGCCCGGATTCTAATGACATGTCATCTTTTTATTGATGCTGCCTAGACATTGCCAATTTGTAGATAAATCCTAATCATGACCTCTAGATTATATAAATGCATTTTTATTGGGCCACTTTTTGTCATTTTATGAAGTTTTATATTTTTAGGGCATTTATTTCAATTTTACGTCATTATTTTGTCATTTTCGTGTCATTTGCTTCCTTATTTTGTCATTTTCATGCATTTATTTTAAATAAATGACTAGGTTACTATAATGGAACATTTTTGTAGAATCTACTTTAAAAACAATTTTCTTACTTTTCTTCTCAAATGTTCCAATTAAGAACAAAATTTTTAGACCTACAACATCCTTCCTACATTTACAGTTTTTACAATTATGTACAAATTAGTCTATATCTTTGTGTGCACAGTAATAATTTTTATAAATAAAATATCAGTTTTTAGGTCATTCTTTGTAGTTATTAAGTCATTTTCTTTGAAATTTAGGGTCATTTTATAGGTCAATTTTCAAACAACTTTAGGTCATCAGAATCCGAGCCCTGGTTATCATCGTCAGACACTAAGAATTCAACATAGGTGTGACATAAGCAGTTAGAGACGAAGTGATTTTTCGTTTCTCTCTAAATGCTATATTATATTATTTAAAAAAATCTTATGTGAACCACACAACTTCCTCTACCCTTGATATAAGTGTAAAGTAAACAGCTGCCAAACGGCTTCACAGTTCAATTTTTAATTTCCATTATTTGTAATAACTAAGAATGTATTTGTTTAGTCTTTCATTTTTTCTCATTTATTAGTTTTTGTCATTTGTATTATATATTATTCAAGTGATTTATGTTTTAATTTTTTGCCTTTGTATTTAATGTACGTTTCTTGTATTCATGTAGCCTATATCATTTATTGGTTTTCATTTATTTTTATTATTATTATGTGTTTCATGTTTTTGCACTCGCTGAGTGGTAGAGAAGGCCTTATGGCCTTAACTCCGTCAGGTTAAATAAATAAATAAATAAATATATTACACAAAAGCTATGTATAATTTAAAGTAAAAATTTTAACCTAACGTAGCGTGCAAGGTAAAATAAATACTGTATGGACATTTTAGGTAGATTTCGAAGAAAAATCTACCTATTGCAATGGATACCATGTCATGATTTTCGAAAAATTCTTTCATATCTTTACGTTTCATGCTCCCCTAAGTACGAAACCACCGCCCGTTCAAAAAAAAAATTGTGATATTATATATATATATATATATATATATATATATATATATATATATATATATATATATATATATATATATATATATCTTTACACGATAGCGGCCGTAATTTTGAAGATATTTGAACCAAATTTTAATATGTTATTTCTAGGCCCAATAGTTCGGACAAGTTCGTTAATGAGCAAAATTGGCCAAAGGGGGTGGTCGGGGGAGGGGGTTGAAATTTTTAAAAATGTATATCTCGGCCCCTATGAAGTATAGAGGGAAACTTTGTTTGAATAAATTAGAGTACTCCCTATGGAGTTCACAGTGACACCAACGATTCGGGGGTTTTGGGGGTTCGAGTGAGGGTGGGGGGGATGAAAATTCGAAACTTTTGAAACCACGTCTTGTGGGGTATCGTTGAAAAGCTCTTGATGAGTACTCTACAAATCAATAACTAGTTTCTTGATAGCTCTCATATGACGCGATATTTTAATGTTTGAAAATAATAACACTTAAAAGAATTATTATAATACCATAATTTTGTCTTGTTTAGCGGCTTTGCTAATTTTATTCATTGCTGATCTTGCGCACGGCCTCCAAGAATATTATATCCTATTCTTGTTGTCAAAACAAATGATTGTAGGCTCTTCCTCTTTACCGAATTAGGTTCTTATTACTGCGGGTTTGCCATGCCAAGTCTAAAAAAGAAGAGTGCTGCGCAGCGATAATAAATTAAACCAAAAGCACTTTGAAATCAACCTCAGCCTGTAGGCCTGCCTAAAGGGATTTTTTATTTATATAAGATCCAATAACAGGGCATAAGGTTGTGAGTGGGAAACATTATAAAAGTTATGAATTAGTTGTGGATAAAAGCGATTGATAGCTTATTATCTCACTGTATATTAAATTTGTCCCTTTCCTTTATTGTAATATACTGAACTCCGCATGGCGCCAAATAATCAGGATGTAAAATGTCACTGTTATTTCTGTGATTGGATTGTTACTCGTAATGAAAAAGCAATTGGAACTGTTATCTTGCTCCCAGTATGATTTGTGACAGGAAATTGCCTATTATTCACAATATTGCTCGTTATACGTCACAGTATAAAATATCCGATCAGATCCTGAATTCAATTGTTTATTTAATTAATTCGTTACACCCATGGTTAGCATACTGTGGGCAGGAGCCCTAGAGTAGGTCAAGACCAGGCCCGTAACCAGAGGGACAGAGCCCACCCTGAGTTTACATCTCGGCCCCCTCGAACATTTTTTCAGTAATACTTATAATAAAGCCATTTTTCCTCAGTTCAGTTCATTTACTTACTAATAGGATTCCAATCGCAGAAGATAATAATAATAATAATAATAATAATAATAATAATAATAGTAATTCGTTTATTTATCCTGGCAGAGCTAAGGCCATTTGGCCTTCTCTTCCGCTTTGCCAGTCAAAAAATTACAGTTAAAAATACAATTAAGTTACTTATAATTAAATAGAAGATAGTTGAACCTAAAATTAAATTAATTACAATTAAGTTACAAGTTAATCTTGAATACAAAATTGAATACAAAATTAGATTGATAATTTTCTAAATTACACTCTAAGAAAAATTTTGGGCTTAAGACAGAAACAAAAATTTAAATAACATTATCCTGCATTAATTTAGTAATGAACTTCTTACATAAGAAAAGTAAAAGTAAAGTGTTCCCTATAAAGGCCATGGAGGCTCAGAGGGTTCCAGGAGGTTGAGGCTACCACATTTTAGACATTCGGCACGGGAAGGTGGTAAGGTTGAGAGCCTTACGTACCGGCCGCCGTGCCAGTGTCGGAGGAATTTTTCTCCTATAATATTCTCAAGGAGAAAGGTGCTAAAAATAAGGTAAAATAGGGGAGAAAATGGTGCTAATAAATCCGTTATGGAAGAACATTTCTTTCACGGACAGCAGTGTACTAATTAAAACAGTGAATATTGATGAATTTCATTTTTTACCTACGAGGGATATAATATTTCATAATGTAAGGATTCAAGAAAAAGGATCACTTACAGAAGGCTATTAAGAACCTGAAGATGGTTGAATAGCCAGCCCAATTGTAAGGACAATATTTGAAAGATTTTACAACTTTAATTTCATCACTATTGTCCAATGTATGCTTTTATTATGTTGACAACTGTCCTTTTTAGATACACACGAGGCTATTAAGCAGATGCATTAGCAAATACGTTTTATAAAATCAAAACAAAGAGGGAATAGATGGATTCTCTTATATAAATATCATGCAATACAATTCAGTGAAATTTAATATATATACGCGTAGAACACACACATAGTTATTTTCCAGTGTTACAGGTGTACTTTTCAGTTCCGTGATTTTTTAAAAGCTGACAGACTCTCTACCCCCACGTTCACTGCAAGATGATGAAAAATTAATTGAAAGTTAACTTCTTTACGTTAAATCATGATTTGAAGGGCCTATTTCCATAAGGGCGTAAGACACATCTTTAATTATGAGCTTTTAACATCTATGCCTTCTCCTCAAATCTCTTAAATACTCAGTGAACAATTTTATTCTTGTGCCTTAAACCTCTGCTCAGTCATAAGAAATGACCTGTGCTTGTGAGTGGTAACATTGCTTAGAAACATTAAGATTTCTCACAACTTTGCTGTTGTGCCTTACGCCCTTATGGAATTAGCCCCTTCAATTATTCATTGCTGTAAATAATTATTGAAGATGAAATCCACGAAAATGTACAATGTGATGCTGTCAAACATCAAGATTTCTCGAGACTATGACTTTGTGCCTTACGCCCTTATGAAACTAGGCCCTTCATTTCATTTATTTCTAAGAAGATGCTGTTCTAGACAATTTTATTATTTTCTTTCTTATGTACATAATCGATTATAGTTTAAAGTTACCAGGGTTACTAGGTTCTAATGCTCACCACTGCTAGTTATAGAACGAAATGGTGTGCCATAGCCAAATAGAGATAGATAAATATGTAAATTACAAATTAAATTTGTTAAAACTATAACCATAATGTAGGGCCTACCTTCAGGTAAAATAGGGTTCATGAAACTGTATATTCAATAAATAAATAGGTTTTGTAAAAAAAAAAATAATTGAACATTACTAAAGATCTTACTTTTTGGAACAAATTCAAGATAATTATATAATAAAAGAGCAATGAAGCTAGAAAGGTATATGCAATAAACGACGAAATGCGTAAAAGCTGTAGTAGAATAAAAAAAATGAGTAAAAGGGATTATGGGTACGGTAGAGAAAAAATAAAGGCCCTAAAAGGGAGAAAAAAAGGTGCTAGAAAACTACCTCTTTCTCAACTAGAGGCAGTGTTTCACACTGTGGTTTTATTCACAAGAGCTCTAATTTACCCCAAGAAAAAAGAAATTCTGAGACATGTTCTTATTGAGAGTCAAATATCCCCGAGAGCGATGATCAAACATTTCCCAGTTCCAAGTTTTCCGTGATTCATACCTACGCTTTTGGTGCCAATGTTTATTATTTGCGTAATTTTTTTTTTTCTGCAATGAAATATCTTCCAGTTTTATGGCACAGCGTGTACCAAACATAATATATTTTCCTCTCGTGTTCCATGGCCTCCCCATGTCTTCATCTCATAAAATCTCACATATTGGATTTTCCTCTGCGTCAGATCTCTTCTTGTCAGACAATGGAATCACGACTTCAAACGAAGCTACCAGCTGGCAGTCTCGTAACAAAAATAGCTGGTACAATTATATTTCCTCAACCGTAATAAACAAGATGACAAAATACAAGAACCGTTCAATGGAACACTTATGTATGTCAAAGAGCTTTTAGCTTTCATTGAAAACCAACCAATCATGCCAAAAGGAGAGTCATGATTTAATTAGGCCTGAATTTTATTTTTAAAACGTGTAGGCCTATTCTTCCTCTTCGCCATTCTCCATTTAACAATTTTCGAGGAAATATTGAACATCTTTCCAAGTTAAACTGCCTTTTATACCTATGTATAATGGAAGGTGATTCGCTCTGGATATAATTTTGTGACGCAATTGGTTGATGCACTGCTCTATGAACCGGAGGATCGCGGGTTCGATCCCCAATTAGGTCGTTGGGATTTTTCAATTGTCCTAATCCTTCTGCTGGCACTATTACCCTGGGGTCGGCTCATTCTCTAAGAGAAAAAGTACTAGGAGCATTTCTGGGGACAAAGGCGGTCAGTGCGTAAGTTTGACAACCTTGACCGTCAAATATAAAAAAATCCTGGAACCTCAACCACCTGGAACCCTAACTTTACTTTCTTCCTTGTTTATTTACTTCGTTACAAGGCAGCTACACATTACCCTCTTGCCATGATCGTGACCTAGTATGAGTACTATATAAATAGAAATCGGTTAAGAAATACAACCATTACTTCATTTATTTAATTCATCAATAAACACCCCAAAGAACAGCTTTATTGATAAGTAGAGGCGGTACAGCACAACACTCGAAAACAGGAAGAAGTATAATAACTGAAAATGATATAAAGAAAATATGTTTTAACTTCGAAGCTCGTTTTCTAAAAAGAATTTACGTTACTTCATTAAATTTTGGCTAACCGTTGCTTTTTAACAATAAATTGAAATTATCCCATTATTTTTTTAATAAATTCATATTTTCTAATAAATACAGCTTCTTACATCCTACACTTTTATAAATTTTTAATAATTTACTATCAATGAAATTTCTTCTCCACATCTCCGTGCCCTTACCTTCGTATGTGTCTGGCGTCTTCTTCCTCGATACATAGTGGCCATATTTATCTAGGTACCGAACCTCTCAAATTTCTCCACCTCCAGATTCCTAGCCTCCACCAGGTCAAACTTGATCTTTCTTCCATATTACACGAAAATAAATATGCTTCCATACCCCATCCAGATTTCATCTCTACATAACATTTTCGCGATTTAAAATTTCTCATCTCACAAAACATCTCCTGCTTAACAATTTCGTTACACCTTGATAAAAAGTATCTCTCTATATATAAAAGGCTTTGTCCTGACTGACTGAATGACTGACTGAATGACTGGAATCAACGTACAGCCTAAACTATAACAGGTAGAGACTTGGAATTTTGACAGTACCTTCGTTTCATAATGTAGGTGCTCACTAAGAAAGGATTTTGAAAAATTCAGATTCTAAATGCCAAAAATCAAATGTTTTTGAGAATACTTAATCCCTTCTTACACAGAATTATCGAATCCGAATCACATTTGACATTAAAGCATATTGTTGCCAGCGGGTCTCAGACGGCCTTGGAAAAAAATGAAAGTAGAATAAATTTGACAAATGAGAGAAACAAATGAGAGAACTATCAATATCCACGAAAATAATGCAGTCACATAACTTTCTTTACCCTGGACATAGAGAAAACAATACGAGGTATGGTAATATATATATTATTATATCACAGAATGAAATTCACAAAAATAATGCAGTCACATAACTTCCTCTAGCCTGGAAATAGAGAAAACAATACGAGGTAAGGTAATATGTTTTGGGAAGAGATGTATGAAAGTGATATTGTATTTCTGTTTAATTTCATTCCGAAAACGGTTTTATGGTAACATGACAGTGAGAAACAAAATTTTCAGCCACGATAATACAATTTTATGTTACCGGAATTTCGGTTTCTTCTTATAGAACCCCTCCCGGGCTTACTGTGTACTGTACAAGCGATGGGATGCAAAATTCTACATATAGCCATAAAAACTATATCGAACATTTTCTTAGTTTGAGTGTGATAAGTCGTTCTTTCTACTTCAAATTATAAATACCTATATAAGGACCTAGAATTTATAAATCTAAAGTCCTTCATAAGTTAATTTCCAATTACAAAATAAAAAACCCGGGCGACGCCGGGCCTTTTAAGCTAGTATTGTATATAACATTGTAAATATACGCTATACCGTTTCCCCTTAATATTTGAAGATGCATAAAATACACTAGTGTCATCCACAAAAAAGAAATCGCTAAGGAAAAATCAGCACAAGCTAAAAATAGTACGTTCGAATACAAAGTGGAATATTATAATTTGGACGAGAGAGCAAGAAAGAAATACTGTACCTATAAACTCATATTTTCTTTGATCCTGGCTGTGTGTTATTTGCAATGAGGGATTTTACTAATTAAGTTTGAGTTGAAGTTCTGATTTCTTATTAACTTGTTCCAGTGTAGCATTGTCAAAGCCAGCAAACTACAAACCAAACATTTAATTGAGAAAGTTACAAAGCGAAGCAAGGCTATATATTCATGTAGTAGATACGGATAACTCTGTTACATGCTCCAAACACATCGCAAACAGTAGAGAAGCTAAAATCATACGGACTAAAGTTTTGTACAGAAGTTATTTTTATATGGTGTGTACATGATACTTGCTTTTCTCGTGAAAAGAAAAAAAAACAGAATACAAAGGGAGAAAAATGATATGATTACGTTTTTATTTTCTGTGAAATATAAATCGTAGCAGACCTACGGCAAGGAGCAGCCATGGAAGAAAAAACTCGAGCTATTAGATGAGTAGAAACTATTTCTGATTACAGCTGGAGTAAGTTTTTTCAAGTAAAACTTCTTTAGCCGCGGTAAGGGTAAATCGAGAGCTTATGTAACGCTCAAAATCGTCACGAAATTAGTGAGGTATGACGGAACGGTCTGCACAGAAAACAGTCAACTGAATGATTAGGCTTATCCAAAATTTAAAAAATCAAAAAATCCAAAATTTAAAATATCTAAAAAGCCAATTAATTAAAACATCAAAAATTAAAAAATCCAAAAAATAAATAATTCAAAGATCAAAATTTAAAAAATCCAAAATTAAAAAATCTAAAATTACAAAATAAAAAAACCAAAATTTAAAAATCCAAATACCCAAATATTACCTAACATCATAATCGTGAACTATGTGAGCGTGAAAAAATGTTTTTATCACAAAGAATTATTTAATGACTCTATATCAGTGGTTCCCAAACTTTTCAGTCGGCGGACCCCTTGAAAAAATTAAAATTTCGCGGACCCCCTCTGGGTTTTGAAGGGAAAAAATCTAAATAAATACTTTGATTCAAATGTATTAAATTCAATAGACAAAATAATACTATCAATGGTAACAAACAGAGTTTACTCCTTAATGTGAACAGTGAAGCTGCTTTCGAAGATATGCAATTTAAGAAAATTACGAGATATCCTGGTGTTACCCCCTGAAACACCAGGGTCCGCGGACCGCACTTTGGGAATCACTGCTCTATATTATTCTTTCTCGTTGTTTTACGAATTTCTAGGAAAGGCATAATCAGCAAAGCAGACTTGAGTGCGCCACTTTCATTTTACGCAGTCTAAATTAAAGTCCAAGTACTTTAATATTATGAAAACCGTAGACCTGCTTTATACGTAAATTAAATTACTACTCGCATATTAAAACTTTGAGTACTGTTAAAATTGCCGGCTGATATTGCATGGAACTAATATTTTTACAATTTCAATTCCTATCTCTTTCTATGTATCTCTGTCTTACTTCCTGTCATTCTATACATCTCTTTCGCTGTCTCTCTCCCTGTATCATTGTCTTCCTGGCCCCTTGTCATTCTGCAGAGAGATTATTTTTGCGATGTGCCGAGAACGCACGGTCCGGCGAACTGGAAGCGGGTTTGTCGGCCGGTAAAGGCGCTCCAGCGGCACATCGCAAAAATAAAAATACTGTGTCTTTTCTTTTTCTTTTTCTTTTTTGTCTTTTTACGGTCAATTTGTTATTTTGATTAAGCACTTTTCATTTAAAGTTTTACGTTACAGTACCTGCATTACTAAGGCCCGGATTTTGATGATATGTCATCTTTTTTCTGGTACTTAGCCCACTAATGCAGATATTCTGATCATGACTGCTAGATTATAAAAATGGTAATTTTAAGGGTAATTTTTTGATAGTTGTTCCGATTTTTGGTCATTTTTATAATTCAGTGTCATTATTTGGTCATTTTTTGCTCATTTTACGGTCATTTTCCAAAAATTTTATGATTTTAGGCTATTTCTAAAATATAAAATCATTATTTTGTGTTCTTCATCGCATTATATAGAATATTTGTGCATTTAGATACATCGAATTTAACGGAACTCTAAATAAGCAAAAAAAGAAAAAAAAATGTCTTTATAATTTTAATTTGGATAAAGAAAGACGGTGTATGCTGTTTGTATTTAACCGTATGTTCCAACTAACTAATTACAAGCCTATAATTGGATCATCAACATAATTGTAGAATTGACACAAATCTTATGAATAAACTAGCATTTTCTTAAAATGTTTTCGATATATTTTTTTTAAATTTTCACAGTCACAGCACGTGAAGTTTGTAAGGTTGTCAGCCTTACGCACCGGCCGCCTTTACCTCCAGAATTGCTCCTGGTATAAGTCACCGCTTTTAAAGGATCCTCAGGCGGCAACCCTCTAATTTAGTATCTCAACCCCAACCCTGACCAAACCCTCCATAAATACCTCCATAAACATCTTGGGGTTGAAAAGCCGAAATGGAAGGAAGGGAAATGTTGCGCGTGCCTAAGCATAAGATGCGCATTGTTGCCACAGTTTAAAAACCTTGCAGCTGATTTCCACAAATCTGGAGAAACAACACAAGTGACATTGCAACAAGGCCTGACCTGGTGGCAGGGACCACCGCATTTGTTTAGGGGTGGGTAGACCCTAATAATCTTTTCCAGATGAGGTAAGTGGTCCGACTTAAAAGCGTTTAGGGGTGGGTAGACCCTAATAATCTTTTCCAGATGAGGGAAGTGGTCCGACTTAAAAGCGTTCCGCTCGCTTTGTAGCCGACTGGGGTTCGTTTGGGCGCGAAGACTTTTTTTTTATACTCATTTATATTGGAGTCTGAGTCGACCCCTGGTCCATAGTGCTACCAGAAGGATTAGGCCAACGACTCATCGGGGATCGACACTGTTATGAAATAGTAAAGCATAAAACGTATCATAGCGAAAGGAAGAGAGGTAGTTTTGCACAGTAGTGTTTATGCGAGGTGATTGCAAGGTCACAGCATCCATCACAGGAGCTGCTCTCAGTGCAATATGCAAAGAGATGTGGCTCAACTTGATCTGGAAACCAGTTCTCCGCTCTGTATCAATATCACCTTCATATTGCCCTTGAAAACTGTTATTTCTCGGCTGCTTTAATAATTGATACTTTAACATGCAACTCTGGCACGTTTGTATGAAATATTTCAATACAGGTGACAGAATCAGTTGATTTCTATAAAATAAGTATAAAAAATCTAATTTCTAGAAGTATGCAATAGCAGAAATTCTATTTTCAAATACAATCTGTCCTCCAATACGGTATCATTGGCTGGGGAGGAAGTGGAACTTCTGTATTGACTCCTTTAAATCTATTACAGAAGAAAATTATAAAAATTCGTTTAAAAAGCCTATAGAATATCCAACAGAATTGATATTTCCTGAATTTAATGTTATGACTGTAGAATAAATTTATAAGCTCACATTTTTAAAATACTTTCACAAATACCGTAACGTACATGTATCTGATCCTCATGACTACAATACTAGAAGAAATAAAACATTGCCTTTGATAGAACCAAAATATTTCACATCTTCTGGCTCTAAACATAGCAATTATTATGGTCCTAGACTCTATAATTCCATAATTAGGTCACATCCAGGAATATTCCATATGAAGAACAAAATATTCAATAAGTTTATAAAAAATCTTATTTCGTAGAATAAAATTTACTTCACTCTTCAATTAGTAGACAATTAAGGAACCATTTTATTTGTTATAACTCAGGATTTCAATTTTGTTCTTCCCATTGATCTTTTTTATTTTTATTTTTTCTGCTCTTTCTTTTTTATTTTTATTATTTTTCTATGTATTGATTTGAAATTAGTTATATTTTCTTTTATTTATTTATTTGTATTTAATAGTGTATTTAATAATAATATTTAATGTAAATAACTGAACTGTGCCCGAGCACGAGCACTTGCTCATTTGGGTAGTCTTGTGTTGTATGAAATTTATATATGAAAAGAAAAAAAATGTTACTGTGCTATAAATTAACAAATTGTTAGTCCAACCTTGTAACGTAGGGGATTCGATTCCTACTCGGGACAGATTTCCTAGGTTGGGGTTTTCCGAGTTTTTTCCTCACTTGTGAGATGAATTTCGGGAAACCTTAGTCCCTCGTGATCTCCAGAAAGGTCTAAAATCTGGTCATTATTACCTTCACCCCTTATTAAACATGAGTGTGTGTGTGATGTGAATCGTCCTATGTTTTGTTTTGTCTTGGAGGTGGCCCTGAAAACGGGCTGATAAAATCGTTATTCGAGAAGGCCCCAAATTTCCTTGCCTGGTCAAAAAGTATGTATGTGATCCAGAGAGACACCCTCCCCAACGGGCCGCTTAAATGTTCCTACTACGGGGAGGTAAAACTCAGAAAAAAAGAAAATTAACAAATTGTTAAACATGTACTTAGCTCTAATACAATCTGTCCTCCAATATGGTATCATTGGCTGGGGGGGAAGTGGCACATCTGTATTGACTCCTTTGATTCTAATACAGAAGAGAATTATAAAAAATTGTTTAAAAAAGCCTATAGAATATCCAACAGAATTGATATTTCCTGAATTTAATGTGATGACTGTAGAACAAATTTATAAGCTCACACTTTTAAAATACTTTCAAAAATACCGCAACGTACATGTATCGGATCCTCATAACTACAATACTAGAAGAAATAAAACATTGCCTTTAATAGAACCAAAATACTTCACCTCTTCTGGCTCTAAACATAGCATTTATTATGGTCCAAGACTCTATAACTCTATAATTAGGTCACATCCAGAAATAGTACATATGAACAACAAAAAATTCAATAAGTTTATCAAAAATCTTATTTCATAGTTCAAAAGTTACTTCACTCTGTACTTAGTAGACAATTAAGGAACGATTTTATTTGTAATAACTCAGGGTTTCAATTTTTGTTCTTACTACTTTTCTTTTTTTCTTTTTACTTTTCTGTTCTTTCTTTATTATTATTATTTTTTAGGTTTTGATTTAATTATATTTTCTTTATGTATTTTGTAATGTAAATGGCTGAACTGTGCCCGAGCACGAGCGCTTGCTCATTCGGGTGGTCTTGTTTTGTTTTGTATAAATATTTTGTATAAATATAAATAAATAAATAAATAAATAAATATACATTCCATTATCTGTGGAGCTATGATACGATATGAATGGTTCAAATATGTTCCAGCCTTCCACATAATTTATATGTGTTATTGATGTTTTAAGTGGATGAAAGATATGTAGGCCCTACCTTATGACATGGATATATTTAATTTTCAAATCAATAGAATTATTAATCGTAGCATTCTTTTTAATACGAGTTCATTAACAAAATTATAGCTGTATTCATACTACCGTGTCTTCTGGTGCTTTGTTTTGAAAGTTTGGCTTCTTTAATTTTATCATAATAACGGTTAATTTATTAATAAGTGTTCTTGATAAATATGTTCGTTTTAACTGTCTCCACAATTTTACAATATAATTTCCACAGTGAGAAAAAAAATCCAGTAAACAACGCTTTAAGGATTTTTACATAAAAAGTAATAGACTATATGTGTTTTATTACTCCAAGTTCAGATGTTTCAAAATTTAAACTTTCTTCCCTCTTATGGTTCCCATTAATCAAAATAAATAGTCCTCATTGTGTTTTGCAAGCACTGTGTCGTATGAAATAACGTCTTGCATAAATCTCTCTATATATAAAAGGCTTTGTCCTGACTGACTGACTGAATGACAGGAATCAACGTACAGCCTAAACTATAACAGGTAGAGACTTAGAATTTTGACAGTACCTTCGTTTCATAATGTAGGTGCTCACTAAGAAAGGATTTTGAAAAATTCTTATTCTAAATGCCAAAAATTAAATGTTTTTGAAAATACTTAATCCCTTTTTACATAGAATTATCAATTCCAAATCACAGAATATATTGTTGCCAAATGGTATCAAATGGGCTTGGAAAAAACAAATGAAATGCACTTTTGACAAATAAGAGAAGTTATCAAAATAATTCATGTTATAAATAAATATTACAGAATGAAATCCACTAAAATAATGGAATCACATAACTTTCTCTACCCTGGACATAGAGAAAACAAGACGAGGTATGGTAATGATTATATTATTATATTATATCGCAGGTTTTTGGAGAGAAAAGTATGAAAGTGATAATGCTTTCTGTTTAATTTCATCCCCAAAACGGCTTTATGGTAACATAAGAGTGGGAAATTTCCCGCCTCGATATTACAATTTTATGTTACAGGAATTTCTGTTTCTTCTTATTTAAACCTCTACCAGGCTTGCTGTGCACTGTACAAGCGATGGGATGCAACATTCTAGATCCTCTATGAGCCATAAAAAACTATATCAAGCGTTTTATGAGGGAATAGTTTGAGTGTAATAAGTCGTTCTTCCTATTTCAAATTATAAATGCCTATATAAGGACCTAGAATTTAAAGTTGAAAATCCTTCATAAGTTAATTTCCAATTACAAAATACAAAACCCGGGCGACGCCGGGTCTTTTATGCTAGTAAAATATAAAATGCAACCTAGCCTATGATAACTGTAAGTTACGGAGAATAAAGGGAATGCTATCTGTATGATAATTGCTTAACTGTAATGTCTCGACGTCCTTCAGATACCTCTAGCTCTGCTACCGTTGTTATGAAAATGATGGCCGAGGATTCAACTGCCAGCAAGGTCATTCTGGAAAGGCGGTGTCGTCCACTCTATAATGCCTTCGAGAACGTCTCAAATACCTCATGCTAATTTTATCTAGCATCCGCAACTGGTGTTTAACAAAATGAAATTCATGAATACGTTTTGCAGTTGTCTTACATTAGTGTTTTCATACTTGATCGGACAGCCCCAAGGTCACAATGGCACTCCACTTCGTCTTTTATTCATGCAGGCACAGCTCTGGAGTATTTGAATAGTCACTCGCCAAGAATTATTTTTCCTCAAAATTCACAACTTCTGTTCATATTAATAATAATAATAATAATAATAATAATAATAATAACAACAACAACTGTTCAAAGACTGCTGCAATGAAACAAAGGTCCAATTATGGCAAAAGAACAACATAATAACTTTCTCTCAAAACATCCAGATTTAGAAAATAGATCTATGTCCATATTTTAAAATAGAATTAAAGAAATCTTCAGGATTAGTAACTCACAACTTTCTTTCTTTCTTTCTTTCTTTCTTTCTTTCTTTCTTTCTTTCTTTGTCGTAGTTTTACCCAAGCCGCAATAATGAGTATGCTAGATTGCAAGATTGTAGAGCAATTCATTGCTGAGGGGAAAAAATAATGAAATTCACCTATCTCACCTATGAATGTCACCGAAAGCCGTATGTCCCCCAGGGTTGTAGTTATTAAGTGCCAGTATGGTACTTTATGAGATTGTGTGGGGGACGAAAAATGTCTGTCCGTCTGTCTGTCCGTCCGTGTGTCTGTACGCGCTCTAACTCAAATACGCTTTTTCGGATTTTCATGAAACTTGGAAAACACATTTATAATGTCAATGGGAAGAACCCTATTGATATTGAACCAAATCGGTTCACCGGTACCGGAGTAATGCCCAATTTAGTGCCTATTTTAATAGATTATGGCGCCTTTCTAATAGAAAGGCGCCATAATTCAAATACGCTGTATCGGATTTCCATTAAACTTGGTATACGCATTTATGACGTCCATGAAAAGTACTCTGTAAAATTTTAACCTAATCTGTTGACCGGTACCGGAGTAAAACCCAATTTAGTGTATATTTTAAAGGCGCAATAGCTCAAATACGCCTTATCGGATATTTATGAAACTTCGTAAAACGCATTTATATTATCCATGGAAAGACGTCTGTTGATGTTCAACCGAATCGGTTGGCCAGTACCGGAATAATGCCCAATTTATTGCCTCTTATGTTAATATATGAGAAGTCGCGATAACTCAAATATGCTTTATTGGATTTTCCTGAAACTTTGTATACCCATTTATAATGTACATGGGAATACGTCTACCGATATTGGACCAAATCGGTTGACCGGTACCGGAGTAAAACCCAATTTAGTGTCTATTTTAAAAACGCGGTAACTCAAATACGCTTTACCGGATTTTTATGGAATTTGGTATACACATTTATAATGTTCATGGGAAGAAGTCTACTGATACTGGATGAAATCGGTTCACCTGTTCCGGAGTAATGCTCAATTTGGTGCCTATTTTATGATAATATACGTATTCGAAAGAATTTATATAAAAAAAAGCAAATCATTTATCATGACAACATAGTCAATTGTTTTACTGTTATATTATACGGCTTTGGAATTTAAAATAGAGACAGCTATGACCAAAAACACTATTGTTTTACATGCGCTTATCCAACTAGACCGTTAAACTGACCCAGGTGACCGAGATGGTAACGTTTTGGCCTCACGTTATGGAGTTCCATGGTTCAAGTCCCGAACCCAGACAATTTCACTTTCTTTTTCGTATTTTTATGTGAGTGTGCGATTGTCAAGATATCAAAAATCTGTACAGTTCAGCTGATGCTGGAAGATTTTAATCTGATTAAAAAGAAAACTAGACGTTTGTTCTTCCCTAAGCCCTGCTTAATGAATAAATCTGGAGCTTAACTTGTAAATCAATTAAAAAAACATATTCTACATATCATAATTGCAGTCATAACTGATTAAAAAAAACATACTGGCACTTTTTTACATCAGTTTACCTGATTTTATTAAATCTGATAAGGCATTCCAGTTTTTACGATTGCACATAAAATACTAGCTATGTGCACACAGCGGTCAAGAAAATGACTGTCTTGATCCAGTGACCCTTGTTTTGCGTACAACATCGTCAGATAGAACAACAGATTCTCGCGAGTCTTTCCATTCAAATTTTACTAAGATGTTCATTGCTCCCCATGAATAATAAAAAATCAAAAGGCTTGTTTAATCTGAATAAGATCGCGTCATGGCTTTGAGAAATAAAATAAACGAAGTTTATTAAGTAGATTGGATTGTTTGAAAACTAGGAGGTGCCCGTGGCTTCGCCACGATAATTCTTTTTAAAAATTAAAAATTAAGAGTATAATAATTATTAAAGCATTATATTTATTAACACTTGCACGCGAATCATTCATAAACTAAGCCATTAATAATTAATTAAACAGCTAAAATTCCTGCTTTAGAGTACATTCCACGACATGAAAGCGCCCCCTGGGAAAACTATATCAGAATCGATTATGCAGTTCCAAAGAACCTGTGAACACATAATACGTATTGCTTCTCAGCTGTTTATTGACATGAATATGATGTTAATTTTATTTTATCAATTCAGTGTAATTTTCAGAAATTATATAATGTTTCAAGGGAAGGAATGGTTTGTTTGGATTATTATTATCAGTGATATTTCAAGAGATAAAACCATCAATATTTTACAGCTGTTGCCCCCGGCTTCGCCCGCCATTATTCATTGACTCCAGGATTTTTAAGAAAATTACACTGGTAGATTATTAAAAATGTTTGTGGTTCAGAGCTATGAAAATTGTAAGTAAAAATAAAATTAGAATATTTGTTCATTGTGTTCATTTCACTTAGGCCTTATATAATAAAGAAACGGTTTTCCTTCCTAATTTTGTAGTCGTCATGAAAGTTTAGACTGCGAGAGACGAACATCGCCGAGTATACCCGATGTCTCACGAAGCGGGCGAGCAAGCACGCTATTTAGGGCCGTTGAATTGTATAAGAGTAGATTGTTGGGAATCACTGCGCTAAAAATTAATGTACGTCTTGACAGCAATATTAATAATTTTTTGTAAGTTTTACTTACAGCAATATTAATAATACATTTTTAGACAAGTGTTACTCTAAGCAACTTTAAAAAAATAAGATGTAATGTGCGAATTTTAAGGGTTCCCAGAAATGTAACCTGTGCTCATTTTGAGTGTTCTTAGATACGCTTCCTGTGCTCAATTAAAGTATTTTTAAAAATAACCTCTGACCTTGTGCGCATTTAATATGACCCGAAATACAGCGTTCGTCATAATAATCTGCTCTTTTTTCTTCTCGTTCTATGTAAAGCTATCTCAACATGAAAGAGCTGATACACAGTTCTGGTGGCACTTGTTTATTCGGAATTGAACCAACATCTCCGGAGATAATAAAGACCGAGAGCAGTGGAGGATGGAAGAAGAGAGGGGAATGGGGTGGAATTAGTAGAAGGGCGGCTTGATCAATGCAACCCATTACACAACTTCAACCCTATAGAATTCTAAAGAACCCGCCAAATCCTCTCGGCTCCTCTGAATATAGGCTCTATGCAAGTAGACATAACCCAGTATGCTAGCTACGAGTCAACAAAAATAAATGAACTATTGTTTTCACACTGCATCGTTTCTCTTTTGTTAATATTTACTATAGCGGATTTTTTTTTAAACTCACAGTACAGCACGAAACAACTTGGAAACTGAAGTGGCATGTCAAATTCTCTTTCCATGGAGGAAAATGTTCAATACGTTTATTTGCGTCAGGTTTAAAAATCACAGGTAGGCTGTATAGGACATAGTGGAATGATAATTCTTGCACGCTGGTCGTGTGTACAGTCGGTCAAATAAAAAAACGTCGGGACTCGTATGCAGTTAAAATTAAAGTTTTAACGCATTAGTTCACAAGTTTCCTATAAAAAACATAAAATACAAGTCATTTTCGGAACATATGAGGCCATACGACAGGAGGGAAAAATGAACAACGAGGGAAAAATGAACAACGCGGAAAGCGCAACACACGATATTCAACTTAATGTATTGTCATAATTCATTTTGCTTTGTCATCGCACCACATATAAATGCTAGCTTGAGAGAAAGTGTAGTTAGGGCTGTAATTGACCTGCATTTTTCGGCCTCTGAAGCAGCGAGAAGGTTCCATATTTCTTAAAGAGGTGGGTACTTCACTATAATGCGACCGGAAGTTTTCATAGGAATCGTGGATCTGGCCGGCGTATTTCGATGCTATTGATTGGTGGCAGAAGTTGAACGTAAGTAATTGATTTTGCACTAGAAGTACCGGTATTATAAAATAAAATATTTAAAAAATGCTCCTTGAATAAACATATTCCTCGCGAATCTATTAATTATTAATATTATAAAAATTTGCAACCAAGAATATGGCGGATTTGAGGCATATAGCCACAGCTTTCTATACATGTTTGTTTTGGAACAAAACTGACTAAATAATCAAGAAAATACATGGATAGACAAGAGGCGTGTGTGAACCTAACCTTAAGTCTTCCTGTACATGCGCATATGCTCGTTCGTGATACTTAATCAAATACCGCCCGACGTTTTTTATTTGACCGACTGTACATGTGTGTTTCACATGTTGAGGAAGTGACAGAGCAATTAAAGGATATAAACTTTTTGGGTCTACAAATGGATAGCAATTTAAAATTTCATAATCAAGTAGATAAAATATGTAAGAAAATGAGCCAAGCCATATATGCTATAAGGATATTATCTAAATATCTGACTACGGATGTATTAAAGCTTTCTTATTATGGATTGATTCATACCCATATCACTTATGGAATAGAAATTTGGGGAAGTTCTGGTATAACTAACTTGAATAGAATACTCATTCTTCAAAAAATGAGTTTAAGAATTATATACAGGATAGACAGGAATGTATCACGCAGAAGTACTTTTAAAAATGAAAATATATTAACGGTAATTTCATTATATGTCTTTAAAGTTATTTTATTGGTTTTAGACGAAAGATAGAATGTAACTCGAAATGGTGATTATCACAATTATAATACAAGAAATCAGGATAATATCTATAGAACATTCACTACAAAGACAGCCATTGACAAGGATCCTTTTATAATTGGTGGCATGCTATATAATATACTCCCAACACAATTTTAAAAATTGAAAATTAAAGAGTTTAAGCCAGCTTCAAATAAATTTTTAATCGAAAAATGTTTGTATAGAGTGGATGAATTATAAGTGTAATCTGTAGTGTAACCTTTTATTAGTTTTATTTCGTTGCAATTGTACTGAAATGTATTGCAATGGAATGCTTTGTATGTCAGTATAATGTTTTAGAATTTGACGATGCTTGAAACATCAATGTAAGATGTATATAAGTAAATAAATGAAAATGAATATGAATTGCCATGGTAGCTCAAGTGGTAGAGTAGCGGCAGAGAGAACGGGAGATATGTAGTTCAAATCCCGGCTATGGCATTGTATTTTTCAGTCTGTCTCTACATTTTCTGTATAGGACATGCAGCCGAAGGGTACGTGAAACGACTTCTACGTGCTGCCTAACTCCAGCGTGCTCCGTATGTTATGATTTGTTTTCACATTATCGGTAATTAGAAAAAGCAGTATGTCACACAGTTACTCACTCAATGGCAATAGGTAATTCCTCAGCAAGCTAAAGAAATATTATCTATTTTATGGAACCAGAAGGTTCGTTGCAGCGCTTACCTGAGCCCGCCATTCAACCCTACTCTGTGCTAACTCCATCCAATCATCCCTCACAGATTCTACTTCTCTTAAATCTATGTTAAAATGTCCTCCCACTTACGTCTAGGTCTTCCAAGTGGTCTTTTTACTTTGGGTATCCCAGTCAATATTTTTAAGATTTGACCTTCCTCCCCCATGCGCGCAACGTGTCCAGTCCATTTCATGCTCCGTGATTTAATTACCGTTACTATATCCGGTGACGAGTACAGGTTATGAAGCTCGTCGTTATGCAGTTTTCTCCAGTCCCCATTTTCATCTCTCTTTGGCCTAAATATTTTCCTAAGCACCCTATTTTCGAACACTCTTAGATTACCTATATGTTCTTTCCGACCAGAAAGCGGCCATGTCTCACATCCACATAACAAAATCGGCAGGATAATTGTCTTATAAATAATTATTTTTTGATTTCTGGACAGAAGACGAGAAGATAAGAGTTTCTGAAGTGCATAAAAGCAGGCATTTCCTTATTTGAGTCTACGCTTAACCTCTACCTTAATATTATTTGTGTCTGTAATTATTGCTCTCATATAATTAAATTTCTCCACTCGTTCGAACTATTTACCAGCTATTCTAATATTTTTAGCGCATTATGTTGACGTTTCTTGACCATATACTTTTTTTTCTGTATTAATTTCTAATCCAACATTTATGCAAGCATCAAAAGGCAGTATGTTAGTATTTTAAAATTAATCTCTATATATATAAAAGGCTTTGTCCTGACTGACAGGAGTCAACGTAGAGCCTAACTATAACAGGTAGAGACTTGGAATTTTGACAGTACCTTAGTTTCATAATGTAGGTGCTCACTAAGAAAGGATTTTGAAAAATTCTGATTTTAAATGCCAAAAATCAAATGTTTTTGAGAATACTTAATCCCTTCTTACACAGAATTATCGAATCCGAATCACATTTGACATTAAAACATATTGTTGCCAGTGGGTTTCAGATGGGTTTGGAATTAAATTAAATGGAAGTTTGACAATTACAGTTGGCTTTGTCATACCTTGGAAATCAAACTTTCGCGATCGCTTGAATGTTGTAAGCCCTAATATGGTCAAACATTGTTTTATGTGGACGAAACTCACTATACAGGGGTTTTCTGGACCAAGGAACTCGAATCTGAGGTCGCTTTTACCAGGCGATGCTATCTAATCGTGGTATGTAGTCCACGTGATTTAGGTGTTAATAAATATAATGATTTAACTATTATGCTCTTAATTTTTAATTTTTGAAATAATTATCGCGGGCGAAGCCGCGGGCACATGCTAGTATACCTATAAATAACATACATATTCTCTGTCAAATTTTTAGAGGTACTATGTAGGCCTACGCTCTCTTCTTCCTTCGTGTATAGCCTACTGTTTAGATAGTACTGCACAGTGGCGTAATTGAAATCCCCGCAGATGGTGGGGCCGAAGTGAACAAGAAAAAAGAAAGGTATGTAAATAGGTTGTCATAACTGTTATTCACTTTTTTCACATGTTGAAAGACAAAGTGACGGGAAACTAGAAGTTAAGTTCGGGTGAGATGTGGTGAAAAAAGAATGAACTCGTTTGTCTGACGGAAAGATAGTGGAGATACTCGACTGTGGAGAATCGTTGTAAACAAAGAGAGACATCATATTGACTCAAGTATTTTTCTAGTATGCACTTTCCTTCTCATCTTGATCTACTTCCACTTTCACTCTCAGAATCAACCTCTCAACTAAACTAATCCATACTCTTGCTGTCGCGGTAGCTCATGCTTTGCGCGCGCGTCTGCTTGCCATATGTGTGGTCCCGGGTTCGAATCCTGAGGCAGGCGAGCGAGTCATTCGCGGTGGACGAACCCGCGATTTGAGGGTTTTTATCTCAGGTTTCTCCCGATTCCTCCTCTCATTCCATCAACATTCTTCATTTCACCTTCAATCCCTCCCTCATTATCACCCCGTTTCGTGGGCGTCCGCAGAAATTTTGTCAAGGGGGGCAATGAAAGAATTACTGCCACAACCACTTTATTATTATTATTATTTTTATTATTATTATTTTTATTATTATTAGTGTTCCTATGTGTATTACTATTCATATTATTATTGCTAATATTATTATTACTATTCACACTATTGCTATTATTATTGTTGTTGTTATTATTATTATTATTATTATTATTATTATTATTATTATTATTATTATTATTATTATATAATCAACATTCTTCATTTACTGTAGCTGGACTATGGTCCTGGATACAAAGAAAACATCTGGTGTACACACTCACATGAATTTTCTTACTCCTTACAATAATTTCTATATTCTTATAAAATATAAAATCTTCATTGTAATAAAATGTCTGGGTATAAATGGTTTCAAGTTTAGGGGAAGTAATTATTCCTACATGCTCATATCTAGTCAGCTTTTACAGTTTGTTTTCATCCAAACAATGCGAACATACAACAATAGTTTGGAGTCTTAAACCTCACTTCACATTAGCTGCTTATAGTCATTTAATTTAGAGGTTTATGTCTAAACAAAATTTCCAGGGAGGGGCAGCGGCCCTACCCTGCCCTCCCCTTCCGGTTCTGCTGACTTACCCCGTGGCGTGTGGTCATATGGGTCGCTGGTGGTGTGCCGCGATCCTACGAGCTCTCTCTCTCTCTCTGAGGGATCAGGGGTGTGCCACACGTCCATTCCTGGGGAACCCTGAAGGCGTGGTGCCAGTGGTACGGTTTCAGGTTCTAGGAGTTCCGTGGAGGTTCGCGGTGGAATCTGCATGTCAACCATCCCATTCCCAGGGATTGGCCTAATGGGCCTGGATCAGTGGACTACTAGCTTACGATCGTTCCCAACCCGCCTCTCCCAACAACTCCATACTCTTTTTTGCTAGCGAAGTGCATACTCTGAACTAGGTACAACCAGTGCCGTATTTAAGCTTAGGCAGGTTAGGCAGCTGCCTAGGGCGGCAGATTTGAAGGGGCGGCTTTTAAGCAGTTACTGTTATTTTTTAAAAATATATTAAACATTTCATAACTCTTCAAAATAGTACTAATGTAACGCACAATGAAATAGAAATGAATAACATTGACAATACGCACCTATTTATTAATTTACTTATTTATTTATTATTATTATATATTATTATTATTATACCTATTTTTCAGTTACAATAATGCTTATTGTAGGTTACTTTGTACATTCATGAGGAAAAAAGGGGGAGAAAATATTTGTCTCTGCCTAGGGGCGCTTAAATAGCTAAATACGCCCCTGGGTACAACCACTGATGCCTTATCCCTTAAACATGTTCGTGGTTATTCTCTTTCATTAACATGGGCATAAGGTCTGAATGACCGCTTAGAATTCAGGACATTTTAACATTTCTCAAACATTCATTTTATGGGGATTTTACCGGCATAATTTTGAGTCACTGCACCCCAAATGCAATGAACTGCACAGTTTCGAAGATATGTTAATATTTCTGAAAATAATAGTTAAAATACACAGAAGTTTATTTACTATCGTCAATCATATCATAATGTAATAGTTATAAATTAAGTGCCTGACTGGAATGTTAATTCATTCCTCCATTACCAATTTGTGGTCTCCTTCGTCTAGGTTCAGTACATTTTGTTTCGTAACTTTGATCCGTGATAGCCAAAAGCACCAACATACCACGATTTTAAAAGGGCAAAGAGCGAACTGTTAGATTATTAGTATCATTATTTTAATGTACGGCACAACACCGCTTTCACGGATGATGAATACGATCTTAAGTTGGCAGCGATTTGGCACTGGCCATATGGTATTCGTTTTGGCTGTCTATCGGTTAATAACACGTGTTTCAAAAGATGGTAATTAGTCTGTAGGTTAATTGCCTTTACGAAAACCAAACTGAATAGTTAAGTGTGAACACCTGACGAATCTATAGCCTTATATGCCAGGCTGAAATTATCTTTATTACATAAGCAAATTCATAGAGATGTATCTAACCAAAAGCTATCAATTTCAAGATAGCGCAGAGAATTGCTAATCTACATGTGTTTTCTAATACCGTTGAGATCGATGAATACCTGCATTACAGAGCGAGATGGCCGTGACGGTCGCATTCGGGAGGTTCCGGATTCGAACCTCATGGCCGGCCATTTGATTTCGGTTTTGGCATGGATTTCTCAGTCGTAAAGGCAAAAGCCGAATTGGATATTTACTTACGATGAAGCATTGCCATTATTTCATCCTTTATTATAGTCATTAAATTTTAATGTCAGTTGAAATTATCAGACACCACAAACACATCAACAATAGAAAACAGTTGCACATCAATAGCAGCGTGGCCTACTGGTATACACCTAGGTAGATAGAACTTGAACCCTTGATATAGTATCTTCGATATTCAAAGGAGTATAAATAAAGCTGAATTTAAAGAAAATCTAATGTGAAACACATAACTTCCTCTGCCCAAATAAAAGTTTTGGTCTTACTATATTATAAAATAATACATAATATGTCATTATAGCCAATTCATTAGTCATAGATAAGGTTTTGCAATTTTAATTAAAATCGTTAGAGCTAATTTTTAAAAAATCGAAATTTGTCAAAAAAATTTCTAGAAAAGTCCCTTTAATATTTCAGTTATAAAACTCAAATTCTGGGCGGTTCGATAAAATTCCGAAAAAGCCCTTAGTCCCAAAAATGAAGTAAACACAATGAACCGTTTACCCGCTGTGCTTGTCCACAGACAGACGGACAGACGTCATTCCAAAAAGACTTTTTTCTGTTCCTAGGCATTGTGAAACATGTATTTCCGGTGTTATCTCGATTTCGATTTTGTCACGATCACAATACTTTCTCTATACTACGTATGTGCGAGAAAGTAAACATGAAGAGAAAGTTGTTACCAAGTTTCAAATCGCATTCCCGAAGACTACACAGCCCAATTAAAATGTGATATAATGCATTCTCAATAAGTAAACTTCGGACTTTTAGGTCACTAAACATTCTGGTTGAGGTACCTAAAATAGGCTCTAAAAATTGGAAAATAAGTTCTAAAAAATCGTAAAATACTCTCTTATGAAATCGTTAAGTTGCCAATTTTCTGAAATATCTTAATTTTAATGCAGAATATAATATTTGTTGAAGTCACCATTAATCCATAATCATTATAAAACACAGGTATAGGCCTGTGGTACACAGAATTATATAGAACTATTACTAGGGCCTGTATACTACCATAAGAGTGAAAACCTAATCCATGCGCCCAGAAGCTACGCATATCATACTAGCATATTCTACCCCTTGTATCCCTCAGTGATTCAGAGAACTACGTTTTCTTTTTTTCCTGGGTGTGGGAGTCGGGAGAAAAACACTACATTTTCTTGGAAATTCCAAGGAATTTTTCTACTGAAGACGAAACATTCCTTACTATTTAACCACGTCACAAATGTGTCATGTACTGCACATTCCGAGCTAAAAATTTAGTACGAACTGAAAATAAATGCTAGAATTTATAACAAAAAAAAGTAACTTATTTTGAACTTTAGAGGAAAAACAAGCAAAAAGGCAATATTAGGCTCTAACGTAAAAATAGGCTGTTTTAGGTCCTATAAAAGTATCAGTTTTAGGCATAGTCACTTATGAACAGGCTTTAAAACTTAGTGCCCGAACCCACAGAGGGAGTTGATTCCGGTTACCAACAACCTGAGTATACGGGGTGGAGGGTGATTACGTAGGCTGATAAGGCAGTAATTGATAGTAGTACCGAGAAGTGAATGCGCTCATAGTACGGTGCCTCTCAAATTGGTCAACAGTGTACCTTGTCATTGTGCATGTTTAAATTTATAATACGTATTCGGCATGCCGAAAGTACAGTGTTCTAAAACGCAAACATATATTGAAACATTTGAGAGGGACTATTATACACAAATAGGAGAAAGTATCGTTTTTCATGCTTCTAATGTGAGTTTAGATAATGAGAAGTTATTTTGTGGTCTTCCTATATCTGTATTCTGGGTTGTTTACTATCACGTGAACTAGCATATGGTAGCTAGGGCATACGCCGAGCAAAGTCTGTACAGTACGGTTGCTGTTAACATATTCGATCGGGCACTAAGTTTTAAAGCCTGCTTATGAAACATGCATATTTAAGTTTTCGTCCATATATCACTTGAGGATTAAAATTGGTTTTTACCTAAAATCCGAAGTCTACTCATATGTTTCTTTATCCTAAGCATGGGCAAAACACCTTTCTCGAATAACTCATTATCAAAGTAATTTAATAAATATTGGTGCCGAAGACACTTTTATTGAAAGTAGTTACTTCATTGGAAACGTGCAAAATATAAAATGTCGCTGATCTCTCACATTCACAGTGCAGTCTGGAATGCTATTAAAAACTCTATGGTAACCGCTCTTACCAGCGTGAAAAATATGCGAACACGATTCAGTTTTTATCATTGCCACACTGGTACACAGAGCTTAAATCCAGGCTAAAATAATCACAATGAATAGAATTTAACAGGGTTAGCCATGATCACAAAACTCCCATTCAGTTACAACCATATCAAGGCCCCCTCTGGGCATCATTGCGGCGATTTTAGTCAGCACAAAGAGAACACGGCCTTTTTAAAGCAGTGTGAGCTGGTTCTATAGACAAATAACGCAAGCCGCTTAGATCTGGCAAAAATAGATCTATTATTTACACAATTCTATGCAATCAGTTTACTCAGTGGAGTAAAATAAGCATAAAACACGTTATACTGAATTAGATATTCACAATAAAGAGAATTCGCAGTAGCAGGGAATCCATAAATGTATTTCGTGAACAAATCTGAACGTAAAAGTGTAACATCAATTTATCATACTACTCTTCCCTAAGGACAATAAAGTTTTACTCATTCTTTCAATAAAAAGGTATTCGTTTTATTCCAGTTGTTGTTATTACTTCCTCTGCACGTACCATACGTACTATACATAGAGGAAGTATTGTGTTCGATTCCGAAAGTCGAAGTTGAGTTTTTACATAAATACACATTTTGAGGTTTCCTTGATAAAAAAAAAATACTATTTTCAGAAACTTGTCTGCGAAAAGTCTAGCTCCAGAACGAAAATCTATGAAAAGAAAGCTATATTTGTGTTAGATACCTTCTCGGGATGTGACGCGAAGATCGGCTACGACTTTCTTTTATTTTTAAGGGGACTTTTCATTAAAAAAATTTCGTTTTTCGCGATTTTCTCGAAAACAGCTCTAATTATTTTCTTTAAAATTTGTACATGGGGTGCATATATTAAGGGCTAAAACTTTTATTTCAAACTTTTTTTTTAATTCTCTGGAAGTTATAAGCCATCCCTTTTTGTAGAATCTCTCAGTCTTGCTTGATGAGCAATAAAGTTTTGCATCAGATTGAAACAATTGAATACGCGCTGTTTGCAATAAGGCCTCTTATTCTATATCAGAGTGTGAAATGAGAAAGGTGTATAAGCCATAATTAAAGTATTAGGGAGTTAGGTGAGTGCTTTAACCAATTTTTATTTGGGTTGTGTATCCTTCGGGGATGCGATGCGGTATCGACATTCTCATTTTTACAACAAATTTACATGAATAGAATGTCATACTAAATCAAACTTTTATTTTGGGTAGAGGAAGTTAGTTGAGTTACACACCAGATTTATTATTATTATTACTATTATTATTATTGTTATTACTAGTAAGTGTTCTGCCCATGGGCAGGTAGTTGGACTTGGTATGAAAATATTTATCTTCACCTCTTCCTATTCTTGAAGATGTGACTTATCCAGTTTACGAAGAACTGTGTCCGGAATTGAATTCTTCTCGTTCACTCAGAACTTTTTGAAGTGAAACTTCTTTAGCCGCTGTAGGGGTAAATCGGGAGCTTGTGTAACGCTCAAAATCGTCACGAAATTAGTAAGGTTTGACTGAACGGACTGCACACAAAACAATCACGAAGCTTATCTAAAATTTAAAAAATCTAAAAGCCCATAATTAAAAAATCGAAACTCCAAAATTAAAAAAATATATAAAAAAATATAAAAAAAATTTCAAGGGTCCAAAATTTAACAAATTTAAAAATCCAAAATTTCAAATTTAAAATTTCAAAGATCCAAAATTAAAAGTTCCAAAAATCTAAAATTTAAAAAATAAAAAAATAAAATATCTAAATGTCCAAAAATATAAAAAAATTCAAAAAATTCAAAAAATTAAAAATCTAAAATTAAAAAATTAAAAATAATAAAATACAAAATCCAAAATTTAAAAATACAAAATCCAAAATTTAAAATTAAAAAGTCCAAAAAATAAATAATTCAAAGATCTAAAATTTAAACATCCAAAATTACAAAATTAAAAAATTAAAAGTTAAAAAATGTAAAAAATCCAAAATTTAAAAAGTCAAAAAATCGCTCCCAAACCCCCGCAGAGGTTCTCGGGAAAGGTTTTTTAAAATATATATGTGAGATAGAGTGCGTGTATTCAGTCTGCTGTAGGCCTATTGGCTATTACCTTTCAGAGCCCTATGTGAACACTGTTTGATAATACCGATTCCATGAAAACCGAGCCCTTTTTCGGGGGTTTTTTTAGTGCTAAAATTTTTTTAAAAACTTTTTTTGTAATTTTCCTGTGGTTTACAGCCTAAAAGCTATATGTGTACCAAATTCAAGTTCCTATCTCATCTGGAAGTGGGTAAACATTAATGTCAGTGAGTGAGTGAGTCAGCCATGTGGCTTTATATTATACAAATTGCTGGTATATGTGACTATGATATGTTTAAATGAGCAGAATTCTTACCATAAGGCTGGAATAATTTAATCCCATCACACAGAGCCCACATTCTCCTCGGAGATGCATCTCGAATAATCACACGTGGACCGGGGATGCTGCTGAACTAATCTCATGTCACTTCATGTCTCCAGACGGAAGCTTACAATCCTGGAAATCCTAAACATGGAGCAAACCGAGATTAATAAGTGGCATAATTAATTACGTATTCTCTCTCAGCCGCTAAATTACACCTCGCTATATCTTGATGCATTTTTTCTCGTAGCTACAACTACTACTACCGTTGCATTTCAAACAAAGAACAAGCGCGTATAAATAGATGGGAAAGAATATTACTTATTAACAGCCTTACTAATAAAAGCTGCTTATATCTGCGTTGAACGGTTGTTTGGTTGTTCACCGTGCAAGTTCTACATAAGCCGTATTACCAATAAACATAGTGTAACTGCCGAGGTTTACACAGGGTTTGTACGTCAACGTCATCAAACACGTCACGCTTTTCATGACGTTACTAGCCCCTGGCTATGAAGGGACTGCTGAACGCCATCTGTTGGAGCAGAAGGCAAACAGCGATGCGTCGTCTGCCTAGTTTCAATATTTCATTATATTGTTTTCAGAAAGCTGTAATCATGGGTACAAGTATGGAAATATGTCCCGCAAACAAGGAACAATGTTTATAATTCCGCAAAAGCAGCTCAGAATATGCATAGCCTCAAAATTCAATATCAGACATCTACGAAACGACCGGCTGTTACGGATATCGGCCATCTTGATTATTTACGTGAAGCTTATACAAGGGGGCCAGGCTGTGTAAAGCGTTGCATACATTCAGCCTTATGCAAGGATTATTAGTACACTTTTTCTCCTCAGCTGTGTATATTCCTGGTATAAATGTTACAACTGGATTATTAGTAAGACTGTAAGTGTAAGAACGATACTTCCTGAGATTGTGAGGAGGATGGGAAAATGCCTGTCTATCTGTCTGGAATAATTTCTGTCTTTCCGCGTGTCTGTAGGCGCGATAACTCAAATCCGCTTTATCGGATGTTCATGAAACTTGGTATACGCATTTATAACGTCCATGTAAAGAAGCCTGTTGATAGTGGAACAAATCGGGTGACCGGTGCCGGAGTAATGCCCAATTTAGTGCCTATTTTATGGTAATGTATTAGAAAGAATTTATCAAATGCAAATCAGTTCTCATGACAACATATTGTTTTACACTGTTCATATACTGCTTTGGAAGTACAGGTAGCGGTGACGTATTTAAGCCAAGGCAGTCTAGGCAGCTGCCTAGGGCGGCAGATTTGAAGGGGCGGTTTTTAAGTTGTTACTTTTTTTAAAAATATATTTAACTTTTTTTATTATTCATAACTCTTCAAAGTAGTACTAATGTAACGCACAATGAAATAGAAATGAATAACATTGACAATAATACGCACCTGTTTGTTAATTTACATATTTATTTATTATTATATATTATTGTTATTATTATTATTACCATTATTATTAGCCTACTATTTCAGTTACAATAATGCTTATTGTAGGTTACTTTGTACATTCATGTGGAAATAAGGGGGCGAAAATATTTTTCTCTCCCTAGGGGCGCTTAAGTAGCTAAATACGCCCCTGACAGGTAGCTTTGACAAATAACACTACCCACATATTCCTTCATTAATTATTAATCGTTTAGTTTAGACCTATGAATATTTCGCGTGCAAGGTTAGGCCCTAATATAATGTTTTAATTATTTTGCTCTTAATTTTTAATCTTCCAATTAATTATAGATATATAAGCTTTCATGAACCACAGATTATTGTCTCTGTTGGACATTACATGAGAATATTATAGGAGAAAAATTCCCCCGACACTGGGACTTGAACCCAGAGTCGGGGGAATTTTTCTCCTATAATATTCTCATGTAATGTCCAACAGAGACAATAATCTGTGGTTCATGAAAGCTTATATATCTATCTTGAATGTCAACTGTACAATAACAGTGGGAGCCCGGTCACAAAAATCACTAATTAGTGTGCCTCACAGTACTGCATATGACATAACTTGTCTGTCTGTGAGGTAGACCATTAGGGCAATCAGTCATAGGAGAGAGGTTCCATCCGGCGCTATGAATTGAACTCCGGCTTAGCTCAGTTGGTAGAGCATTGGCGCGAATAGCCAAAGGTCCTGGGTTCAAGTCCCAGTGTCGGGGGAATTTTTCTCCTATAATATTCTAATATTCCAATTAATTATTATGGGCGAAGCCGCGGGGACTTGCTAGTTTCAAATATGAAAACAGATCTTAACATATAGAGCGAGCTACATTTAGGGAGCATGCACAAGGTGTTTCATTAACCTGCGACTGTGTACAGCCTATCTGATTTTTTGTTTTCAATACAAAACCAGGAAAGCTTATGTAGGAATTGCTTGCTCGATGACAAAGAGTAACGATTTTCGGTGCACATTCGGGATTTCAGTAATACATTATCTAGTGACAGAACACGTGCGAGTTGCCATGTTGAAACCGTATCCAAGAGACGTTGACACAATGAAAATACAGATTGCGTGTTCACTTGTTTTTGTACCGGATGCAAATGAGAGTGTGTTAACCTGTGGCCCACGCGCGATGACGGTCCGTGGGTAGCTTAGAAGAGGCACCAAGCTTGCTATGGGGATAAGACAATCCTGAGGAATAGGACCGGGTTTCAAGCAATTGAAGATTCCACTTCCATTTTCCACATTGCCAATGAAACACTGTGGATTGCAAAACAGGAACAGACCTAATATCAGCAAAGTATTGCAGGCGATATAATAAGAATATAATTATTAAAAGTCTCTTAAAAATAAGATAAAGTTGTCGCCAATCTTCGTGTCACACCCTCAGAAGGTACCTAACCAAAAATAAATTTGTCCATACTTTTATCCGTTCTGGAGGTAGTTTGTTCTCAGACACACGGATACTCACACACATATATGCTTCCGAAAATAGCATTTTTGGATTCAGGAACTTCAAAACGTGTGTTTATGTTGAAAACACAACTTCGGATTTGGGGGTCGAAAACAATACTTCCTCTAGGTATGTTATGGGCACTAAACTAAACTAAACTAAACTCCGTGGCGCTACATCGCTGGAGGGACTTGGCCTACCACCCGACCGCTGCGTCATCTCCCGTAGGCAGATGGCAGGATTGGGGGGCATGTGGTCAGCATGCCGACACCCACGGCCGTTAATGGTGGTTTTCTTGACCGGAGCCGCTACTTCTCTATCAAGTAGCTCCTCAATTTTGAATCACGAGGCTGAGTGCACCCCTACCAGACCTCCCTACCTCAGAAAAATCCGAAGAGGTACCGGGAATCGAACCCGGGCCGACGGATCTGTTCCGACGCTAACCACAAGACCACGCCGGCGGACATGTTATGGGCACAGGAAGTAAAAATTACTGTTAGAAAAGATTACTTTGGGAAAATTGCATTAAGATAAGTTATAGGAAGCAGATTTCTATTTTTGAGTCCTGTTTATACATACACAAATAAATTATTTTGAAAATTATATATTTGGGATCAAGTGGCCTCAAAACTCGAGAAAGGATTTCATTGTCGAATACCCGCATGTTTTAGATGTACCAGAAAGACAAAACATTTCCATTCTTTTAAGTTACTTCATCAAAAATAAATTTCACGAGTATAAAAGTGGTTTCTGAGAAAAATCTTTTCTCATATCCTACTTGAGATGGGGCGGTATTTCAGGTGGTGGTTAGGGTAGTTCCTCTCAAAGAGATAAAACGAATTGAAAGAACGCTGCGGAAATTAAAAGAAGAGGTGGGGGAAGGCAGATGAAGTGCCATCTACTGGCGGTTTGTGATCCATGAACACTTGTAAGCAATTTATTTGTGTGGAGTTCAAGAGGTTCTTAGAATCGATAAGATAGAATTCTCTCTACACCCTCTATTCGATACACCACCTAAATCTGCAACAAGAATTACAATAGTAGCAAGAATCCAATGTCTTCTTTTTAGAAAACAAAAGGAATCAGTAAAAGGGAAGACAAGAGAAAAAGAAATAAAGGGTAAGAACCAAGCGAAGAGAATAAAATGGGCAAAGGATTATAATCACGAAATAAAGAAAAGCGGCAAAATACTATTTTGTAATTGTAATAATTGTGTTTGTATTGTTTATATTTGTAATTGCAATAATTGCTTTTGTATTATTTATATTTGTATTTGTAATAATTTGTATTTTTTTGTAATTTCTAATAATTTGAAAATTATAACATTTATTAATAAACAATAATAATAAGAAAATAAACAATAAAAAAGAAGGGAGAGTTAAAAATAAAGATCATCTACAGTCCCGAGATGAAATTAGGACAATAGTATTTATATTTATGTGCTTCAGAGTTTCTATGGGACAAAATGGACCTTTAAAAATTTTGCAATATTAGTTTTATTTTTATTTTGGGGTGGGTGGCATTTTGGGGAGCCTAAAATAGGATTTACACAGCTATGGATTAATGTGTGTAACACGGATATTCAAGAGATCAAATTTTTATTTCATTTTGAGGCGGGTTCTAGGTGGGTTTTTAGGGGTGGTATCATATATGATACATCGGGGCTATATTCAAATTTTTACGGTTTTTAATTCAAGTATCAATGCTTAGCAGATAGAGATATAAAATATATAACCATGCAGTATAGAATGTATCAAATGTGACACCATCGGCCGTCATTATTTTCATTCGTTCATAGTGCAAGAAAATAGTCATATATGATACATGGGGACAATAGAGAATAAAGGGAGCATCGGGCTCTTAAAAGAAATTAATTTGTGTATATAAAAAATATCGAAAAAATGTTTAAAGACAAAATAAAATCAGGCAAATTGATATAACAAAGTGCCAAAATCCTTTTGTATAATCAGTTACAATTGCAATTATGATATGCAGAAAATGTTATTTTTGTAATCGATTTCCAAGTTAAGCTCCAGATCGATTCATTAAGCAGGGCTTGCGGAAGAAACAAGGTCTAAAGTTTGATAAGCATATGTAAAGGAATACGTGGGTAGTGTTATTTGTCAAAGCTAACGAAATTGCAACTTCCAAAGCCGTATATGAACACTGTAAAACAATATGTTGTCATGAGAACTGATTTCTATTTGATAAATTCTAATGTATTCCCATAAATAGGCACTAAATTGGGCATTACTCCGGTACTGGGCAACCGATTTGGTCCAAAATCAATAGGCTTCTTCCCATGGACGTTATAAATGCGTATTCCGAGTTATCTTTTTATTTGAATGAAACCCATGAAAGTACGACAGCTTCGATGAGACTGGGCTCATTCCTGTGTAACGCGGTGGGATTTTGGTTTCAAATTTGTAATTATGTTAAAATGTATTAATCCACAATCGTCCAATAAAGCCTACTTATCAAGGATCATATAATCATGGTAATGTCATTAATGCGCTAATGGCATTCATTATACTACTCAGTTTAGTAATCAATTTAACATCATTATTCGCATTAGTTTTCATGGGCAACACAAAATGAATATGATGCCACAGATATAACGGTCTGTGGATTTTTGTTTCATTTATGTTATTGGTAACAAAGTATTTTGCACGGTTTGTAGTATAATTAAAGAACACTATGTGGAAATGACCGAACTTCGTTTATCAAGTGCGCCTAACACATATATAATAATATATATAAACTCCTGGCGCGACATCCCCGAAGGCACAAAGCCTACCACCCGACCGCTACGTCATCCACCTATAGGCAGATGGCAGGATTGGGAGGCATGTGGTCAGCATGCCGACACCCACGGCCGTTAATGGTGGTTTTCATGACCGGAGCCGCTACTTCTGGATCAAGTAGCTCCTCAATTTGAATCACGAGGCTGAGTGCACCCCTACCAGACCTCCCTAACTCAGAAAAATCCGAGGAGGTACCGGGAATCGAACCCGGGCCGACGGATCCATAGTCAGCGACGCTAACCACAAGACCACGCCGACGGTCGTTATATATATAGTATTTTACGGACCATAAGTCGTTCCGAACCATAAGACGCTCCGAACCATAAGACGCACCTTAATTTTAGGATGGAAATTTAAAGGAAAAGGAATTTAGTGTGATTGTAAACGAAACATTTTAAAGGAAATAGGGTAATATACTTCATTGCATAAACAATGGAATCTGTGTAAATTACTTCTAACTTAAAACCTGCGTTGTATGAAAATCTCTTCTGTCCAGTTTCCGTGCGGGAAGAATTTACTTACGGCACATCATAATATAAGCCTTAATGGACAAGGCCCCCCAGGACAAATATTTGGTTCCCATAACAACAAACACATGCGAATCACTTTCTGAAATAAACATCTATCTTCAAGAATGTATATACATAATATTTTCAGGTAATATCACAATTAATATAATTAAATTGATATAAATAATCATCGTGCAAAAAATAGCATGCAATACTCGTGCCGTAAGCGCATAACGGATCTCGGAAAATTGAAAAAACTCTTTCCTCGATCCGTATGCATCGCTTACGGCACTTGTATCGCAATATACCTAGGTACTATTATGAACGGTTTGCTCTTAGTTAAGTTGAATATCGAAAAGGAACACAATGCTCAAGTCATTACTATGGCACCAGTCTGGAATCTATATTACAAGGGACGAGATATTTTCAGCTATTGGGTGCTCATTTCAATTTTCTTTATTAGCATGGCTGCTTGAGAAATAGATGGAATATTTTAATGCAGAAAAGGGAAGAGGAACCTGTTTGTGTGGCGCTAACTTAGAGAACTCAGTGAACTGTTGCAAAAAAAGAGAGAAGTTGGGAGTCCATTTAAAGCCAGTTATAGCTTCGCACGCACAGTAGAAACATCGACCCCTTGAACTTTACCTGTCTGCATTAACAAGGAACATCGTGCCAGCAGTAATGAATTGATCATGCGCATTACGGCGGCAAAATCTGCCTAAGACACTCTCACGTCTTTCTCCTATCGCACTTTATTATTATTATTATTATTATTTTACTGTGAACAAATCCTCTATTTCTTTCTTTTTATATATATAAATTTGATATAAGACAAGAATGAGCAAGTGCTCGTGTTGGTATAAAACAGTGGTCGCCAAACTTATGAAGCTTCTGAGCTACCGTAAAAAAAAAGTGTTCCCTATACAGGCCATGGAGGCCCAGAGGGTTCCAGAAGGTTGAGCTCCCAGAATTTTAGACCTTCGGCACACGAAGGTGGTAAGGTTGTCAGCCTTACGCACCGGCCGCCTTTACCCCAGGATTGAACCTGGTACTCATTTCTGTTAGAGGCTGAGTCGACCCCAGGGCCATAGTGCCACCAGAAGGATTAGGCCAGTTGAAAAACTCCAACGACATTCTGAGCTACCGTACCGTTTAAAAATTCTACTGTGAGCTACCAACCAAAAGAACTACCAACTTAAAAAATTGCATTTGTTTATTGCGTAAATATGAAATAAATTTAAATTAGACTGTATATAACAAAAAGAAATTGAAATGGAATTGTACATAAGAAAGAAATTGAAGTGTAGTTAGCAATAAATAACAAATCTATGGGCAGAATTTTTTTATTACACTTATTAACTTCAATGAGAAGGATGAAACTTTTTTTGTCATCAACAAGTTGTTTAATGTTGGGAGAGTAGGTAGTGGCTCCCATTCGAATACAGTTGTCCAAGTGTTCATCAGTGAGTCTGTTTCTGTACTTATTTTTAATAAATTTCATACTGGAAAAACAACCTCGCACAGATATGTAGAGCTGAACATTGCCTTCACTTTGAGAGCAACCTGGACCAAAATTGGATGTTTTTCTTAGGAACAAGAGGCCAAATATTTTCAGAGCGATTTTCCAGATAAACCATTTTGAAAATCAATCAATTTCAACCCCACTGCAGCACTGTCTTCTTCAAAATCAAAATTCTCCATGACAAAAGTAGAGAGCTCTTGACGTGATCTACTAGTAGCTCACGATCGACGGTTTGGCGATCACTGGTATAAAAGAAACTGCATCGCTGGGGGTGGGTCGGACGGAATACATTCATCCCAAGGTGCTACTTTATATTTGGATTTTCCCGCTAAATAACCCTATAATCTACAAATTACCATTATAGTTTCGTGAAAAGTTGGAATCAGCCGAAACTGCGTAGTGTCGTCATTCATTGTCGCCAGTACATCTCGCGCTTGCACATTCAAGTAAAAAAACAGTTGCGAAACTTACTAAACCTAATTTCGTCGTGTAAACTAGCCTTTAGTTTCAGTAAGATATCCCTCAAAGGAGACCATGAAATTTATTGACAATTCAATAAGATTGTTAATCAATAATATAGGAACTAAACTAAAACTAAACTCCGTGGCGCTACATCCCTGGGGGGACTTGGCCTACCACCCGACCGCTGCGTCATCTACCACAGTCAGATGGCAGGATTGGGGGTCATGTGGTCAGCATGCAGACACCCACGGTCGTTAATGGTGGTTTCCATGACCGGAGCCGCTACTTCTCCATCAAATAGCTCCTCAATTTGAATCACAAGGCTGAGTGCACCCCTGCCAGACCTCCCTACCTCAGGAAAATCCGAGGAAGTACCGGCGATCGAACCCGGGCCGACGGATCTGTAGTCAGTGACGCTAACCACAAGACCACGCCGGCGGTCAATATAAAAACTAGCCCTCCGAAATACAAGCCTAGCCCTTCGAAATACAAGCCTAGCCCTTCGAAATACAAGCCTAGCCCTTCGAAACACAAGCTTCTTGACTCAAATTCCTCAGTCAAAGCTAATAATAATTAACTTAATAGTATTTGAGATAATGACGACCCTGGATCAGACAGATTTGGGGTTTGCATTGTCTGGTTTACAAGTCAATAGGGCTTAACTCAGTTTTGTGGTAAACATATGCTTCCCGGAGGGCTCATTACTGTTGTTATTCCGTATGAAGGGGATTAATTATGGTTCACCTGACAAGTCGAGTGCTGTCTAGGTTCATACTGCGCCAAGGAGGAATGAGAGAGAAGAGGGACCAAGCCACGTAAGTCGATTTGCAAGTTTGTTCATTACCCATGTCATTTGCGTTTTGCTTCTACTGGGTGTGAAGGAGGCGACCTCTTGAGCTAATTTCATGAGATGCAAACATAATCTACTCATATACAATTCAACGGCCCTAAATAGCGTCCTCACTCGCTCGCCCACTTCGTGAGACATCGGGTATACTCGGCGATGTTCGTCTCTCGCAGTGTAAACTTTCATGACGACTACAAAATTAGGAAAACAGTTTCTTTATTATATAAGGCCTAAGTGAAATGAACACAATGAACAAATATTCTAATTTTATTTTTACTTACAATTTTCATAGCTCTGAACCACAAACATTTTTAATAAGCTGCCAGTGCAAATTTCTTAAAAATCCTGGATTCAATTAATAATGGCGGGCGAAGCCGCGGGCACCAGCTTTAATATTATTGATAGTTTAACCATGGAAGTATCGCGGACAATAAAAATCCAAACACACCATTCCGTCCCTTGAAAAATTATATTATTTCTGAAAATTACACTGAATTTATTGAATAAAATTCACATGATATTCATCTGTCAACAAACATTTGAGAAACGATATGTATTACCCACCGCCGTCTCGAGAATTACACACGAGTAATACAGTCTAGAAGGCAGTGGGTTTGAAACTGCATAATCGAATCTGAGATCGTTTTCCCAGGCGGCGGTTTAAGCTGTTTCATTAATTATTAATGATTTAGTTTATGAATGATTCGCGTGCAAGTGTTAATAAATATAATGCTTTAATAATTATTATACTCAATTTTTAATTTTTCAGTTAATAATCGTGGGCGAAGCCACGGGCACCTGCTAGTGTGTAGGAATTCAAACCAAGCTCCTCAAAGAAGTTCGATGAAGTCTACGGCAGCAGCATAATTCATTCCCATGTTGAACCTATTAAGTGGACTATTCCATTCATGCGACAAGTATTTGATATTGACCAACAGTGTGTAGCATTAGGTTTGTTCGCAAAGCAGTCAGAAACCAGGAACATATCGTTCGCGCATGCGCTCTTTCTCCACACGCGTTCGCAAAGCGAGAATCCGTGATTCTGATTTCAATCTTCTGTTCGCAAAGCTCTCACGGACAGTTTCTGTACTATAAGAAAAGTTTGCAGGCTCTAGCATGAATTGTTATCAGAGACATGCGCAGTAACCTATTTTCACGCGCCTGACTCCTCCCTCCTATAACATTGCGCCAGATTTATAAACATAGGCTACTTATATGTATGAATAATGGAAGATAATTAAAAGTTTCCCAAAATATAGATTATATTGTCGATGTATATTGCATTTATAACATGTCAAAGGGAAATATATATTTTATTTGCATATCATATCGATTAAACGCAGAAACTATCGATTCCAAATTCTTGTAACCGTTCGCAAAGTGCAAATCACGGGTAAGTTACAGACTGGACATGCGCAGTACAACAAATTCTCAAGCGGTCACGGATTTGCTTTGCGAACAAACCTATTGCCTCGAATATCGATCAATACGGTCGTTTATCATATCATACGCTTGCAACGATCTCAAGAATGCAATTTTACCTGATAAATTTCCAGCTCGTTACTGGGTACATCAAGCTAAAATATGCAGTTATTAATGCTTTTATTTCCAAAGTAGCCTACGACAATAATAGGAAAAGCCACCTGCAATTGATTTGACAATTGAATGTTTTACTGAAAACTGATGCTTCGAAAACGCAAAAAAAAATGCTTATTTTCTACCCGTTAATCACTCATAGAAAATCCGGCTTCGAGGTGCATTCGGCCATCCTTCAGTCCATCTATGTTTAAAATTTCAGATCTCTGCGTTCAGTACATTTCGCTGGGCATCGCGCACAGACAGACAGACAGACAGACAGACAAACACTTCCTCTTATTATATATATATACCGACCACTATCTTTGAAGCGATGAAGTGTATATACTGTGAAACTTCGAAATTTTATACGGTCCAAACTTGTTTGTGGGATTTCAACGAGCTGAACTTTAAAAAATAATAATAAAAATATATATATATATATATATATATATATATAAAATATTAAAAAGTGCTCCTGCACTGGAATTTGTTTGGTACAAAATGGGTGCCATTAATTTCAGGAAATAATTTTTTTATGAATAATGTTACGAAACCTAATGTTATAATGTAAAATAGCCATTTAATTCGAAATAATTATAAGTTACAATAATCATATTTTACTCAACTTATATCAACTTGGATCAAATCAAAAAGTCGCGTTTTTGTCCCTGCTTTAAAGCAAGGATATAGTCAAGGTGTCCTTTTTTTATTTTAGAAACTTGGTCCCCTATTTTAAATCCGAGTTCCAAATTGAAATATATTTTTTTAGTACACGCTCTCTAAAACAGCTGCTTATCGGACTGGTAACAAGCCGAAAAATTGCATTTTAAAGGACAAGGCCGCTAAAATTGCATAAAAGTGCATTCAAATTGCATTCAAAATGCAGTTTTAGCGGCCTTGTCCTTTAAAGTCGTCATGGCAATCTATAAACAAAACCCAGACGGCATTGACCAGTCACACCAACTTTAACATGGATTTACGCATATAATTGGTCATAAAACAACAAATTTAAGCCAACACGTTTATTTATGATAATCAGAAACTTTACCAGGATTTTTCGCAAAACACGGTAGCCCACTTCATCACACGACAACAAATATAAGCCAACAACTTTTCACATCTTCGTTCACATAGCTTACCTGGATGCACCAGCATTTAATTGCAATATATTCCCTATTCCTTCTGCCGTGATGTTGCTGGCACCAGCTCCAATACAATGTTTTTGACTTGGAGTGAAATTTCCTCGGGATTATAATACATATTTTCACAAGCTTTTCATAAATACTAGTTCGTATTTATTATTGTTTACAAATCAGCGACTCATATAACGCATTCATAGCCTACCGCATTTCGTACGGTTCATTGTTGTCTTGCGTTTGAGAGGGCCGTGAGAATATGGTAGACTACCTTTCATTACAATTAATTATATACGGTATTTTTGTTTCATTTCATATAATTTAGAGAGCTATTACTAAAAAATATTGTATGCACCACGTACGCAAAAACTTTATCGGACTCATCCAGTATTTCAGCCTCGGCTTTCGCCTCGGCTGCTATACTAGATTCGTCCGCTAAAGCGTTATTTTGCGTACTTGATACATAAATAGCTATTAACTTACCGTATTACAAAAATCAATTCAAGTTAAAATATTTATTAACTTCATCACTTCCTTCTTTTTAGAGCTGAAACATCTGCTGGTCGGTTGGAAAATGGTTTGGTATCAACTTTTCATCGTAATTCTTGAATAATTAATCCAGGATGAAATATTATACATTAAAACCAAAACGAGTCATTAACCAGAAAACGACGTTGGGCTTTTATGACTAAAACCAGAGCTATTAAGATCGTTAAAGTTACGTGGTGAACAAAAAAGGAACGTTTCCATCTAATTACGCCGACACTTACAGAAGCAGCTTCCCTTCTCCATTTTACATTATATATTACGATGGAAGTCTATGATTTGATCACTTGCAACGTACAGTAGCTAATTGATTCCGTTTACTCTCGCATTCACGTAAAGAAATATATTTTTTCTAGCACAATAATAACTATATTACAAAATAGGAGGTGTACGCCTATAACTAAGTAGATTTAGTAGGCCTAGATAACATTAAAACAAACATAAAATATACGAGGAGCATACTGAAAATCGTGAGCCACATTTTTTCACAGCCTTAATCTTTATGTGTAAGTGAAACCAAGTATATCATCTCAATCTACAGTCCTTTCTTTCACTTTTCCACTTTTTCACACATGTTTCCCATAGATATATAGATATATAAGCGTTCTCTATAAAACAATATTAATAGTACGAAGTCTATGACATGTAGCCTATATCAGAAGCCTATATCAGAAGCAACTCCACCTGGCACTTGGAGGTATCAGTTTATCTGATTTTATTATTTTTTGCACGACGTAACTAATTAGTGGTACTTACGAATATTGTTGCCGTGGATCGTAACTTGACATTCCCGCATACAATATGGTTGCTATGAAAACAAATGAAATCTCCGTGCGGTAAAAATTACAAAAAACACAAGTGCCGTAAGTGAAACCATCATAATACAAGCCTTTATGGAAGACCGGAACCAAGGCCCCCCAGTTTGTGGCGACTTTAACAGGACAAATATTCGGTCCCCATAACAACCAACATATGCGAATCACTTTCTGAAATATAACATCCATCTTCAATAGTGTATAAACATAGTATTTTCAGCTATTATCTCAATTAATATAAATAAATTGATATAAATAATCATCGTGCAAAAAATAGCATGCAATACTCGTGCCGTAAGCGCATAATGGATCTCGGAAATTGAAAAAACTCTTTCCTCGATCGGTATGCACCACTTACGGCACTTGTATCGCAATGTACTATTGTAGTCCTCTTGGAAGGCACACGTGTCAATTTAGCTCATGAATGTGCACGTTCAATACCTTATTCTATACATAAACTTATGCCGGACTTCAAAGAAAACAGTTATCACTATTATTGAAATAACTCATATTCAACAGATAAGGGTTAATATTAAATATTTAATACACTATTCCACCTTTACCCTTAACATATAATATACAACTTATTATGAAAATGCATTTCGGCGTATGCTGCGCCATCTTCAGTTCAAATAAGATGTAATGAACACCACAATTCTTCTCAAATAATGTTGTTTATGAAATTTGTTTCATAAACAACATTATTTGAGAAGAATTGTGGTGTGAAACAACAAGAATGAAACAAATTTCATAAACAACATTATTTGAGAAGAATTGTGGTGTTCATTACATCTTATTTGAACTGAAGATGGCGCAGCATACGCCGAAATGCATTTTCATAATAAGTTGTATATTATATGTTAAGGGTAAAGGTGGAATAGTGTATTAAATATTTAGTTATCACTATGATAAGGCCAGTAGTTTATTTTTGAGAAAGTCTTCTTTCCCAGTTTCCGTAGTTTGGCTTCAGTGGGAGCTGCTTTATTGAAACGAAAAAAGATTTCTTCGTACGTTTAGCCAGTTTGTTCTTTTTCATGAACCCACACTATCAATGAGACGTTCCTCAATCGTATATTTGCTTGTATCCGCCATTGCTTACAACACAAACTTAACACAGCGCTTCACATCGACAACAAAACCCGCGCGGAAGAAAACTCTGGCTTGTCACTAAAACATAACAATGTCCTTGCTCCATCGAAAATCGACAGACTAATCCTACAAAACGTTTATGAAGGGGGTAAATATTCCTCTCAGCCTATGAATAGTTTTTATTTAGTTTTCGGTTTCGGAAAATGAGTTATTACAATATAAACATTATCCGATCGTCACTTTTGGTCCACTCTGTATTTCTTCCACTTTATTTTCCGTAATTTTTATACATATTTAAGACATACTACTGATTCCTATTGCATGCAATATGGATTTAAGGGTTAATTGAAACCAATCGTCATTTGTCATCAGATACAGTGTGGTGGGTCACAAACCACACAACATTTCATGCTTATTTGCTCTTGTGTTGTGAACCGAACAGTTTGCAACAATGCAAGCAGAACATTAGATTTCACGCAATGCACTCCGCCATTTACCAGTCTTGTTATGTTAGAAATGAAATTATTATTACACGGAAAGTTAAACAAGACCATGTAAAAAAAAAAAAGAATCCTATATTGTCGTCCATCAAGCCAAGTTCTAACAGCAACGCTGACTGAATCCTACAGTTAGACGAACAACTTATGACTAGACATGGGATTTTAGGCTCTAAATAAATTAGTTTTCGGCACCTAAAATAGGCTTTTAAAACAAGTAAATAGGCTTTTAATCCTCCCCCTCCCCCGTGAGTCAGCATTCCTTTAGCGACAATCGTTTGGAATAATCAAGTTTCTGTGAAAAACCCATCTCTGCTTTTCATTGAGGGATGTCCATTATAAGATTGTAAAAATCACAGAAGTTGAATTTTATTTTAAATGTACAAAATAGGCATTTTAAGCACTAAAATAGTAAAATAGGCTCTAAAGGTTCAAATAGGCATTTTAGGGCAATATAAAACTCTATAAATGTACGTGATTTGCCATGAAACGTTCACATATTTAAAAATTTTCATGTTATTTCATAAGGAACAAATAGGTATTTGCCTTAAAATCCCAGGTCTACTTATGACACACTAATTGACGAACTGAGTTACACAGTACAATTACAGAAATAATTTTAGAATATGAACAACCTGTTTAGAACAGGACTATTTACTAATGATATTTTTTCTTTATAAATAGAATTCTAGAAAAGAGACCTGAAGTTATCTTAGATACCTACATGGCATTGGTCGACTTTAAGGACAGGTGTGGAGCATAATGGACTAAAGGAGAAATCCCTGCCATGTTTTAGATGTAATCAAATACAATATAGAGACACAAAAATTATTATAAATACAGGTACGTTAAAAACAAAATAAATAAAAAAAGTGAATTAGACAAGCATGCCACATCTTTCTGTATTAAAATTATCTAAGTTTATCTATAATAATAAGAGGAAGTGTTTGTCTGTTTGTCTGTCTGTGCGCGATGCCCAGCAAAATCTACTGCACGCAAAGATCTGAAATTTTAAACATAGATGGACTGAAGGCTGGATGAATGCACCTCGAAGTTAATTTTTTAATTTTCACATTCGTTTGCGAGTTATAAGTGAAAAACTGACAGAAAAAGTGAATTTTTTGCACTATCGAAGTATCAATTTTCTGTAATAATTTCAATGCACTCCAATTTTTAACTTTTTCATTATAATAATTATTAATCGTTTAGTTTATGAATGATTCGCGTGTAAGTATTAATAAATATGTTTATATTATTTTGCTCTTAATTTTTAATCTTCAAATTAATTATCGTGGGAGAAGCCGCGGGCACCTGCTAGTATCAAACTATATATAAACTTTGACGTCTACCCTTAACCAGTGGCATGTTGCTCTTGATATTCTTAAATTACATAATATTGATAAAATTTTCTTCACCGTTACGATTTAATTCCTACTAAATTCAGAGAGCCACGCGCAGAAAGAACCTTGCTGGCAGCGTCACATTCTTTACAAACCATTTAATTACAGGTTAAACATAGGAAGTGGCTTTGTGGCGCTGCCATCAGCGGAGAAATCGAACATTGCACCTGTTCCAATTAACTACCCCATACCCACCCATATAACACTCTGCTCTAATCCTAACTGTCGATACAGTCCACAGTCTCTGTTCAGGAACCAACAACTGTTCACAAATTACATTGTACAATTAAAACAGTAAAATAAAATCAGGTAAACTTATGTAACATAGTGCAAGAATGCTTTTGTTTAATCAGTTATAGGCCTAGTTGCATTTATGACATGCAGAAGTAGATTTTTTACGTAACTCTAAAGGTTTACCGCCACTTCATCTTTTTTTTCTTTTGTTTGTTACACAGTCAAGAAAAAAAGTCTTGTTTAATTTTCTTCCAATTTGGTGTGAACATAATCTACAAATGATTAATAACAAGTCGATGATTTTTTTAAATTATAAGTAATTAGCTTTTAATTATTAAGTACCAGAATGGTATTTTCTAATATTATATGGTGGACGTGGAAAATGTCTGTCCCCTGCCTGTCTGTACGCGCGATAAGTCATATACTCTTTATAGGATTTTCATGAAACTGGGTATACGCATGTATAACGTCCTATTGATTTTGGACCAAATCGGTTGACCGGTGCCAGAGTAATGCCCAATTTAGCGGATATTATGTGATAGTGTATTAGACTTAATGTATCAAATGCAAACCAAGATAGATATATAAGCTTTCATGAACCACAGATTATTGTCTCTGTTGGACATTACATGAGAATATTATAGGAGAAAAATTCCTCCGACACTGGGACTTGAACCCAGGACCTTTGGCTATTCGCACCAATGCTCTACCAACTGAGCTAAGCCGAAGTTCAATTCACAGCGCCAGATGGAACCTCTCTCCTATGACTGATTGCCCTAATGGTCTACCTCGCAGACAGACAAGATATGTCATATGCAGTACTGTGAGGCACACTAATTAGTGATTTTTGTGACCGGGCTCCCGCTGTTATTGTACAGTTAACATTCAAGATAGATATATAACTGGGTTATAACTGGGTTCAAGTCCCAGTGTCGAAGGAATTTTTCTCCTATAATATTCTCAAATGCAAACCAGTTCTCATGACAGAATATTGCTTCACAGTGTTCATTTACGGCTTTGGAAGTTGCAATACAGTTCGCTTTGACAAATAACATTACCCACATATTCATTCACATATGCTTATCAAATTAGACCTTTGTTCCTCCGAAAGCCCTACTTAATGAATCATTCTGGAGCTTAACTTGGTGATCGATAACAAAAATTACTTCTTTTCTGAATATAATAATTTCAGTTGTCACTGATTAAATAAAAGCATTTGGGCACTTTGTTGCATCGCTTTACCTGATTTTGTTTTATCATAATAATAATTCTGCAAGACAATGCCTACTTAAGTGTTTAATTACTATCTCAAAATGTTCACTACAGCCATCCTAATTTTGAGTTTAATTTTTGCACTCTTATACTGAAGGGCCCTGTAGACTCTTACTGTATGAAAATTATTACCTTTAAAATTAACTGATTGTCTCCTCAGACCATTGAGTACAAGATAATCTGGTTCGGAATGCTTTTTCGCTAAAGGGGAAAGTTCAGCAGGTAAATTTCGCCCGTATTGTAGTGCGGAGCACCGCTGGCGTAAAGGATCACTTCTCATCCGTGCATTGCAGTCTCCGAACGTTAGCGACAATTCTTCAGGACTGATTACTTATTTTCGTTAAACAATTTAGTAATTTAAGTAATTTACTAATTACGCAAACTACTGTAGATTAATTTAATTTATGTATAAAACAGTGTTCCGAAATAAAGGACATTCCTCTGGGAAACTGAAGGGAGGGTGTTAAATTCTGTATGTTTCAAATAATATTGTTAAATTAGCAATAACTATTCTGTTAGGAAGCTATACCGGTAATTTAAAAAAAACTAATAATTTAATTTAGCCTATTTATTTTAACGGGAGTACGCCGTAGCGTAGTGGTTGAGGCGCTGCGCTACAAACCGGAAGGTCGCGGGTACGATTCCCGATGACTTCGTTGGAGTTTTAAATTGGCCTAATCCTTCTGGTGGCAATATGGCTCTGGGGACTCAACCTCTAACAGAAATGAGTACCAGGAGCAATCCTGGGTGTAAAGGTGGCCGGTGCATAAGGCTGACAACCTTACCACCTTCACGTGTCGATGGTCCAAAATCTGGGAGCCTCAACCTCCTGGAACCCTCTTGGCCTCCATGGCCTGTATAAGGATCACTTTACTTTTTCTTTATTTTAACACTATACCGAAATAAGATTTACGAAATTGAAGCTACTTTTTCCGGAATTGAAATTACTTTTTCCGAATATAATTTACTTTTTCGAAATTGATGTTGAAAAGGTGTAATCTAAAACTTGAATTAGTATCATTGAAACAATTCCATAATATGTGTGCAACAGATATTCCAGATAAAAGTCATCAAATCCAATGCAATTTTACGCAATTCTTCAACTAAGAACAACGTGTTTTCTCTTGTGTTCCAGGACGTTAAGGCGCTGCTAAGATGAGCCGCGACGACGTGAATATTCGACAGCACCGCAGTCGCCTTCTTCAGCTAGCAGAGACCACGTCAGGGGGTGGCAAGGGAAAGAGACGCGGGTACAGTAACGCCCAATTTCTGCGCAGCAATGGCGGCAGCACCAGCAAATTGCTGCAAGAAGTGGTGCGCAACGATCCCAGCTATACGCCGAACATCGAACATCTGGTCTTTCAGGACAGAAGGAACAATTCCTCTGGCAATAAAAGCCCAGTGGTTTCGCCCATTACTGCCTCAGCTGTACCTCCCAAACCCAACACCAAGCCTACCAGGTCACGACTCGCCGAAGTGTTTGCTCTTAGCAGGTACTCGCATCATTCTCACCAGAGTGGCAGCGTCGATTCCAAGTCCTCCAAATCTTCGGCCTCCATCAAGGCTGGCAAGCAGGGCTCCAGGAAGTCACTCGGAAGTGTAAGTTACCAATCTTGTTCTTATAATACGCTTGGAATTTCCCGTAAATGTTGGATCAACGCAATAGCGAGCACTTTCGTTTAGTCACATTAAAGGATGAAGGTTGAGAGCTGTTTTCTAAGCAACTTGTCTTATGCCCGGTTTCTATAAACTCACGAAATACCTATGGCTAAATTATCCAATGGACAGAATTTACACAATAATAACACCATACAAACACAACTAATTTAAAGATAGCAATCACATACACTTGTGGCGATTTTTTTAGGTAAATGTCCTTTGGGTAAATATGAAAATGACAGAAAGAATGTTCCTACAAACTCGGGCTAGATCTTTCCAAGGGTAAATCGTCGGGTTAATTTATCCTTTCATGGTTGGCTGGATAAAATTTAACCTCTTGTAGGATCAATAATAATTTAAACAATGAGAATCAAAGCCTTCTGAATTAAATTAACTGTACAACTCCAAGGCCTTGAACATTGCGTCATTGTAGGTGATTAGGAACTAATTTGCCCATAGATAATTTACCCATAGGTATTTCACGAGTTTATAGAAACCGGGCATTAGAAACATTAAATTTTGAACGCTTATTTAAATAATGAAAACCGAAAATAAAGTTTAAAATTTCATCTAATATGTCAATTTGTTTTTAAGATATTAATTAATATAATAATTGAAATTTAAGTCTATCTCCTCCGAGAAGTATTATCATATGAACCGATCTTTTTATGCGAGATTGTTTGATGCTTACTTTAAAAATTTACTGTAGATGTTTTATATTGTTAATAAATTCTGTTAAAAAATCTATTTTACGAGAAAAGTGAAATATAAATAGTGACTAAGAAAAATATATAAATAGTGCAAAATCGCAACTTTTACAAAAAACAGGGTTAGCACTGTCTTCCGCTGACCCCTTCATATATTCTAGTCATCTGTCTTTCATGCGTAATTATTTCTTCTTGTGCATTAATGTTTGTGTAATCTTATAATACGAGAAGAGTCCATAAACTAAGTTTCCCTGGACCCGATTACAAAAACAAAACAAAATTTCAAGGAAGTATTTATTGCAACATACACCACAAGTGTTCAGTTATTTTTCAAAATATTCGCCACCGGAATTGAAACATTTGTCATGCCGTGGAACCCATTTTGAATACATGTGCCGTACAAGTCTGTCGCCAGGTGTTTGGACCACTGTGTGACAAAGAACTCCTCCTCTCTGTCATTCCCTGTCATTCCCTGTCATTTCTTGAGGTGTAGGAAAATATGGAAATCACTGAGAGCGAAGTCTGGGCTGTATGGTGAATATTTAAACACCTCCTAGCAAATCTCCTGCAGAAGTTCGACTGGGAGGTGATTAAACATCCACCCTAAAGCCCGAACCTCGCTCCCAGTGATTTCCATCTTTTCCTCAAGAAATTACAGAGAATGACAGAGAATGACAGAATGAAAGAGATGAGATGTTTGTCACACAGTGGTTCAAACATCTGGCGGTAGACTTATACGGCACAGGTATTCAAAAGTTGGTTCCTTGGTATAAAAAATGTTTCAATTCTGGTGGCGAATATATTTGAAAAATAGCTGAACACTTTCTGTGCCTATTGAAATAAATATTTCCTTCGAATTTTGTTTTGTTTCTGTAAACGGCCCAAGCGAAATTTACTTTTTGGGCGCGCCTCGTGTTAATGACTCTGAATATGAATGTTTGAAAGTCCTTATGCCGTGTTTCAAGTGGATGTATGAAGGATTTTTGTAAGGAATCTATATATATATATAAGAGGCTTTGTTCAGACTGAATGAATGAATGAATGAATTAATGACTGACTGACTGACTGACTGACTGACTGACTGACTGACTTAATGACAGAGAATGAAAGCAGAGCCTAAACTATAATAGGTAGGTACTTGGAATTTTGACAGTACCTTTGTTTCATAATTTAAGTGCTCACTAAGAAAGAATTTTGCAAAATTTTGATTTCATATACCAAAAATCAAATGTTTTTGAGAATACTTAATCCCTTTTTACATAGAATTGTTGGCAGTCTTCACATGAGGCTTTGGAAATAAATGAAACGAGATTTGACAAATTAGAAAATTATTATAGGTAATCCCACGAGAGTTGACGAGTTTATCGATAGATTCGCGACTGCGAAGCAGGAGCGAATTTATCTGATGTAACTCGTCAACTCGAGTTGGATTTATTAGGACTATTCCATGAATAAAACGTAGCGGATTATATAAATAATAATTACTTTCGTGCTTTGTTGTATAAAAATAAAACTAAAAGTTACGAGATCACGGCATACTGTGAATCAACCATCCATGAATCGATTCGAGTTACCTTGGTGTAATCAGCGGTACCACCAGGGCATATAAGATATAGTTAACTTCATTCAGGTAAGCTAACAGCAGAACAGAATAAAAGCACACGAACTGACTTGCACGGAATCGAAATTGTGTTCACAATCAATGTACATTTCTATTATTTCAATTTCCAAACAAGTTACGTTGTATAAAATAATCTGATTTCGCGCCCCCTAGTGGCAGCAGTGACTATCAATCACTGCACACTGATACTTGAGTCTACAGTAACGACCAGACGGTTTTATCACGATAAAACACCATCCTCGCGATTCCTACAAGAATATTGCAAGATAAACGGCCGTGATTGGTCTATATCCGAGGAATTGCTTAACGTTATTGGTCAATATCAAACATACGGCGTATGAGTTGAATAGTCAATATAATCCATGTTAAAATAAATATTACAGAATGAAATCCACGAAAATTATGCAATCACATAACTTTCTCTACCCTGGACAGAGAGAAAACGATATGAGGTATGGTAATGTTTTTGGAGAGAGAAGTATGAAAGTGATATTGCATTTCTGTTTAATTTCATCCCCAAAACGGTTTTAGGGTAACATGAGAGTAAGAAATAAAATTTCCTGCCACGATAATTCAAATTTTATGTTACCGGAATTTCTGTTTCTTCTTATTTGAACCCCTACCAGGCTTGCTGTGTACTGTACAAACGATGGGATGCAAAATTCTACATCCTCTATGAGCCATAAAAAGCTATTTGAAGCATTTTCTGAGGGAATAGTTTGAGTGTGATAAGTCGTTCTTCCTATTTCAATTTATAAATACCTATATAAGGACCTAGAATTTAAACATCGAAAGTCCTTTATAAGTTAATTTCCAATTACAAAATTAAAAAACCCGGCCTTTTAAGCTAGTATAGTATAAATAACTGTGTTTAGGACGACATAATGTGTCTTTTCTGTTGTAAAATCTATTCATTGGCGAGTAGCTTAGCTGAGTAAGACATTCATCAAGTTAACAGCCCTTTGCACTCTGCACACTTCCAGCGCGTTACAGTATTGTAGGTTGTGTATGCCTACAGTAAATATTTACCTCCTTCACTTTAACTAACTGGAATGCACAGTACATACATCTCCTTGAGATGCGAAATACAAAGCATTCGCTTTAGTGCTCCAATGCACATAAGTTTATTTATCTAGCTCGCTATAAATCTGTTGCATGCTCCAGATCAAAGTCTTAATAGTTTCTGTCCCACCCAGGAGGAATTCATCATCTAACTACTGCATTAAAAATGTACCCAAATTTAATGCAGAAATTCCAAAACCATTAGAAACATTCTTAGCAGAGGAGCAAACAGAAATTAGAAGTGGAAGACATTTTATTGCTAACTTTCTAGTTGTGCAACACTTGATTTAAAATTACTGAACTCAAGAAAGTTAAGTCAGCTTCTTTTGGCCGTTTTAACTAAAAAAAAACCATGGATATAAGTCATATGCATTCATGAACATTATTGTCTCTGTTGGACATTACATGAGAATGTTGTAGGAGCCAATAATCCCTTGGTTCATGAATGCATTTATATCCATCTTGAATGTTACTGTACAATAACAGTGGAAGTCCGGTCACAAAAATCACTAATTAGTGTGCCTCACAGTACTCCATATGACATAACTTGCCTGTCAGCGAAGTAGACCATTAAGGACAATCAGTCATAGGAGAGAGGTTCCATCTGGCGCTGTGAAGTGAACTCTGGCTTAGTTCAGTTGGTGGAGCAGTGGCACCGAATAGCCAATTGTCCTGGCAAATTCCAGTGTCTTGGGAATTTTTCTCCTATAATATTCTCTTAAAGAAACGATTTAACAACACGAAATGAACTCAATGTAGTAGGAATTACTTTCGTGTCCGATATAAATAGACCAGTGTTTTAATGTGTACTTTAATATATGCCAGTTACGTCATATATAAAGTAAAAAGTAAAAGTAAAGTGTTCCCTATTACAGGCCATGGAGGCCCAGAGGGTTCCAGGAGGTTGAGGCTCCCAGATTTTTAGACATCGGCACATGAAGGTGGTAAGGTTGTCAGCCTTACGCACCGGCCGCCTTTACCCCCAGGATTGCTCCTGGTACTCATTTCTGTTTGAGGCTGAGTCGACCCCAGGGCCATAGTGCCACCCGAAGGATTAGGCCAATTGAAAAACTCCAATGACCTCATCGGGATCGAACCCGCGAACTTTCAGTTTGTAGCGCAGCGCCTCAACCACTACGCTACGACGTCATATATAGTAAGCGTATTAAAATATGGTTGAACAAAAAGTTATAGATCCTACAGCTGTGATTAATTAATCAGTCTGAGTTATTGCATCATTATTATCAGTAACCCACTAGATACATGTGTTCGCCATATTGATTGTTCTCACGGCCCCAACCTCAGCACGTCTGGGAATTCATTATGTACAAATGTTATGTTATACTCCACTCTAGCAGAAGATTTACTGCCACGCTAATACTGTTTATTCAGCTGTCATAATGAACAACAATATTGCAAGAAATCCTAGAATTTACCAGATTTGCAAATATTAATTACTAATAATTATTATTGCCTAGATAATAATGTTTGCATAAATCCCTTCATTTGCAAAAGTAATTAAGCTTTCCCATTGAAAACTAAGTCCTATGACCTGGTAGTAATTAACTCAATAGGCTATATCGAAATGTAAACTGCAGCAATTATGTATGGCCTATGTTCGTATTAGCTCTTCGTATACGAACAAATTGTAACTAAGGCAATCCACAATATTATTTAGCTGCACCGAAAAGTGAATCGTGAATTTCCGTCATCGTTCGGAGGTGTTAGCTTCCCTAGCAATAATGCTTATATTTCGCATTCGTATATATGCATTATATACACAGCTTATGCATTATAGGCTATATGATATCAATATATTACACACTGAAAACATTTAAATATTAGTATAAACCCTATTTGAAAGCATCCAGATGAGCAAAGACATGTTTAGAGCTTCAACCATAGGCGTAACCAGGCCGACCATATGGGGGGGGTTATAACATCTGGACCCGCAGGGAGAGGGGGGTTTGGGGGTCCTCCCCCGGAAAATTTAAAAAATTAAGATGCACAATAACGAGTTTTAAGCTTCCCACGCCTTATACTCATATTAAGTAATTTATAAGCAGACTTACAAAAATTGTACAATTTTCCTTTTTTTAATCAATGGCGGGGGGTTCAAACCCTCAAACCCCCCCTCGTTACGCCTCTGGCTTCAATAAACAAATGTTATAACAGGTGGTGATATAGTTTTTAAAATATGGTTGCATATTTTTTGTTAATTTTAATACCTTGATGGTGTTATTATAGCCGAATGGTTTAGGCAAACAGATTTTTTGTGGACATAATGAGCTTCTTCTATTAGTTCTACATAACAAAATATAAGTAGGGTTCGGATGTTTATGACCTAAAAAAGTGGAAAATAAGACTGCAAATATGTCCTTAAAATTACTAAATATGACCCAAAAGTCATATGTGTGACCTCATAAAAGAACTTATTTTCTAAAATTAAATGTTCCAATTTAAAATGTTTAATGACACTAAATTATGACACCACATTTATTCAAGCAGATAATAACTTTTTAACAATTTAACATGTGATTTACAGTTTTACTTGTAAATAACTTCTAATCTGTTAATGTTTCCAGATACCACTGCAAATGTGAACTGAAAATATTTTTAAAAGTCTATTGGAAGTTGTTAAAAATAAGGAGGAAGAGGTAATATTGTACTATTACTTCATATTGTCCCTTCACATTTCAGTTACAGTAGAACCAACATATTGGTGACTCTTTATCGAAAAAAAAAATCAAGTCGACACTTTAGTGGGCATACTGCATAATTGTGCTTTTTTACCGAATTTATAATTGAAATAAGACGTTAAATTACAAGTGTGACCAAAATATGACAAAGACTATGAAAACGACCAAAATATGACTTTAACTTATATGTAAAATAAAAACGGTCCGTTTAGGATAACAAGTGTGCAGTTCATGTTTAATTTGTGTTTGTGACGAGAATGGAGGTCAGGATAAAAATATCACACGTCATAAACATCCGAACCCTAATCATAAGTATCTTATCAAATTTACTTATTTACATTTTATTTCTTATTCTCTGTAATATTGAGTAGAATCAAAACACAAGAGGTACCCTTAAAGTTAACATCAAATTCTGTATCCCATCTTGTTTTCGGATCATTCCAGGTATTTATTTATTTATTTATTGTACTAAGAATATTACAGGCTAATGCCCAATTACAATATTCTCGCTTACATAATACACCAGATTCAAAAAATTCAAGTGACATTCAAAATAATTAAGCTAATGCTACAACAATAAGAAAAAAAACACACAGAAAAGAAAAACACAAACACAAAACAATATGACAATTACACAAGGGAACATAATATAAAAAAACAAATAATAATATAATAGTTTTGGAGGAAAATATACATGTCAGAAAGATTCAAGTAAAGAAAATGACGTGGAGCAAAATTTATTAAATATTATTTTAAAATTTTCAAATTTTTTTCACATACATTTTTAAAGCGCTTATTGTTAGTATTAAAAATATCTATATTGTCCATTTTGTGCAACTGATTGTATAGTCGGAGTACATTATAAAGAGGAGAATTATTATGAGAGTCAGTGTTTACTTTTGGGATGAAAAAAAGATTATGCAATTTATGAGATCTATAACGTGGAACATAAAAATATATTTCTTTTAGAATATTAATATCATCTATTTCATTATTAATTAATTTGTATAAAAACAACAATGCATGAATATTTCGTCTGTGTGATAATTCAGGGATATTGAAATACTGTAACATAGTTGAATATGATTCAAATTTAGGATAGTAGTTAAACTGTCTGAAATACGTATATTTTAGAAATTTATTTTGAATGGACTCTATCAATTTCTTGTATTTAATGATAGTAGGATTCCAAATTAATGAGCAATATTCTAATTTTGGTCTGACAATGGTTCTGTATAGTCTAAATAATGTACTTATACTACAATATTTTGAGTTTCTGATAATAAATCCAAGATTTTTAAGAGTTTTACAAATAATATTATTAATATGATTCGAGAAAGTTAAATTATTGTTAAATAATATACCTAAATCATTCATAGTTGTAATTTTGTTCAACTGAATACCATTAATACAATATTGCCATGCAATATTATTTTTAGATCTAGAGAAAGTCATAATTTTGCATTTTTTAATGTTTAAAGGTAATTTATTATGTCCACTCCATTCACTTAATTTATTTAAATCATTCTGCAGTTCCATACAATCATTAGGACTCAAAATTATTTTAAATAATTTTATATCATCAGCAAATGCAGTAATATTTGAAAAACAGACTTGATCAAAGATGTCATTAATAAATAGGAGAAAAAATAAAGGACCTAGATTTGATCCCTGAGGAACACCAGAATTGACAGTTATTTTTTTTATAAATGGCATTTATATGTCACAACCTGTTTTCTGTTGCTTAAATATGAAACAATAAGTGTTAGCAAGGGTGAGCCAAAATTATAGTCCGTTAGTTTGTTAATTAAAATGTCATGATCTACTTTATCGAACGCTTTTTGAAAGTCAGTATATATCACATCGACTTGTTTTCTTTTATCTAATACTGATGAAACATAGTGTGTAAAATTCAAAAGATTTGTGAGCGTTGATCTTCTAGGCATGAATCCATGTTGATTTGTAGAAATATTAATTTTTACGTGATTGAAGATATGGACATATAATATGCTTTCAAATATTTTAGCAGGTGCTGATAATAAGGATATTGGGCTGTAGTTTTCCACTAATTTTGGGTTACCCGATTTATAGATAGGTGTAATTTTAGTAAGTTTCCAAACTTAGGGAATATATTCTGTTTAATCACAAGATTAAATAATATTTGCAAGGGTTTAATTAAATATTCTCTACAGCCTTTAATTATATATGGTGGTATTTCATGGTCCTGTAGATTTTTTGGGTTTCAATTTTTTTATTGCTAATTCTACTTCTTCTGAACTAATCTCATTTAATATTAAGGGATTTTTATTATCGAACTTAGAACTACAACAAGAATTTATTTTATATGTAGCAGGGGTATTCGTGTACACTGATTGAAAATAATCTGCAAATATATTTGCAATATCCTGTGGATTATTGAATGTATTTCCATTATGCTCGAATTCACTCGCTTCATGCGTAGACTTTCTCTTATTTTTAACGAAGTTCCAAAATTCAGAAGAGTTTTCAGATATTCTTGATTCCATAATGTGAATATATTGCTCATAAGCCACCAGAATATCTCGTTTAACATTTTTCCTAATTTCATTGTATTTTAATAAATAATATTCGGATAATGTTTTCTTTTTTCTAAATTTTTCTTTTAATCTCAAATCACTTATTATTTTCTTGTTAAACCAGACAGGGTATTTTCTTCTATATTTCTTAGTTTTAGGGATACACTCATCAAAAACTGAATATAATTTGTTGTAGAACATTTCAACAGCTGAATTGACATTATTAATTAAATTTAAATCTTCCAATCACATAAACTCAATAAGTTATATAGCTTTAAAAAATCTGCTCTTTTAAAATTATAACAATCACCGATAATACAATTTTTATTATTATTTACTTTTATCTGTTTGAAACTTATCAACAATGCAGGATGGTAATCATCAATTGGAACGAGCACTTCACATTCTTCTGTGACTACTGCATTATTTATTAGGTATTGTATCTGAGCTCTAGACAAAAGGAATATCTGAAATAATACGTTTGAAATGTTACTCTTTAGTTAATGTATTCTCTGGTCAGATGATAGCAGCGCTGGAGAACGAAATATAACCACAGACGGCGACCTGGAAAGTGGATATCCATGCCGCTTGAAAATATTATTAATGTAAGCCAGCTTACAACCCTGCCATTTCTAAATTAAATTACATCTCCACTGCAAGGTAAAATAAAATAAATCATTTATATTGCTCACATCATATTATTATAACTGGAAATCTTTTTACTACACTATTGCTACTTCAATAAAACCTCTATTTAATGGCCATTTTTACTTCCTGTGTCCGCACCATAGGTACTAGGCTATAGATAGAGGAAGTATTGTTTTCGACCCCCAAATCCTAAGTTGAGTTTTTTAATTAATTAGGCACTTTTTGAGGTCTACTGAATCCAAAAACACTATTTTCAGAAACATGTCTGAGTTGGTGTCTGTGAATTGCTCCAGAACGGAAAATCGTACAAAAACAAAACTTTTTATTTGCGTTAGGTACCTTCTGATGATGTGATTCGAAGATTGGCGACAAGTTTCTGTTATTTTTAAGGGGATTTACATGAAGGAATTTTAGTTTTTTGCGACTTTCTCTAAAACGGCTCTACAATTTTCTTTAAATTTTGCTCTTGGCTTGCTTATACCAAGAGTTAAAACTTTTATTTGAAACATTTTTTTTTTTCGAAAAATCTTTGAAGGGTAGTATCCACTACCAATACGCGGTTTTTGCAATATGGCCTCTTGTAACGGAAAATCGTACGAAAAGAAGATGTTGTATTTGGGTTAGGTACCTTCTGGGGATTAGACTGTCACTTATTTTTTTGGGGACTTTACACGAAGAAAATTTCGTTTGTCGCGATTGTCTCGAAAACAGCTCTTACGATTTTGTTTAAATTTTAGGCATGGGTCCTTATTGCTGAGAGCTAACATTTGTATTTGAAACATTTTTCGAAAAAAAAATATATATATCTGAAGGGTAGTTATAACTTATAAGCTACCCACTCTAAATAAGTACTCTTTGCAGTGTGACCTCTTGTTCTATATCAGAATGTGAAGTGAGAAAAATTTATTGGCCATGCTTGAAGTAGGCCTAATTAAAGTTACGAGAGTACATTAATCAGATTTTATTTGGGCTATGAATCTTTCGGGGATGTGGTATGATGTGTTAACGACATTTCTACAACCAATTTTCCTGAAGAGAATGTCATACATAATAATTACATTATACTAAGAGCTTAACTTTTATTTGGACAGACGAAGTTATGTGAATTTCACATCAGATTTTTTATGTAATTAAGGAGGTTTAAAATTCACAAATATTATGTAAGGCATCGTTAAATATTATTTATTGTTATTTCACTGCATTATTTGTCGTATAATTAGTAAAAGATAAATTGTATTTTGCGAGTATACCCTTAGCAACCAGGGAAGGCGGTTGAGGCCAGGTAGATTCCTTCACCCACAGGCACCCTCACATTTACACGGGCAGGAGATTTAGGACCAACCGTAATTTCCTCCCCATGAGTCACCTAGTCTACTTCAATCAATCAATCTTGGATTTTTTTAATATGTCATTTTATCTTAAAATGTTTGTTATATATCAATTCTACACATAATTACAAGAACAATAACACCAAACAGTGTATAATTTACTTTAACAGGAACATCTATAACAAATACATAAATAAAAGTTACGAGAAAACTGCTTTCAAGTCCTATGTTCCTATTAAAGTAAATTATACATTGTTTGGTGTCATTTTTCTTGTAATTATATGTAGAATTGATATATAACAAACATTTTAAGATAAAATGACGTATTAAAAAAATCTAAGATTGATTGATTGAAGTAGACTAGGTGACTCACGGGGAGGAAATTACGGTTGGTCCTAAATCTCCTGCCTTTGTAAATGCTAGGGTGCCTGTGGGTGAAGGAATCTACCTGGCCTCAACCGCCTTCCCTGGTTGCTAAGGGTATAAGTATGTTAGCGAAACGTGCCCTGAAGGAACGAATATAATAAAATAATTTGACCACATGCATCACACACATTTTATTTTAGAGAGCTGTTAATATTTTAAGAAATAATAAATATTGAACGTGGTATTTGTAACTTGAGTAATTCCCTCTTGTATGATGAACGTGCAATAAGGAAAGGGAAAGGAGAGGCATACGGAAGCACAAGCCGGTTGCTAATGGAGATACTGGTGTATGTATTCGCAGATCCTCATGACGGGCATGTCTTCCTCTAAGGACCGTGGAGTAGGCGTGGGTCATCAGCCTGGTCCACGGCGGTGGGCGAGCGAGGAACCGGTCCTGCAACAGCAATCGGCATCAGTGGAGTCTGCTGTGGTCCAGCAGTCGAGAACCAGTCCGGGCCCCGATAGCGGCAAAGTGTGGCGCTCAGCGGATCAGCAGTCTCAGCAGTCACATAGAGGTGATCTGTCCCCCGCGCAGTCGCAGCAGGAGTCCGCGGATATGGCCACCACAAGGTAGGCCTCAACAAGTTATCTTGTGTGTTTGGTGTGTGAAAAGTGTATTTAAGTGATATTTTATAACATCTTAATGTGAGCCCCCATGTGATTACTGTAGTTCAGCGTTTCTCAACCTATGGTCCACCAGTGGTGCAGATATAATTAAAAGATATCGTAAACAAGTGGAAAGTAAAGAAGTAAAAAAAAAATTAACAAAGAACATAATTAAAATATATCGTAAAGCAAGTGGAAAGTAAAGAAGTAAAAAAAAAATTCACAAAGAAATGGACATTAGATGTCAAAGTTTTTAAAATCTTCGAAAATACAGATCCTATTGCAAGTTTCCTTAGTTTTGCAGCTACGAACCACAGTTTGAAACCCCCTGATGCACTGACGTCTATGGTTACCTCTTTTATTCAAACCCCTGATCTTCGACTAAATTTGACTAATATTGAGCCAGATATCCAGGAACTCTGCAAGAGGCGACAAGCTCAACCGTCTCATTAAAAGTGAGTAATAACATAATTATTCCTAATGATATTATCAAATTGGTAATAAATTTGAAAGTTTATTCAAAATATAATTTTACTGTCAATAGTTTGCTTGCAATTCAATAACTGTGTTTTCGTCGAATTACGAGGGATGTTCTGAAAGTAAGTTTCGTCATTTTTTTTTTTTTCACATGGGAACTTTATTACCAAAACAAATACACCATGCAATCATGAAATATACCCCTTGCACTATTTTTCAACATAGTCTCCACCGACATTGAGACATTTGTCATAGCTTGCAATCAGTTTGAAGAAACCACTCTGGTAAAAGTCGGTGCCCTGCTATGCAAGGAATTGTCGCACAGCCTTCTCCACCTCAGCATTGTTTTGGAAGTGACGTCCCGAGAGTGCGGCTTTCATTGCATGGAACAGGTGCCTTCCTTCACTGAACATGCAACACCAGCGACCAACAATTTGATGAGATATGACCTCTTCACCATACACAGTCTGTAGGCGTCCATGGATGATGGACACACTAGTCCTACATGCCCATTCATACCGGATAACAGCATGTACTTCCATTGTCGACCACGTTTTCAGTACACGTCCATCTGCCATCGTGATTTGTACTCAAATAACCTCGGGCACGCCAGTCTACTGCTACTCTCTCTTCTTCGGGACTCTACTCATGCATCGTTTCTCCTCTGCTGACGCTCTTTCCGTCGTTGAACCAGCAATAGGTGTCGATTCTTATGGCAGTTGTTTGCTTCATCTGCTTTACCATCTTCACTTTTTTTTAAAACGACGAAACTTACTTTTGGAACATCCCTCGTAAAAAAAGTATTTAGATTTGTTTCATTACAATGACCTATAATTAATACCCCAAATATTAAGAATATAGGCCTACATATAGCCTACTTTTAGAAATGGGATGTAAAATTAGTGGTCCATAATTTTTTTTAGACATTTTAGTGGTCCTCGGGATCTAAAAGGTTGAGAAACGCTGCTTTAGTTCAAATTTTGTCGGAAGTAAATTCTGCAGATCACGCGAATGATCTCTATTATAAGTTTAATAGATTTCCGGTGTAAGTAAAGTAGTGAAAATTCTTAAATTACAAACATAAAGTGATTTATGAAAACCTTTACCACTGCTATTATTAAATTCTAATTAATGCTCATATTTGGTGTGGTTCCTTGCTTTAAATAATCAGCCATGGACTAGACTAATTGACTGATTATTCTGCATTATATATCCTTTCGCAAAATTTTTAAAAGTGTTTCCAAGTGCTGTTCTTAAATTATGGACTAAAAATTAATGTAGGCCTACCAAGAGATTATAGTAACACAATTTTGTCAGCCGTAATTTCTAAATAATGTGATAGATCTGTAGTAGAATTTCGTCGACAAGAAAAATACCGTGTAAGTAATAGCCTATAGTGCTAATTCTCAAATTAAAAACTTACAACAACTTAAAAGTGATTTCTGAAGAAGTACAACCTTCATGAGTGTTATTATTTGTTCTAGTTAATGCTTACATTTGGTGTGGTTCCTGGTTTTAAATAAATTATTATCAGCCATGGATTTAACTAATGAAGTGATTATTGTGAATTACATGACCTATCGCAATTTTTTTAAGTGTTTGCAAGTGCTGTTCTTAAATTATGGACTAAAAATCAATGTAGACCCCAAAATAATGCAGAAAATATCTTATCAGCCGTAAATTCTGTAAATCAAGTGATAGACCTCTAGTCGGTTTTCGTCAACAACAAAAATCCGATGTAAGTAGAACTACGAACTAAAAGTTATTATTGAAGTAGGCCTACAAATTTCGTTATTGCTAATTTGTTCTTAAGAATGCTTTTATTTGGTGTGGTTCCGGATTTTAAATAAATTATCAATAGGGCCCGTATTTTTTGGTAACAACGATAAGCGCGAAATTTTATAAAACAACCTCCCTTTGATATATTTAGCTTTTATATGCTTAAAATACCAATATGAACCAAATTGAATCCACGAAATATCGCGAAATTTACTCGATTCCGCGAAATGTGTCTATAAGCGCGAAATATGCCCCTTCTGTCCGTAAAGTGAGAAATGAGCACGAAAATGTGCCTTAAAATCACAATATTGTGTTTTGATGTAGCCTACTGCATTTTTTATTTCTTAGCAGCATGCTTTTTTTCTGCTGTTTCTGTGGCTGTCGAAGATTTACCGATATATCGATTGTGATCGATTACAAAGATTGCAGAATTAAACGCAAAGATTGTCTGTGACCTGTTGAGTACTGTTGAGTACTCTCCTTTCCCGCTATCTCTTTGCCAAGTTAGCGATGCCTATGATCGATTACAGCAGAAGAGTGTAAAATGTTTCTTTTATCCACAGTGGTATGGTTGGCACTTCTGTTTGCAAATGGCTATCTGATGGTGTTTAGAAGAAATTACGATAATAATTCTCGTAATTATATTTGAACATTAACTCTAATCATGCCAAAATCGAAAGTTACTTCAGTTCATACAAGGGCAGAAGAATATAGAAATGGGGGGGGGTGTTAGTTCATGTAAATAAAGAAGCAAAGTTTATCATTGCGCAATGTTCCCAATGTAGTATAACTTAAGTAATTTATTTCACGAAATACCCACCGAAATAGAAGGAAGTTAACACCGAAATCAGCCATTTTATTTCACCAATAAATCAGGGCCCTAATTATCAACCATGAATTCTACTAACGAAGTTAGAAGTCAATAGAAGTCCGTCAACGTAAAATTTGAAATTGTTTTCGAATGCTTCTTTTTAAATTATGGACTAAAAATTAATGTGAGCACCTCCACAAAGTGATTACTACAGCACAGGTTTTATCAGCTGTAAATTCTATAAATGAAGTGATAGATCTCTAATATAATTTCAACAACTAAAATCCCGACGTAAGTAGAATAGTGATAATAGCCTACTCAAATTACGAACTAAAGTGATTTCTGAAGTGCATTTGTCACTGCTATTATTGGTGGTGTTTGTCATTTTTAATAAATTAACAGCCATAGACTCTACTAATTAAGTCAATATTATACAGGGTGTTAATGAATAACACCGAAATATTTTACCTGTGTATAGAGGGGACATAGACAAGCAACTTTTATTAGGACATTTTTGCTCTATGACGTAAAATGTGTATGCTACAGGGCATTAAGTCCTTAAAATTTGGTGCTCATAACTCAATAATTGAGCGAAATAGGGTTAAAATTTTCATTAAATTGACTTCATGCATTCTTAGCGATCGATAAAAACCTAATTCTTAACAATTCATCAACAGCTATACCATAATTTAGAATTTTCATAATCTGCAAAATTTACTGAATAATCACATGATTGCCCGCCACTGCATTATGTTTTTATTCCTAATTCCAAACCTAACAAAAATGTTTCGTTTGTTTTTTTTCCCTCAGAGTTGTAAGATATCGATCGTCATTTTTTACAATTTTCCCGACCACTACACAATATTCACTGTTCCTTTGTTTCCCATCATTTCAAGTATTAGAAGACAGTGGCGTGCATATCCTTGGGATATTTTATGTTATAACAGGAATAATTGAATCCATAGAGCAAAATTCTCCTAATAAAAGTTGCTTGTCTATGTCCCCTCTATACACAGGTAAAATATTTCGGTGTTATTCATTAACACCTTGCATATTAGAAGTCAGTGTGTATAAAATTTAAAAATGTTTTCAACTGCAAAATTCTTAAATTAAGCTATAGACTAACAGTTAGGCTATGTGATTTTCCTGTTAGAAATACGTGATTTCAAGTGTAAATTCTTAAAGCACAACAAAGGAATAGCAATAATCATGATCTCTAAATAACATCTGATTTGTTAAAATTTAAGGTATCTATTTTGTAAATGTTACCATTCTTACAAGTGACTGAATGTGAGGTTCTAAAGTCGTCATCAACTATTATTTTCAAGTGCAAATTCTTAAATTTGGAAAAAAAGTGATTGCTGAGATACAAGTGTTGACATTTCCAATTCGCCCACAGTTCGTTCTAATAAAGACTTTGCATTAGAAATTCTGTATACACAGTAAAAAAAAAAAAAATAAATAAATAAAAAAAATAAAAAAATATATATATAATATATATATTATTTTGAATTAGAAGCTCAACCTAAAATTGTCCGCCTAATTTCATATCTAATCCGCTCAAATGCAGGATTTCATTGTATACCATTATTGTAATTTTTATCAGACTTGTATTCTACAGGGATACGCCGTAGCATAGTGGTTGAGGCGTTACGCTACAAACTGGAAGCTCGCGGGTTCGATCCTTGATGAGGTCGTTGGAGTTTTTCAATTGGCCTAATCCTTCTGGTGGCACTGTGGCCCTAGGGTCGACTCAGCCTCCAACAGAAATGAGTACAAGGGACAATCCTAGGGGTAAAAGCTGCCGGTGCATAAGGATAACAATCTTACCACCACATCCAAGTCCCAAATGTCTAAAATCTGAAAGCCTCAACCTCCTTGTACCCTCTGGGCCTCCATGGTCTGTATAGGGAACACTTTACTTTAATATTCTACAGATTAAGTTAATTCTCATTCTGCAATAGAATGTTGTTATTGTCAAAGTTTTCACTAATGTATTGCTTGTAATAAGAACTAAATCTTTTATTTGAAGTGTGTTGGAAGAAATTTTCTGAAGAGTAGTTATTTAGACTACTCTATGTCAGAATGTGAAGCGAGAAAATAGAACTGTTCATACTTGGGGCAGAGAAAGACATATGGGGTTTTTACATAATATTTTCTTCATTTCCGTCATTTTTATTTATAGGCCTATCTTGCAGAAAGGTACCTAATAAGATTTCTGGATATTTCCACCAGCTGAAACGTTCCCCGTTACAAATCTTTTGAGGTATCTAGCTTTGTTATCTCTCTTACTGGGATGTTGGTTTATCTCTATATATATAAAAGGCTTTGTCCTGACTGACTGACTGACTGAATGACTGATTGACTGAATGACAGGAATCAACGTACAGCCTAAACTATAACAGGTAGAGACTTGGAATTTTGACAGTACCTTCGCTTCATAATGTAGGTGCTCACTAAGAAAGGATTTTGAAAAATTCTGATTCTAAATGCCAAAAATTAAATGTTTTTGAGAATACTTAACCCCTTTTTACATAGAATTATCCATTCCAAATCACAGAATATATTGTTGCCAAATTTTATATGATGGGCTTGGAAAAAACAATTGAAATGCACTTTTGACAAACAAGAGAAGTTATCAAAATAATTCATGTTATAAATAAATATTACAGAATGAAATCCACTAAAATAATGGAATCACATAACTTTCTCTACCCTGGACATAGAGAAATCAAAACGAGGTATGGTAATGTGTATATTATTATATTATATCGCAAGTTTTTGGAGAGAAAAGTATGAAAGTGATAATGCTTTCTGTTTAATTTCATCTCCAAAACGGCTTTATGGTAACATAAGAGTGGGAAATTTCCCGCCTCGATATTACAATTTTATGTTACAGGAATTTCTGTTTCTTCTTATTTAAACCTCTACCAGGCTTGCTGTGCACTGTACAAGCGATGGGATGCAAAATTCTAGATCCTCTATGAGCCATAAAAAATTATATCAAGCGTTTTCTGAGGGAATAGTTTGAGTGTAATAAGTCGTTCTTCCTATTTCAAATTATAAATGCCTATATAAGGACCTAGAATTTAAAATTGAAAATCCTTCATAAGCTAATTTCCAATTACAAAATACAAAACCCGGGCGACGCCGGGTCTTTTAAGCTAGTGAAAATATATATGAACTTCATCGGAACATAAATATTATTTTAATGGAAGCATTGTGAAATATGTTTTTTTTTTTTGGTCTAACGAGTGAAAATATTGTGCGAGTGAACCTCCTCAGTGGGCAGTGTGTCCAGTGGGCGGAAGATGTCCCAACCGTCTGCTTAACATAAATCCATTCCACCTACATGAAGTATCCCCTCCATTAGCAGGTGCCAGTTTGCATTATCATGCTCAACAGCTGATAACTTTGATGTTTTTGTTGTTCAACCAGGTGTTTATTCAGGCGTTTATTCAGTTTAGTGTATTCGCAACGGGACGGCTCTCTTATAATGTCGTTGTAATAAAGTTTTATTTGTTATGACTAAGGTTCGGGTTTTTACACTTTAATAAGCACAATAAACACATTGAAAAATACACTGACAGGCCAAAAAAAAAAACCGATCACTGTAAAATTTGTTGTAATTTTAAGATTAAACAGTAGCTTGTACTGCGTACAGACCAATGTTGTATTTGCATTGGCACATCTGCACATTTCTGCCATAAACTCTATGACAAGAGAACTTTAGTTAGAGAAGGCCATGGGTATCTTTCATGATGCGCCTCCATAATGGGAGTACGTGTGCTTGTCTCTTGTTTTTGGAAGGCAGAGATTATTGCGCAAACAGAGGGGGTCATGGTTCGGCACGTGTTTCATTAAACCGTGTTCCACATTTGCAAATTGGCAAATCCATAACAACAAGTCTGAACGAAAACTAATACGACCCAAAGCGAAAATGTCTCTCTCTCTCTAACCTGTTGTACCTATTCATGAATTCTCGGCATAGAAATTCCCTGATATTGATAATTGTATGATGGCAGCAATTCCTGGTATTTCTTCGAATGCTGTTCCTCGATTGTTTTCATAGATCACACGGTTACCAAGCAATTCCACTGTTACCGATATAATAAGCAGTTATTCCATTTGTGACAATAGCAACAAACTAATTAAGCCAGAATTACTAGAATAATGTTAATGAACTGGGGCCCAGAAATTCTGTGAAAGGGAATATTATAGCTTCTACGAATAATTCTTCTAAATGACGATTAGGCTTTTAACAGTCATGCTTTTGTAATTATCGTATTTTAATTTTTTACTCACATCCTATTAATAAAATTCAGTTTCCCCAGTTAAGGGTTATAATATGAAATACATTATAATAAAGTTCCTTGTGTGTTAAGGGTTAAATATATTATAATATATTATATATATATTATAATATATTAAATATATTATAATATATTTACATCCTATTGTTTAAATGTATTATTTGTAGCCAATTATGTACCGTATTCGTTACTCCACAGAATATTATTTCTTTTGAACATTACATGAGATATTTTAAGAGCAAAATTCATCTCACACTTGGGTTCAAATGAGTTTTCATATAAATATTGTCTCAGAATCAATATTTCTCTACCAGAGCTGTCAGAACAACTTTCTTTATTGCTTCATTCGAAAAGCCTAGCATTTTAAAAATCTTTACGAAATAGTTGTACCGCTTGCACCGATAGAAAGCCCAAAATACATCAATATTTTAGACATGGCACTATATTTATTATAATGGGCATTACGCTGAGATGGCCTCAAATCGGACTTTAGGCTTGAAGGCGAAGAAACAGAATATATTTAGTAGCCTATTTAGTTAGAAAGAAAATTCTCCAGCTTCTTCCATCTAGAGGCTGCCAACCTATAAAGCATACCTGACAGTAGGTGACAAACATTAGTAAATTAAAACATATAGCCCTACATAACAGACACATAAAGGAATATGACGTATGGAATTAACATTTAGATAATGGCAAAACCGTTAAATTCGTGAGATTTTTGACACTACTTATAACACCATGTCGGACTGCCAAGAAAACAGTTAACACAATGATTTAGGCTCAATGTTTATTTCTTGTAAATTATTTGGTAATTTAATTTTGTCTGACAATATCTTTTTTGCACGACTTAACTAATTAGTGGTACTTACGAGTGTTGTTGCCGTGGATCGTAAGTTGACATTCCCACACGCAATCTTGTTCCTATGTGCGGTAAGTGTTTCCGTGCTGTTATGAATTTACTTACGCCACATCATAATACAAGCCTTGATGGACAAGGCCCCCCAGGACAAATATTCGGTTCCCATAACAACAAACACATGCGAATCACGTTCTGAAATAAACATCTATCTTCAAGAATGTATATACATAATATTTTCAGGTAATATCACAATTAATATAATTAAATTGATATAAATAATCATCGTGCAAAAAATAGCATGCAATACTCGTGCCGTAAGCGCATAACGGATCTCGGAAAATTGAAAAAAACTCGGCGCGAGCGCCTCGTTTTTTCAGACTCTTTCCTCGATCCGTATGCATCGCTTACGGCACTCGTATCGCAATATACTATTTCGTCATTTTATTATAAACGTAGAATAAACTGTGGTATCCTATAGAGGTATTACTATTTTCAGAGCACTATTACATAGCAATATTTTTTTAAAAAACTCAGGGTTTGTTGTAGGTGTTCGGTAAGATACCTATGGAGAATTTTCAATACACAATAATACCAGATAGGTATTTTCGATTCCGTATGGTCCCATTTTTCTTCTTCATGTATGACCAGAGTGAGGATCTCTTTCAGGGCATTCTAGTAAGTCAAATTAATTCATCCTTCCCCTGTTAGTTCATAATGTTGTTTCTTTTTTGTTTTAATGATATATTGTATATTCATTAGTTATTCTATAAACACCGCTAAGGTTTCTTGCCTTTCCCAGAAATTCAGGATAAAGCTAAACCTTGTTTTGTGTATTAACTTAATGTAAACAAAGCTTTCATTAAGTGCAATGAATATTTGTTGGGTGTTATTGGACGAGATTGTATCGAACTGTGAAATAGGATCCTTTGTAAGGGAAAAACATTATATTTAACTCGCTTATAATTTCCATTATGCCTTTTAACGTGATATTTTGGGCTGCTTAAATTTCAAAAATCCCTTTAGGCAGGCCTACAGGCTGAGGTAGATTTCAAAGTGCTATTGGTTTAATTTATTATCGCTGCGCAGCACTCTTCTTTTTTAGCCTTGGCATGGCAAACCCGCAGTAATAAGAACTGAATTCGGTAAAGAGGAGGAGCCTACAATCATTTTTTTTGACAACAAGAATAGGATATAATATTCTGGGAGGCCGTGCGCAAGATCAGCAATGAATAAAATTAGCAAAGCCGCTAAACAAGACAAAATTATGATATTATAATAATTCTTTTAAGTGTTATTATTTTCAAACATTAAAATCTCGCGTCATATGAGAGCTATCAAGAAACTAGTTATTGATTTGTAGAGTACTCATCAAAAGCTTTTCAACGATACCCCACAAGACGTGGGATTTTTCTTCAAAATCTACCTAACAACGCTTTGCAGAAAACAGTTTTATGAAATCTAATGCAGTCACTCTAACTTTTCAGGACTCAGCACATTTTACAGCCGGCCATAGGCCAATGTACGGTGAAACATTTTCTCTTAGTTTCTTTTCTTTCAGTTTCCGTTTTCCTATTTTACTATCTTTAACGTATACAAATACAGTAAAGATAAAGGCATTGGGAAAAAAACTCCTTTCCATGATAGGCTATTTAAATAAAAAATGGTTCATGCAGCATCTTCAGAATTACTCAGCCTTACATCTGACCACATAAGCCGAATCCGTTTTCCTATTGTGCTATCTTTAACGTACATGAATACATATGATCGAGGCGAAACCTTGCCGAGAAATTCTGTGATGAGCTTCGAAATACATGATAATATCATAGGAGAAAAATTCCTCTGACACTGGGATTCGAACCCAAGACCTTTAGTTCTCCGTGCCAATGCTCTACCAACTGAGCTAAGCCAGAGTACACTTCACAACGCCAGATGGAACCTCTCTCCTATGACTGATTGCCATGAAAGGTCTACTTCACTGACAGACAATTTATGTCATATGCAGTACTGTGAGGCACACTAATTAGTGATTTTTTGTGACCGGGCTTCCAACAGATGCAATAATCCGTGGTTTATGAATGCATATGCATATATCTATTTGGAATACATTTTTATAATTGAAACAAAGGCCAAAAGATTAAAAAAACAAAGACGTGGGCTTTTTGAGTGTAATGTTATATGCTAGAGTCAGATATAAACTCTAAATCTCTCGCTTTCTCCTTATTTAAATGTTTTACAATAATCATTTGTGATTGAAGTCAATGGTTTAATCTTATTCTTAAATTATCAGATGTAAGGCTGAGTAATTCTGAAGAGGCAGCGTGAACATTTTTTCATTTAAATATCATGGAAAGGAGTCTTTTCCCATGCCTTTATTAAGTGCCAGTATGGTACTTTATGAGATTGTGTGGTGGACGAAAAAATGTCTGTCCGTGTGTCTGTACGCACCATAACTCAAATACGCTTTTTCGGATTTTCATGAAACTTGGTATAAACATTCATAATGTCGATGAACCCTATTGTTATTGAACCAAATCGGTTCACCGGTACTGGAGTAATGCCCAAATTAGTGCCTATTTTAATAGTATTATATTAGAAAGGCACCATAACTGAAATACGCTGTATCGGATTTTCATGAAACTTGGTATACCCATTTATGACGTCCATGAGAAGTGCCCTATTGAATTTGAACCTAATCTGTTGACCGGTACCGGAGTAAAACCCAATTTAGTGTCTACTTTAAAGGCGCAATAACTCAAATACGCTTTATCGGATATTTATGAAACTTCGTATACGCATTTATAATGTCCATTGGAAGACGTTTATTGATATTGGACCAAATCGGTTGGCCAGTACCGGAATAATGCCCAATTTAGTGTTTTTATGTTAATATATAAGAAGTCGCGATAACTCAAATATGCTTTATTGGATTTTCCTGAAATTTTGTATACCCATTTATAATGTACGTGGAAAGACGTCTACTGATATTGGACCAAATCGGTAGACCGGTACCGGGGTAAAACCCAATTTAGTGTATATTTTAAAGACGCGGTATCTCAAATACGCTTCACCGGATTTTTATGAAACTTGGTATACACATTTATAATGTCCATGGGAAGACGTCTATTCATAATGGATAAAATCGGTTGACCTGTTTCGGAGTAATGCTCAATTTAGTGCCTATTTTATGGTAATATACGTATTCGAAAGAATTTATTAAAAAAATGAAAATCAGTTATCTTGACAACATAGCCTATTGTTTTACTGTGATCTTATAAGGCCTTGGAAATTAAAATACAGGTAGCTATGACAAAAAAACATATTGATTTACATGCGCTTATCCAACTAGACCGTTAAAATGACCCAGGTGGCCGAGATGGTAGACCTTTCTTCTTCCGTAAGCCCTGCTTAATGAATAAATCTGGAGCTTAACTTGGAAATCAATTTAAAAAAATATATATTCTGCATATCATAATTGCAGTCTTAACTGATTAAACAAAAACATACTGGCACTTTGTTACATCAGTTTACCTGATTTTATTTTTACTGTATTTGTATACATGCAGCACTAAATGGGTTCCACAGAATTAACGCAAGGAGTCTGAAGTTCTTACCGTAAGTTCTAGAACGAATAACTAACAGAATAACAGAATAGCTGAAGAGATTTTTGATTATGTCAATATTTTTAAAATTAAAAGTAAAATGTTTTTGGTGGCCATTATTTTGTTTCTTTAATTTGAGACTTGCATTAATTTTTTCCTTCCATTTGCAGTAAAGATAGAGAAAAACTAATGCGTTACATTTTTATGAATATGTTATTGTCCTATAAAAATATTCAAAAAGTTTAGGCCTACTGAAAAATTAAGTGACAAGTTTCATTTTTAAATATGCTAATTTTTCAGAATTCGTTTTTGTAAACTTAAAACTAATAAATTGACAAAACAAAACTTTTCCCAACATTATTTTAACCAAGAGTACGTGTATGAAAATCAAATATATGGCTATAATTTATTAAACTAAACTCCGTGGCGCGACAATCCCGAAAGGACAAGGCCTACCACCCGACCGCTGCGTCATCTACCTATAGGAAGATGGCAGGATTGGGGGCATGTGGTCAGCATGCCGAGACCCACGGCCGTTAATGGTGGTTTCCATGACCGGAGGGCTACTTCTCTATCAAATAGCTCCTCGATTTGAATCACGAGGCTGAGTGCACCCCTACCAGACCTCCCTACCTCAGAAAAATCCGAGGAGGTACCGGGGATTGAACCCGGGCCGACGGACCTGTAGTCAGCGACGCTAACCACAAGACCACGCCGGCAGTCGGCTTTGATTTATAGAAAATAAAAATTTCACCAAATACCCCCTTGTAAATTTGAGAATCTCGAAAATTAAAAAGGGTGACCTTTGTCTTGTTTTTCAAACTCTTCCACGGTTCTCCAATAATGCAATTGCCACTCTAGTATTGCAGTGTACTGTTTCACATTTCATAATTATATAAAGCTTTCATATACTGCAGCTTATTTTAACATAGACCTCAAACTTGTTTCCCAGGCGTGTGTTTGAGGAAGCTGAATGAAGCAAAACAGAACCGTTTCGAGCTTATATCGACAGAATTGTTTATTTTATTCTATTACTGTTTGCACTGCAGACATTGTTTGAAGTGAATATGGTATTCATATTTATATTATGTTTTTTGTATGGTATGTGCTCAGATTCAGCATATTTGTGTATATATGCCATTTTGCATTAAAAGTTCGTGTGTACACGACCAGTTTCAATGTAACTATAACAGTGATGTCCCCAACATTATTTTCATTATAAACATTTAACATAAACCGGGTGACAGGACCTGAGGTCTACTGATCTTTGGTCTAACCCTCGGCCCGTAGCTTAATTTTTGGCGGCGGCCCGCAAACAAATACTAAATATAACTACAATGCCTATATTGACAATCAGTGACAAAAGAAGCAGTGTCAGGTCTCACAACAAATTCAAGAATGTCACTTGCTTTGTGTTTCTCATTAATTGGGTTTGGATGTTTATGACATGTCACATTTTTATTCTGACCCCCATTCTCGCCGCAAACACAAATTAAACATGAATTGCAAATTTTTTACCCTAATCGGACCGTTTTTATTTTGTATATAAAGTAATATTTTGTCACTTTCTTGGTCTTGGTCATATTTCGGTCATATTTATAATTTAACGTCATATTTCAGTTATAAATTCGGTAAAAGAGCATAATTATGCAGTATGTGTAGGCCGACTAAATTGTCAACATAATCTTTTTCCGATAAAGAGTCACGAATATTTTGGTTTTACTGCAACTGAAATGTGAAGGTACGATGACAAGTAATAGCACAATTACCTCTTCCTCCTTGTTGTTAACAACTTCCAATAGACATGTTTTTAACACATTTTCAGTGGTATCTGGAAACATTAACAGATTAGAAGTTCTTTTCAAGTATAACTGTAAAACATCTGTAAAATTTTTAAAAAGTGATTATCTGATTGAATTAATGTGATGTAATAATTTTGTGTCATTTAATGGAAAATTTATTTTTAGAAAATACGTTCTTTTATGAGGTCATATTTAGGAATTTGGGGTCATACTTATTCATTTTTAAGGTCATATTTGCAGTCATATTTGCTATTGATACTAACTGGAGGAAATATTTTACCACGTCTTGTTTCTTTGGCAGGAATTGGAAAGGATGTTGAAGTGGGTGCCTTTCTATCGCATACTTGTTACTGCGAGCTATCATTTACTTTGATGACTGTCATTACTGTCGCCTCCGAATGGGCGGTCTGGCCTCCAATCCCCTTCCCACTTCTACTACTTGCAACGTTTCTGTGTCTCCATAAAATTGTTTCTCCATTTTATAACCTTAACCCAAACGTAAACTATTTCTTGACGTAAACATACACCCTGTGATGACGGAATGTAGACCAGTACCACTTAAACTGAAGAAATAAATAATCAATAAAGACAGGATTTCCATGCAAATGCTTGTTTTTTTATATATTACTAGCTTAAAAGGCCCGGCGTCGCTCGGGTTTTGTATTTTGTAAATGCGAAAATAACTTATGAAGGACTTTCGATTTTCAAACTCTAGGTCTTTAAGGTCTTTATATAGGTATTAAGAATTTGAAACGGGGAAGAACGACTTATCACACACAAACTATTCCCTCAGAAAACGCTAGATAGGCTATAGCTTATTATAGCTTATGGCAGATCCCCACGGCTTCTCCCAAGACAATTAATCGAAAGATTAACAATTAAGAGCAAAATAATTAAATTATTATATTTATTAACACTTTGCACGCGAAACATTCATAGGTGTAAACTAAACGATTGATAGGCCTAATTAATGAAACAGCTATAAATCCGGCTTTGAAGTGAATTTCACGATTAGAAAATAAATGGAAAAATGCAGTATTCGAAAGATTATGAGAATTGAAATCGATTAAACTCACGATAAAAAAAGTGCGTAAATGTATTTGACAGACAGACATAGTACATTAGTTTTTATTTATATAGGTGAAGAATGGAAAAAGCCTACTGAGGCCGTGATTTCTATATTCATTTGTCCAGACTTATAATTCCGTTACATTTCAGGCAGATTTAACGACCCTACATAAGATATTTTAATTACGATTACACATAAAAACGTTGTAGCCAGGACCCCGAACTAAGCAACTTCCCCGGAATTTTCTGTAAACTATATTCCATGTCAAATAAAATATGTTACCTTATCGACATCTCTAGCTTTTATAATAACATGAGATATCCATTGCCTTCCATAGCGATCGCGACGATATTATTTCCAAGGCATGACAAAAATAGACAAAGCCTTCTGCAATTCATTTGACAACTGAAATAAATAACTGAAAAGTGATGCTTCGAAAGCGTTAAAAATGCACGTTTTCTTGCCGTTTTTCACTCATAACTCGCGAACGAAGGCTAAAATTAAAAATGTAGTATGACAGAAACCTTCCCGGGAATGTACCCAACAACTTCCCAAAGTTTCATGGCGATCGGATGAATGGTGTGGTAATGCATAAAGGACACACACACACACACATACATTCATTTTTATATATATAGATTATTACTACTACTAAGCCATTAAGTAAATTAACAATAGGCTACGTCAATATATAAAAAACAATTTGCATAAATATATAAAAACACATAACTTACATACCAGACAAATCAACATTAAAAAACTCTTTAACTTCATACATAGGATTATTACAAAGTATTTTACGAAAAGGTTTCATAGCTGTGTCTGTAATTTTGTGGGAGAATATAGATTTTTAATGTCAAAATTATATGCAAAATGAAGTGGAGAAAACGATTCAAGTTGGCATGTAGGTCTACTACCAGTTGGGAGGGCACTGACATTTAAAAAAATGTGTCAAGAGCACCTGTACCATGCGTCCACTCAGAATTAAAGATGTCACTGGTATTCATGAGGATGGGCTTGATTTTTTAATACTAAAATTTAAAAATTCATTTCATTTTTACCAAGATGGCTAACACTACATTTCTGTCATCCCTTAAAATAATAAAATCAGGTAAACTGATGTAACAAAGTGCCAGTATGTTTTTGTTTAATCAGTTATGACTGCAATTATGATATGCAGAATTTATATTTTTTTTAAATTGATTTCCAAGTTAAGCTCCAGATTTATTCATTAAGCAGGGCTTACGGAAGAAGAAAGATCTACCATCTCGGCCACCTGGGTCATTTTAACGGTCTAGTTGCATAAGCACCTGTACCTGTAAATCAATATGTTTTTTGTCATAGCTACCTGTATTTTAATTTCCAAGGCCTTATAAGATCACAGTAAAACAATAGGCTATGTTGTCAAGATAACTGATTTTCATTTTTTTTAATAAATTCTTTCGAATACGTATATTACCATAAAATAGGCACTAAATTGAACATTACTCCGAAACAGGTCAACCGATTTTATCCATTATGAATAGACGTCTTCCCACGGACATTATAAATGTGTATACCAAGTTTCATAAAAATCCGGTAAAGCGTATTTGAGTTACCGCGTCTTTAAAATATACACTAAATTGGGTTTTACTCCGGTACCGGTCTACCGATTTGGTCCAATATCATTATAAATGGGTATACAAAATTTCAGGAAAATCCAATAAAGCATATATGAGTTATCGCGACTTCTTATATATTAACATAAAAACACTAAATTGAGCATTATTCCGGTACTGGCCAACCGATTTGGTCCAATATCAATAAACATCTTCCCATGGACATTATAAATGCGTATACGAAGTTTCATAAATATCCGATAAAGCGTATTTGAGTTATTGCGCCTTTAAAGTAGACACTAAATTGGGTTTTACTCCGGTACCGGTCAACAGATTAGGTTCAAATTCAATAGGGCACTTCTCATGGACGTCATAAATGGGTATACCAAGTTTCATGGATATCCGATACAGCGTATTTGAGTGATGGCGCCTTTCTATTAGAAAGGCGCCATAATCTATTAAAATAGGCACTAAATTGGGCATTACTCCGGTACCGGTGAACCGATTTGGTTCAATATCAATAGGGTTCTTCCCATGGACATTATAAATGTGTTTTCCAAGTTTCATGAAAATCCGAAAAAGCGTATTTGAGTTATGGTGCGTACAGACACACGGACAGACAGACGGACAGACAGACGGACAGACGGACAGACAGACGGACAGACATTTTTTCGTCCACCACACAATCTCATAAAGTACCATACTGGCACTTAATAAACCTTGAATTATGCTCCCAGGTCATGTAGCTTGGACATTTCTTTTGAAGTGAAACTTCTTTAGCCACGGTAGGGGTAAATCGAGAGCTTGTCTAACGCTCAAAATCGTCACGAAATCAGTGAGGTGGTTCGGAAAGGACTGCACAGAAAACAATCAACTCAATGATTAAGCATATCCAAAATTAAAAAATTAAAAATCCAAAATTTGAAAAATCTTAAAATCCAAAATTAAAAACTCGAAAATCCAAAATTGAAAAACAAAAAAATTAAAAATTCAACGATCCAAAATTTAAAAAAAAAAAAAATTAAAAAATACATAATTCCAAAATTAAAAATTCAATGGTCCATAATTAAAAAGTCCAAAATTTAAAAAATAAAAATTAAAAAATCAAATTCCAAAATTTAAAAAATAAAAAAATTCAAAATAAATAAATTCAAAAATCCAAAATTTAAAAAATTAAATATTAAAAAATCGAAAATAAAAAATAAAGAAATACAAAATTCAAAGATCTAAAATTTAAAAATCCAAAGTTAAAAAATCCAAAATTACAAAAAAAGAATTAAAAGTTCAAAAATTTAAAAGTCCAAAATCCAAAATTTAAAAAGTCCAAAAACCCAATATTAAAAAGTCCAACAATCCAAAATCCAATAATCCACAATTGAAAAAAACCCAAAATTAAAACAAGTTTCACTTCATTCGCGTGGCGTTCCACGCACACATTTTTGTTTTAACAAGGGAATCTCTCTATGTTTTAGTGTTAGTTACACTAAGGCGGAAATAGAGGAAGGTAAAGTAATAAAAAAAGTGGAATGTACTAATATAACTCCCACGTGCCTATGAGCGCTGACCTCACCGGGCACGCTCTATATTTGGAGTGCTGGACAGCAGGCACAAACGTGATGCTGAAGCAACTTTGATGGACACAATAACACTCACTTCATTTGGCCACAATCAGGGTCCCCGACTATTATGTGGTCTCTAATAATGGTTCAAAGAGATCATTTATATTCAGGCCTCTTCTGTTCATTCCAAATTTGCCTAATAGTTACGAGTTTATGCGGCGGAGCCATTCTTGATTTCAGCTACTTTGCACCCTGGACAAAGCTCTATAACCGCCCCTTATATTTTTACCTTTACCCCACCACCACAATTATTAAGTGCCAGTATGGTACTTTATGAGATTGTGTGGTGGACGAAAAAATGTCTGTCCGTCTGTCCGTCTGTCCGTGTGTCTGTACGCACCATAACTCAAATACGCTTTTTCGGATTTTCATGAAACTTGGAAAACACATTTATAATGTCCATGGGAAGAACCCTATTGATATTGAACCAAATCGGTTCACCGGTACCGGAGTAATGCCCAATTAGTGCCTATTTTAATAGATTATGGCGCCTTTCTATTAGAAATACGCTGTATCGGATTTCCATGAAACCTTGGTATACCAATTTATGACGTCCATGAGAAGTGCCCTATTGAATTTGAACCTAATCTGTTGACCGGTACCGGAGTAAAACCCAATTTAGTGTATATTTTAAAGACGCGGTAACTCAAACACGCTTTACCGGATTTTTATGAAACTTGGTATACACATTTATAATGTCCATGGGAAGCCGTCTATTCATAATGGATAAAATCGGTTTACCTGTTTCGGAGTAATGCTCAATTTAGTGCCTATTTTATGGTAATATACGTATTCGAAAGAATTTATTAAAAAAATGAAAATCAGTTATCTTGACAACATAGCCTATTGTTTTACTGTGATCTTATAAGGCCTTGGAAATTAAAATACAGGTAGCTATGACAAAAAACACTATTGTTTTACATGCGCTTATCCAACTAGACCGTTAAAATGACCCAGGTGGCCGAGATGGTAGACCTGCTTAATGAATAAATCTGGAGCTTAACTTGGAAATCAATTTAAAAATATATATATATATATATATATATTCTGCATATCATAATTGCAGTCATAACTGATTAAACAAAAACATACTGGCACTTTTTTACATCAGTTTACCTGATTTTATTGTTTAGTGTTATGTTTCAGTTTTACCCAAGTATCAATCAATAATATTCCGAGAACATTTTATTATTGCTTTTAATTCATTTACTACCAAAGCTACACAACAAAAATTAAAATGGAAGTAATTATATTTTTTCAAGAATTGCATAATATTTGTTGTAGTCTTTATAGTACTAATATGTAAGTTATAATGTGAATGGCTGCCTAATCTGAGACTTAACCAGCGAATTGTTTTATCTAGGCCTATGCATAAAATCTTATTTACAAGAAAATTACAGAAAAATCCTTAAAAATTCTTTAATAATAATAATAATATATTGTTGCCGTTAAATACAATGCACAATAGGCTGTGTCAAAACTTGTTAAATAGAAATATTATACAGTAATACCACAATCTAAAAATTCAGTTAAATTATAAAATGGGTTGCCAAATAGCCAAGTTTTCATCTATGATTTAAAATCATTTAGTTGTTTCATCTGCGTTGGCAACTTATTATAAAATCTAAACACTAGGGATGACTTGACTGTACCTTGGCTAATCTTGTATAAGACACTTGGAGTATATCAATATTCCTAGTATTTTGTACATGTATCTCATTAATTGACACCAATTCATTAAAATTTTTCTTTCAATTTTCTAAACTATTAGTAACATGTAATATAGTCTATCTTTGAAATTTTACACAAATTTTTAATATATGAGGTAATTTTAAAACATATGCTAAAGTATATTTAATTATTTTCATACAAATATGTTTTACAAAGTATATTAAAACCAATATTTTTAGAATCACTTTATTGCCTTTTAGGCGTATATACTTTATAATGGGAATCTGAAACTCAATATTATTTTCATTGTTTCGAGTTTCACTTGACTTTCCTGTAAGGTGGGGCATAGGGGGCCTCCAAGTGGAGGTTTCATTACCTGTACTAATTTAGTTACGCTTAGTTTCCGAGAGAGGGTAGAGGGACATGTTTCGAGTTTAGTTCTTTTAAATTAAATTGGCACAAATTTTATTTTACGATTTTTCCCTCACTTATATACGAAAGAAACAGTAGCCCTGAATTCCTGGCTTCAATTTTATAAAATCTGCAACGAAGAATGGCATTAATTTATCCTGGCTACCTCCCCCATGAGAAAGTTGAGTACGGGATTCACAAGCGCCCCTGATGAATTCATTTGTTTCCTGTCTGCCGGAAATGAACGTTACGGGGTATCAATTTTCTTGAATTGCAAGAGAGGAAATACATGCATCCACATGCACATATTAGCGAAATATGACTAGCTCGTTATTTATGCACTTATATTCACTTATATGGACTACTAGCATGTGCCCGCGGCTTCGCCCGCGATAATTATTTCAAAAATTATAAATTAAGAGCATAATAGTAAAATCATTATATTTATTAACACCTAAATCACGTGGACTACATACCACGATTAGATAGCATCGTCTGGTAAAAGCGACCTCAGATTCGAGTTTCTTGGCCCAGAAAACCTCTGTATAGTGAGATTCGTTCAAATAAAACAACGTTTGACCATATTTAGGGCTTACAACATTCAAGCGATCGCGAAAGTTTTATTTTCAAGGTATGACAAAAATAGCCAAAGCCAACTGTAATTGGTTTGACATTGAAATGTATAACTGAAAACTTATGTTTTGAAAACGCACAAAATGCACGTTTTTTGCCCGTTTTTCACTCATAACTCACGAACGAAAACAAAAATTAAAATTCCGGCTTGGAGGTGCATTTTCCGACCCTTCAGCCCACCTATGTTTAAAATTTCAGATCTCTGCGTTCAGTAGATTTCGCTGGACATCGAGGACAATTCCTTTTATTAATACAGATAATATGAATTATAATGATACCTTCTCTAATTTGTCAAACATCCATTTCATTTAATCCAAACCCACCTGATACAACTGGCAATAATATGTTCTGTGAATTTGTATGGATAATTCTGTGTAAAAAGGGGTTAAGTATTTTCAAAAACATTTCATTTTTGGCAGTTAAAATCAGAATTTTTCAAAATCCTTTCTTAGTGAGCACCTACATTATAAAACGAAGTTACTGTCAAAATTCCAAGTCTCTACCTGTCATAGTTTAGGCTGTACGTTGATTCCTGTCATTCAGTCAGTCAGTCAGTCAGGACAAAGCCTTTTATATATATAGAGATAAGTTTTTTTTTTTTTTTAATCGCTCCCCAGTGGCACGAAGCACATATTTTCCTTACGTGCGTAGATTTTACTCTCAGGGAATAAAACATTCTAATAGGCCTATACAAAAATCCGCCCACTACTGCTAACAAACAAAAGAAATGGAGTGCATCGATCTTTTGTTACGATAAAGGCGTTAAAAGACATTTGTAGTGTATGAATTGAGTAAATTTCCAAGAATTTCATTTGCATGTGTAGCTTAATTGCAAATAATTCTAAGTTCTGAGCAGAAATGGAGAGTCTTGTAACATTCTCAGATAATACGTGTTCCTCCTATAGCACGAACTAATTTTTATTGCAGTTATTTACAACTTTTTTATTTCCATAATCTCGTTTGCTCCTGTTTGGCGTGCGAAGCAAAGGATTGCATGTGTGATTTGTTGAACGCTTTTAACACATGATCACCAAAAGATTGTTATCATTTCCCACGCTCGTACAAGAAAAAAATAGATAGCCACAACAAATAAAGAAATCCACCGATTTAACCAAAAAGTAGGCCTATTCTTTTACAATAGTGCTTAAAATAACAACTTGGCCACTTGACGTTAGTGCTTAATATGTGCCTGTAAAGTACAAGTGCATTAAGAAATCAAATATAATTTCTTACTTACTTACTTACTCATTGCCAATAGACAATTCCTAAACAAGCTAAAGGAATATTATCTATTTTATGGAACCCGAAGGTTCATTGCCGCACTTATCTGAGTCTGCCATTCAACCCTATTCTGTCCTAACTCCATCCAACCATCCCTCGCAAATCCTACTTCTCTTATATCTATCCTGATATTGTTCTCCCACCTACTTATAGGTGTTCCAAATGGTCTTTTCCCTTCGGGTCTCCAAGTCAATATTGTTTAGATATGTCTTTCCTTCCTCATGCGCACAACATGTCCAGCCCATTCCATCCTCCGTGATTTAGTTACCCTTACTATCCGGTGACGAGTACAGGTTATGAAGCTCGTCGTTATGCAGTTTTCTTCAGTCCCTATTTTCATCTCTCTTAGGCTCAAATATTTTCCTAAGTACCCTGTTTTCAAATACTCTCACATTATGTTCTTCCCAAAGAGTAAGCGACCATGTCTCACATCCAACCAGCAGGATAATTGTCTTATAATTTTTTACTTGTAGATTTCTGGACAGAAGACGAGAAAATGAAAGTTTCTGAACTGCATAAAAGCAGGAATTTCCTGATCATATATAATTACAATCTGTTTTAATTTTACATACCAAAAAAGTAAATGCAAATTAAGACAGCCATGTAATCTTTATTTATAACTCTTTACAATGAAATATTTATTTACTGTAGATTACTGCTCAATTAAAATTATAGGCCTATTGAATGTTAACGATTGTGATATTATGTGAAATAGCCAAGGTGAGTGAACGACTACAGACCTATAACCTTTCTGGATATAAATACAGTATTATGTTCATGCAGAATTTCAGCCCTATCAGTTTAGTAGTTCATAAAGTTTGTTTGTTTTTTTTAACACTCATACCAAAAAATTACATTTTATAAACTTGTATCATAAATAGCTGCCTACTAAGCAAGCATCAACAAATTATAATTTGAAGAGGCTAGACGGAAAATTGAAGGGAAGAAATCAGAAAGGAAAAAGTACGTGAAACGTTGTAACAAGGAATGGAATATTTGCTGTAGAAACAAAGCACCTTGACAAGAAAGAAAAATCGAAGAAGTGGAAAATGACCAATCAATTAAGGAAAGAACTTTGAATTGATAAAAAGAAAGAAAAGTTATACGGAAAATATGAGCTGACCTGACGGGAAAAAAACTAAACACGAAGAAAGTTAAGGAAATTTATGAAACTAGGAAAAAATCATACATGACAGAATTAACACATAGAGAAAGGAATATACAAAAAAGAACCAACCAAGATGAAGCAAACAAATTTTGACAAAAAGACACCAAAAAGTAATATCAATAAGTATGTTTTATAAATATATAATCGTAAACACATAGAAAAATACGAAATGAGCAATCAAAAAAGTAGCATTTGCTTCTTTTTTTACGAGGGGGAGGGGGTAAAAAATGACTAAAAATATGCTTACGTAATACCTGGATCTTTTTTATCTCTTACACTTAATAGACAGCTGTCAATAAAAGTATTACCCTTATGCGAAAACAATATATATATATTTATATATATATTATATATATATATATATATATATATATATATATATATATAAATGTACTATTTTAAAAATGAAACCTTATGAAAACTAGAAACAACCTTAATCAAAATAATATTAATTAATTAATAAATAATAATAATAATAATAATAATAATCAGAAAGGAAATCGAACTAAGCAAGGATCCTCCTATCATGCATAGAAGAAATATTCACAAATAAGATCACAATTTTAGTTGGTGACGCTTGAACAGCTGATCTGTTTAGTTTACTAATGAACTGGAATGTAAAAGTGCGTGCTGGGGCCGTCCCCAGGGGCACAGGAGCCTGCGTATTCGTGTCATGGATCACAGCGTTTACCTTCACAGCTGGACCAACTCGTTTCCGAGGATCAATGAGTAACAGCATCTCTGACGATCTCCTATGCTGTTACCTGTTGCAGGTAGCGAGTATATTTAACAAGAGTAACTTGTTGGTGTGTTATTGGAACTACTAAAACACTGTTTTGAGATATTTCCCTTAACATAGCTAATTCAGTTTGGCTTTTAATTTTAAATTATGGTTCGTATATTTTTCTTCCACCCATGTTGTTTAAGATATCACTGTACAATATACTTTAATCGCTAATTTACCCTCGTACAAAATCTTTCGTCACATATTCTTTCTCCTATTTGCAAGCAAATCATTTAATTTTCAATTGTTTGTAATGTAGGCCTTCTGTCCATAAGTCTAAAAATAACAATTTATAAGGTAATTTTCCTGCCGGTTGTATTGTATGAATGTAAGCCATGGTCGCTTAACTTACTCTTCGAGAAGAACATAATCTGATAAGTGTTCGAAAACAGGGTGCTCAGGAAAATATTTGGGCCTAAGAGAGATGAAAATAAGGACTGGAGAAAATTACATAATGACGATCTTCACGACCTGTATTCTTCACCGGATATAGTAAAGGTAATTAAATCACGGAAGATGAAAGGAGCTGGACATGTTGCGCGCATGGGGGAGGAAAGACATCTCTAAAAATGATTGATTGGGAGACCCGAAGGGAAAATACCACTTGGAAAACCTAGTCGTAGATGGGAGGACAATATTAGGAGAGGAATTAGGATTTGAGAGGGATGACTGTATGGAGTTAGCACAGAATAGGGTTGAGTGGCGGGCTCAGGTAAGCGCGGCAATGAACCTTCGGGTTCGTAAAATAGGAAATATTCCTTTGTCTTGTTGAGGAACTGTCTACTGCCATTGAGTAAATAAGTATTCCTATATTACGTCATCTTAATTCATTAAACATAGTATTAATTATTAAATTAAATCATTCATGCCTTTTATTCTTTAATGTTTTCTGTCATTAATAATTTTAATTTCGTTATTAAATTTGCCCCTTTTGTTCATATGCAGCTATTAAAATGGTCCAGTGTTCAGTCCTTATGAATTTACATAAAAACAAGTACACGTGGATGCGATAAAATTAAAATGATAAAAAACTAAAAATTATGACAATAGACACTTACGATTGGTTGAATTTCCACATAATCTTATACCGGATCGGTCGCTGATTCATGAACTAAACAGTCTACAATGTCCAAATGTCCTTTTAAAAAAAAAAAAAAACTGTCCTTTGATACGGTGACTTTTAAGTCCTTTAATTGTCCTTTTTTTTAGTGCTGTCCTTTTTTCAGCGAGTTGAGAACAGTTTCCAGAATTATTTAACCAACTTCTAATGTACATTGTTCTCCCTTTTTCATAGTTTTAGACCATGATATACGTTTTTTTTTTGTACTTTGAACTTTTATTACATTACGTATTCAATTTATATACATATAGCCTATCAAGAGGTCAATAAAAAAACAAGCTTTTCCTTTTTTAACATGTATAAACACAGATTTAAGCTGAAAACATGCAGAGTTTTGTATTCTTATGTTATTATATAATGTGTACAATCAATCATAAATGTAGGAAATAAACTTATAAAAATAAAAAGTAAAGAATTAAAACTGTGGGAGGAACGGAATGGCTATGAGGGGTGAAAGGGAGGCCATTTTGAAAAAAGAATATACTAATTCCTTTATTTAATAGATAATACGTTAAAACACTTAAATTTAAGCTGAACTTTTCCTCCAAAGAACTCTGCAGGTTTTCAGATTGTTCAGACTCCTATTCAAGGTCCATTTTCAGTTGCTACAGATGAAAGCAGTGATAAAAACAAACTCCAAACTGTACCATATTATTATTATTAACGGTTTATTAGTAAAATGTGTTGTATTTAGCTTCGCCCCCCCCCCCCCACAGCCCCTTTTTACTCGGTGTGTCTGTCCTATATTTTAAAACTTTTCAGTTGGGCACACTGAGTCTAACAGTAATTGTAAATGGATTTTTGAAATTGTAGGAGAGAGTGTAGTCCGTTCTTGGTGTCAGAGGTTCACAAGTATCTTAATGATGGGAACCACTGAGCAGATCCACACCCACTTCATCGTGAAGGTTATGTCGTGACTGGACACTCTAGTTACTCCCAAATAAAACATCTCAGCGTGTAAACTGAGCCGAACACTTTCACATGTGGTAAATCTACCACTAAAACTCAACACAAACAATACAGTCATAAATTTTTCAGCATAACTCATTTTTACTTTCAAATAAATGCTACAAGGAGAGTTTTCAAAAACCTCTGACCGTTTTATCGTTTTCATACTCAGATCTAACAGGCATGAAAATTATTAGGCCTATCACCAAGGCCTGGATTCTGATGACCTAAAATTGTATGGAAAATGACCTATAAAATGACCCTAAATTTTAAAGAAAATGACTTAATAATTATAAAAAATGACCTAAAAACTGATATTTTATTAATAAAAAATTATTATTGTAGACACAAAGTTATAGACTAGTTTCTACATAACTGTAAAAACTGTAAATAACTGTAATGTTGTAAATGTTCTTTTCTCATGGAAATTTGTACTGGCACTGAGGCACTGGCGAGTCAAAATTCAGCATTTCCTTTCGTGGTCTGCCGGATTATATTGTTGTTTATTGAGGGTAAACAGTAGTTTGCAAGCAGGTGGCAGACTCTGGTGCCAAGTCAATCTAATAACAATAGTAATATAATACAAAATTTTGGCGTTTCTTTGATTCTTATTTCCGACTGAGACATGACAACACTTTTCCTTCTTGCACTAAACAAACAACACTTCAAAGAGAGAACTGCTAGCAACAAAAAAAGTTAATACACTCAATGTAAATAGATGAAAATGACTAAATGAGGAAGTAAATGACACAAAAATGACAAAATAATGACCTAAAATTGAAATAAATGCCCTAAAAATATAAAAGTGCATAAAATGACAAAAAATGACCTAATAAAAATGCATTTCTATAATCTACAGGCCATGATTAGTATATATCTACAAGTTGACAATGCCTATGAAGCATCAATAAAAAGATGACATGTCATAAGAATCCGGGCCCTGATTATCACCCTTTCATTATGTTAGAGCTACGGCGTGGCGTAGTAGTTGAGGAATTGCGGTACAAACCGGAAGGTCGCATAATAATCGCAAAGTAATATCGCGTTTTACCGCTCGTTTCATAAGTAACAACTGTATTTACTCGAATATAACGCGCACATTTTTATTTGTAGCTTTCAAAACTCAGGTGCGCGTTAAATTCGAGGGCGCATTAAATTCGAGTACAAATCCGTTTCGTAGGTTGGCAGTACCGGTAACTTTTATCTGCGTAACAATGCATTGCTGTAATTCTCGACTTCATTAATTTTATCGTTGGCCTATTATTAGCATTACATAGAGCGTAAAAAAATACTAGTTAGTAGTCACGAAATGGAGGGAAAGAAGAGAAGAATTTCTTATGATACTGCTCTTAGCTCTTAGTATAAGCACCCAATGTGTAAAATTTAAACAAAATCAAGGATTCCAGTGACGAACACGTCAGTGAATAATTATTTATTATTATTATTCTGTTTATTTATTCTGGCAGAGCTAAAGCCATTTGGCCTTCTCTTCCGCTCTACCAGTAACAAAAACTACATTACTATTACATAACACAAATACATAATATTACAGATAATTAATTAATACTTAATACTTAAATACCAAGAACTAAACAAGGTTATAATTTATAAACTAGAGTGCTATAAAACATTAAATTACAAAAGAAAATTACAAAATTAAATTACAAAATTAAATTACAAAATATAAAAATACTAAAGAAAATAATTAGGATTATAGCCTAAGATATTTAAAATTATACTAACTAATACTAAAGAGAAAAACGTATAGTTACAAGAAGTTAGGCTACGGGTTACAAATATCAAAAAGAGCTCCAATTCAGATTTCTAGTTACTACGATGAAAAACAAAACTAAATTACATGGTTTAAAATTAATATGTTAACTTCTCTCTGAAATTTTCCAAGAGTTCGACAGCCTCTGACCGTGCGGGGGATGGAATTCCATTGGCGAGCTACTGATACAGAGAATGAGGATGAATAGGATGAAGAGCGATGGAGAGGAATAGAGAGTACATGACTATGTTCTGATCTTGTATTTAGGGTGTGATGAGAAGACAGGTTAAGGAAGCGGCTAGATAAATATGATGGTGATGAAGTATGAAGAATTTTGAAGAGGAGACAAAGACAGTGAAACCTTCGGTCATTCAGACGGAGCCATGACAACATTTCGAAGGAAGGCGATACATGATCGCGACATGAAGGCGATACAATAATGTGTCAGTGAAGATACTTGTAGGTCAAAAACTGGCAGTTAAATTTAATGGTAATTTCAAATGTTTACGTGGTGGTTCATTATTCCCTTAATACTATGACAAAATTCAAAATAAAATACCTATCCTACCATTGATGTGCATTAAATTCGCCAATAAACTCATTTTTTTTTATGATTTCAAGTTTCAAAGTCGGGGTGCGCTTTAAGGGTGCTCATACACCAACCAGTGTCAAAATTTTCAATTTTTTTTTACTCTAATATTAAAGAACACACCTTTCTGAGCATACCCTATAATTTTTATATTTAAATTCGGTCATTTACTGGAGATATATAAGGTTAAATGCCAGTATGTGCGTCAAGTTGAATGGCATGTTGAATTTTCAAAGCCATTTTCCCGTAACTTAATATTTTCAACACAAAAAACACAATATCTCTTAAAGTAATGACCCAAATTGCATGAAATTTTGCACACACATAGATTTTTGTGTGTTCTAGAGGACAAACCTAAATAATCTGATGTATTTCCATCACAAGATTATTTCACTTGTGAACATAATGTGAAAAAATTAGTAATAATTTGATATTGAAATCTCAAAATCCCTGAAAATTGTATCAGGCATACCACAGTATTCATTGAAGGTTTAGCCTCTAGATTATAGTGTCAGCTGTGAAAAAAAAAAGATTACACCAATCAGATTAGCCCTTTGCAAGAAATCATGTTTCTTAGGCCTTATCACATTTTGAAAAAAAAATTCTAATATCAACCTTCATATTTTGTGACATTATAATAATTTTTGTGCACGTATCAATCCCCAAGTGTATACTTCTAATATCAAAAATTTCCTTTTGTTATTGCAAATAGTGTTGCAATGTCTGCTCGGGCATTGTCTCTTGGTGTATGAGCCCCCTTAAATTCGAAGGCGCATTATATTCGAATAAATACGGTACTAAACCAACTCTATCACCCCTTAACGACCAAAATATGTCCATCACTGTACCTACACGATAATAACAAGGAGGATTGCACGATTGAAAGCGAAGTTGACAGCTTAGAGATAGGAAACCTTGGTATGAAGGTGTAACAGCTTTTGACAGCCCGTGAATGTGCAAACTGGTTTCTGTTAGCGTTTAATCTAAATTGATCAACTGTACAGTGAGCTGAGTGGGGGATACGGAAAGTAATCGAGTTACCAGACAATGACGAGTGTTCCCGCTCCTTTCTGGTGACAAAAACATCCGTCATCATCAATACAGAACAATATGCTCCGTTCAAACTCGGCTATGTTAAACAGATAATAGACTATACAAAGTGAAAAATTCCGGGGTGCGCGGGCAAAGAGAGTTAAGTCCACTTTCTTGTTACTGAGAATTAGAGTGACTTATGCCCGGTTTCTACAAACTAGTGAATTAAACTAAACTAAACTCCGTGGCGCTACATCCCTGGAGGGACTTGGCCTACCACCCGACCGCTGCGTCATCTCCCGTAGGCAGATGGCAGGATTGGGGGGCATGTGGTCAGCATGCCGACACCCACGGCCGTTAATGACAAACTAGTGAATTACCTATGGGTAAATTATCCATGGACAAATTAGTTCCATTTATGCCCGGTTTCTACAAACTAGTGAATTACCTATGGGTAAATTTTCCATGGACAAATTAGTTCCATTTAACCTACAATGATATAATGAGCAAGGCCTTGGAGTTGTACAGTTAATTTAATTCAGAAGGCTTTGATTCTCATTGTTTAAATATTACTATTGATCCTATGAAAGGTTAAATTTTATCCAGCCATCCATGAAAGGATAAATTAACCCGAAGATTTACCCTTGGAAAGATCTAGCCCGAGTTTGTAGGAACATTTTTTCTGTCATTTTCATATTTACCCAGAGGACATTTATCTAGAAACTCGCCACAAGTGTATGTGTTGCTATCTTAAAATTATTAGTGTTTGTAGGGTTTTATTCTTGTGTAAATTCTGTCCATTGGATAATTTACCCATAGGTAATTTGCGAGTTTATAGAAACCGGCCATTAACACACTATACTAGCCCAACATAGCTTTAGAGATGGATAAACCCATGAGGCACACATCCTTAACTACCGTACAATTTTGAATATGACTTACTGGACTTAACACAAATGTAGAGAACATTTTTATCTATAACATTTATCTATGGACATATCTCAATTTTTTTTAGGATGGTGGACTTAACTCTCTTTGCCCGCGCACCCCGGAATTAAGGGCATCACCATTAGGCATTGTAAAGTTTGTTACATTTCAAATTTGTTTTCTTACTGCTGAGAATTTCCCTTCAACTATGACATGTTGTGTCTAATGTACAATATCTTGGCTTTAATATTATACACTGTTCATAAAGTCGCTCCGCAGCTCTTGTACAGGCGAGAATCCGTTAAGAAACGGAATTCGATTAGCAACGCTAGCTTATACGAGGGCTATTTTTTTTAACCTCCGATGGGGCATAAGATGAAAATCAAAACTGTTTCATTTGGAACATTTAGGTACACCTTCTAGCTACTTCTCTACATAGTCTCGCTCCGATTGAGACATTTGTCGAAGCGTGGTGCAACTTTCAAATACCCTCTTCATTGAACCTTGCCGCCAGTGTATTGAGATGGGAACCAGTTTAAATTTGTTGACTAGTGTAAGCATTGTAGAAAATGTTTTACTCTTTGGATCATACAGTTTTTAATTTTTGTTATTTATCAAATTTTGACTTGTTTGTAAAATATATTGTTTTGCTGGTGACGTGTATAAGAGAAGACCTCGTGGCCTTAATTTTGCCGTTACGTAGAAATAAAATAATTAAATAAAATCAGGTAAACTGATATAACAAACTGCCAGTATGTTTTTGTTGAATCAATTATAATTGCAATTATGATATGCAGAAAATAAGTTTTTCTAATCAGATTAAAATCTACCAGCGTCAGCAGAACTACAGATTTGTGATACCTTGACAATTGCGCACTCACATAAAAATAAAATGAAAAAATCCATGTCAAACCGGCCGGCTCCGGGATTTAATCCGGGGACCTCCAGAATACGAGTCCAAGGCGTTACCATTTAGCCAACTCAGTCAGTTAGACGGTGTCGTTTGATAAGCATAAGTGAAGGAATAGTGTTAACTGTCAAATTATACCGCTAGACAAAAATTAAAAAACATGTGATCTTTAATTAGTCGTTACTCTGGTACCGTTCAACCGATTAGGTTCAAAATTAAGAGGCTTGACTTATGGCGCGTACAGACACATGGACAGACAGGCACACGGGCAGACATTTTTCGTCCCCCACACACAATCTCATAAAGTACCACACTGGCACTTAATAAACAAATAATAATAATGATAAACTGGATATTCGAACCACTCTGTACATTTGAGCTCTATTTTAACCACAGCATGTACTCTGCAATGTACGTGAATATAAATTCAAGCCCTTCTTGTTGCAGCGGCTTGAAGCTGTACAGGCGAACCACCTTGTTAAATATTTAGGGCCCCAGAACAACTCGACAGCCAGATAAATTTCACAGACTCCTTGTATCATCGGAAAAGCATTCAAGTCTCTAGTCCTAGACAAGCCCATCTGTCCACGACGTTTACAGCACCACTCCGTATAAACTAGTACCAAGGTGATCCTACATCTGCCGAATGGGCTATTACTTTTTATATCTAACGCTTTATTTTAAAGTACGGAAAATAGCCGTTTCTTATTCTCTAAACAGAATAGAAAGCTTAAATTATCGTCCTTTTAAAAATTACGAAGCAACATAACATAAAACGTTGTACAATTTTCGTCCGTTATTAGAACTTAATAGGCTCACACGAATAAAAAAACACGCTATGTCTCGTTTTGTTATGCCGGTTTTCGACCAAGAGCTAAGCTAAGTTAGTTTAGCTCAAGAATTCTGACGAACCACATCTTTTACAATATATGCTAAACAAAAGGCTTCTGAAAGTGATTCCTACATTCCATAAGGTGCAGATTTAAACCATAACTTCCTTTATCAAAGACAGGACATTCGAAAAGGAGGTGTTCTATAGTTTGCTAAGTTAGTTTAGCTTAGCTCACATACAAGTGCGGGATTTCATATGTAGTTGTGCAGACAAAACTACGTATGAAATCCGGCACAACTGTATATGAAATCCCTCACTGTATGTGAGCTAAGCTAAGCTAATTTAGCTTAGCTCTTGGTCGACAACCGGCATTAACCTCGTGCTTTTCTGTTGAGTTCACGTGAATTTCAAGGTTTATTTGACGAAATAAACATTTGGTCCACTAGCAAGGTAACAGCAAAATTATCAGAATCGTAACGAAACGCAATAATATATTATTATTATTATTATTATTATTATTATTATTATTATTATTATTATTATTAATCTCAAAATTTTAAAAGCTTATTTCACCCTAAGATATGTTAGGGTTGTAGGTAATAGGCCTACAGACATACATAACTTGAACAAGAACAAACATTTAAATAGCTATACATAGAATAAGAACAAGACAAAAAGAAAACTGTTCAACTCTCTAAACTCCGTGGCGCTACACCCCTGGAGGGACTTAGCCTACCAACCGACCGCTACGTCATCTACCACAGGCAGACGGCAGGATTGGGAGGCATGTGGTCAGCATGCAGACACCCACGACCGTTAATAGTGGTTTTCATGACCGGAGCCGCTACTTCTCTATCAAATAGCTCCTCAATTTGCATCACGAGGCTGAGTGCACCCCTACCAGACCTCCCTACCACAGAAAAATCCGAGCAGGTACCGGGAATCGAAACCGGGTCGACGGATCTGCACTCAGCGACGCTCACCACAAGACCACGCCAGCGGTCCTGTTTCAACTAACACAACAAAATTATAAATGTTTAAAAATATGTCGAACAAATTTCAAGAATTCTGACGAACAACATCTTTTACAAAATATGCTAAACAAAGGCTTCTGAAAGTGATTCCTACATTCTATAAGGTGCAGATTTAAACCATAACGTGCACTATCAAAGAAAGGGCATTTAAAAAGGAGGTGTTCTATAGTTCGCCTATCCTCTGTGCAGAAGCATTGTGAACCATTTGATGTTGGAATTTTGAATCTTTCAAAATAAACATTGAATTTACCATGCCCTGACATAATCTGAGTTTGTAAAAAGTTGCACGTCATATATCGACATTTCTGTCTATCATACACTGAGGGGAAGAACAACTCCCTGGTCAATCTCTTTCTCTCTCTCTCTCTCTCTCTCTCTCTCTCTCTCTCTCTCTATATATATATATATATATATATATATATATATATATAAGGCTTTGTCCTGACTGCCTGACTGACTGACAGGAATCAACGTAAAGCCTAAACTATAATAGGTAGAGACTTGGAATTTTGACAGTGCCTTCGTTTCATAATGTAGGTGCTCACTAAGAAAGGATTTTAAAAAAAATTGATTTTAAATGCCAAAAATCAAATGTTTTTTTAGAATACTTAATCCCTTTTTACACAGAATTATCAAATCCAAATCACAACAGTGTATTGTTGCCATTGGTCTCAGATGGGTTTGGAAAAAAATGAAACGTGACTTTGACAATTTAGAAAAGCTATCAATATAATAATGTTATAAATAAATATTAAAGAATGAAATCCACGAAAATAATGCAGTCACATAACTTTCTCTAGCCTGGAAATAGAGAAAACCATACGAGGTAAGGTAATATGTTTTGGGAAGAGAAGTAGGCCTATGAAAGTGATATGGCATTTCTGTTTAATTTCATCCCCAAAACTGTTTTATGGTAACATGAGAGTAAGAAATAAAAATTCTCTGCCACGATAATACAATTTTATGTTACTGGAATTTCTGTTTCTTCTTATTTGAACCCCTATCAGGCTTGCTGTGTACTGTACAAGCGATAGGATGCAGAATTCTACATCCTCTATGAGCCATAAAAAGCTATATCAAACGTTTTCTGAGGCAAAAGTTTGAGTATGATAAGTCGTTCTTCCTATTTCAAATTATAAATACCTATATTAGGACCTAGAATTTAAAAATCTAAAGTCCTTCATAAATCTCCAGATGTCTTCCTATTTCTGACACCAAGACGAAATTATGACAATTATTATAACTCGATAATAATTAATTCATTCAGTTTCTCTCACAAATTATAAATCCGCGCCAGACTGTAAAGAAAACAGTAAACACAATGAATAGGCTCGTTGTTTACTTCTTCTACAATATTCTGTAAATTTCACATGTATTTTAAATTTTTTTTATCGAGTTTTCTTCCCGTTATTAAGTGCCAGAATGGTAGGCTATTTTCTAATATTGTGTGGTAGACGGGAAAATGTTTGTCCGTCTATCTCTCTATATGTCTATCTGTCCGTGTGTCTGTACGTGCGATAACTCACATACGCTTTAACGGATTTTCATGAAACTTGGTATACGCATTTATATCGTCCATGGGAAGAAGCCTATTGATTTTGGTCCAAATCATTTAAGTGGTACCGGAGTAATGCCCAATTTAGTGCCTATTTTATGGTAATACCATACAAGAAATAAACTATGTGCCGACGCATTCTGTTAATTCTTTTTCTGTGCGGTCCGTCACAGATTTATAAATGGTGTGAAAAATTTCTTTGTCGTAAATTCAAAGGAATACAATTTTGCGGTCATAATATATGGATCAAGGTAGCAATCTAGCACGGCCACCTTTATTAAGTGCCAGTATGGTACTTTATGAGATTGTGTGGGGGACGGGAAAATGTCCGTCCGTCCGTCTTCCATCCGTGAGTCTGTACGCACGATAAGTCTAATACGCTTTTTTGGATTGTAATGAAACTTGGTATACGCGTTTATAATGTCCATGGAAAGAAGCCTATTGATATTGGACCAAATCGGTTGACCGGTACCGGAGTAAAATCCGATTTAGTGTCTATTTTAAAGGCTCGATAACTCAAATACGCATTATCGGATTTTCATGAAACTCGGTATACGCATTTATAATGTCCATGGGAAGACGTCTATTGACATTAGACTAAATCGGTTAGCCGATACCGGAATAATACACAATTTAGTACCTTTTTAAGGTAATATATAACAAAAGGGGCGATAATTCAAATACTATTTCTCGGATTTTAATGAAACTTGGTATACGCGTTTATGATGTCCATGGGAAGAAACCTATTGATATTTGACCAAATCGGGTGACCGGTATCGGAGTAGTGCCCAATTTAGTGCATATTTTATGGTAATGAAAGTAATAAACTATGTGCCAACTCATTCTGTTAATTGTTTTCTATGCAGTCCGTCAAAGATTTATAAATGGTGTGAGAAATTCAGTGTCGTAAATTCAAAGGAATACAATTTGACGGTAAAATGTTAGGGATCAAGGTAGCAATCGAGCAAGGCCACCTTTAATTAATTTCACGAACGGTCTTGTTGATCCGGAAACACGGGCTCAAATATTATACTGTATTACACACTAGCTTAAAAGGCCCGGCGACCCTCGGGTTTTGCATTTTTACATTCAAAGATAACTTATGAAGGACTTCGATTTTCATTCTCTAGGTCCTTAAATAGGTATGCAGAATTTGAAATGAGGAAGAACGACTTATCACACTCAAACTGTTCCCTCATAAAAAGCTTGATATATTTTTTTATGGCTCATAGAGGATGTAGAATTTTGCACCCTGTTGCTTCTACACATCATGCTTGGTAGGGGTTCAAAATAAGAAGAAACAGAATTTCCGGTAACATGAAATTATATTGTCTTGACGGAATATTTTATTTCCCACTCTCATGTTACCATGCAACCGTTTCGGGGCTGAATTCATAAATAAATTCAATACCACTTTCATACTTTCCGCCCCCAAAACCTAGAACATAATAATATACTGCGCGCATAGGACTAAAAATGTCCCACCCTACTTTGTCTCCTATTACATGCTTAGGGCATCCATATTTCTCAACTAAAAATACATTAAATTTGATGGGTGAAATTGATTTATTAATTAGATTGGTTGGATGATCTTGAATAACTATAATTATATTATCTTTTTTTAGTGCTGCGTATAATTTATGTTTGTTTTCTTATAGTTAGCATGGAAATAATTATTCTGGTATTTTTTCTTGTTCACTAGGATTTGTATCAGTGGATAGAATTTTGTACAGACTTCTGATATGGCATAACTTACTCGTTGACACACACTCAGTTGAATTAAGCTGTCCCCGCAATACGACCTCTTAGTTTACATCAAAATGTGAAGTGAGAAAATGGTATTCTCTAAATCCAGGGCAGAGAAAGTTATGTGACTGCATCACACAGTGCATTATTTTCGTGGGTTTCATTCTTTAATATTTATTTACACCAATGAATTCTATCGATAGCTTCTCTAAGCTGTCAAAGTCCAATATCATTTACTTCCAAAGGCACCTGTGAACACTGCCAATAATACACTGTTGTCATGAGAACTGTACATGGAATTTGATTTGGATTTGATAATTATGTGTAAAAAGGAATTTTATATCCTCAAGAACATTTGATTTTTGGCATTTAAAATCAAAATTTTTCAAAATCCTTTCTGAGCGTGCACTTACATTATGATACGAACGTACTGTCATAATTCCAAGTCTCTACATATTGTAGTTTTGGCTCTACGTTGGTTCTCTGTCAGTCAGTCATTAAGTCAGTCATCAGGACAAAGCCACTTACATACTCGTAGTCTGTATAGAGATATTAGAAAGAATTTATCAAATGAAAATCACTCTCATGGCGACATATTGTTTACAATGATCATATACTGCTTTGGAAGCTTTGACCAATAACACTACCCACATATTCCTTCACATATGCTTATTAAACTAGATCTTTGTTCTTCCATAAGCCCTGCTTAATGATCGTTCTGGAGCTTAACTCTAAGATTTAAATAACTTCATTCCTACATAGACCTTTCATAATTGGAATTACCATTGATTAAACAAAAGCATTCTGGCACTTTGTTATACCATGATTTTATTATTATTTGTGATCGTGCCAGTGAAACCCGACTATAAGCCAGAAAAATATTTTTTCCCGATTCTCAGCATTCTAAAAAATAAATTATACATCTAGCTCAAAAACTGATATTTTATGGCCTTTGAAATTTCTTTATTGGAAAAGTATAATTAATTTACGACTATTGATCTCCAAAGATAAGGACCATGATTGAAACATCAGTTTCACAATACTGTAATACCAGTTTGTCACTCACTAACAGAATGTCCAACTACATTACTACAGCATAACAAGTGTTTCAAGACAAGTAACAAAAAACGTCAGGGGCCATGTTAATTTTCCATTTCAAAATGGAAAACCCATACAAGTTTCTATTATTATTTTTTTATTTTCAAATTTTATTTTTTTATTTTCAATTCTTCCTGTAACATACTTCTTTTGAAACTGAAAATACTATGGTTGGTAATGCTGTCTATATGTTTGTTGTGATCAGTGAATGCAGTACAAGAATGGCGTCGAAATCTAAAAATCGACGTTTTACACTCTGGCATCTGTTTTCTACTGTTACGTTGAAACGAGATTACCGACTTATTGTCGAGTTTTCCTGGCACGGTGACGTAATACATTATATTAGTAATTAGCTTAAAAGGCCCAGCGTCGCTCGGGTTTTGTATTTTGTAAATTCGAAAATAACTTATGAAGGACTTTCGACTTTCAAACTCTAGGTCTTTATATAGGTATTTAGAATTTGAAATAAGGAAGAAGGACTTATCACACTCAAAATATTCCCTCAGAAAACTCTAGATATAGCTTCTTATACCATACAGCAGATCCCCGCGGCTTAATCAGAAGATTAGAAGATTAAAAATTAAGATAAAAATAATTAAAATATTATATTTATTAACACTTTTCACGCAAAACATTCATAGGTCTAAACTAAACTATTGATAGGCCTAACTAATGAAACAGCTATAAATCCGACTTTGAAGTGAATTCCACGATTAGAAAGCGGGAAAAAGACCTAAGATTCGAGTTCCCTGTCCAGAAAAGACATGCATAGTGAGTTCCGTCCAAATCGAACAATGTTTGTCCATTTAGGCCTATATTCATTATCTCTCTTCTGTCTATGTTGAAAATTTCAGATGTCTGCGTGCCTTGACATTATAAACAAATGAATCGACCACCGTGGGCTTACAAAATTCAAACGATCGAATGCTTTTATTTCCAAGGTATGACAAAAATAGCCAAAGCCAACTGTAATTGATTTGACAATTTAAATGTATTACTGAAAACTGATGCTTCGAAAGCGCAAAAATGCACGTTTTCTTCCCGTTTTTCACTCATAACTCGCGAACGAAAGCTAAAATTAAAAATGTACTATGCCAGAATCCTTCGCCGGAGTGTATTCAACAACTTCCCAAAGTTTCATGGCGATCGGATGAATGGTGTAGTAATGCATAAAGGACAGACATTCGTTTTTTATATAGATAGACGATATATTAGGCCTATATAAAAAGTTTAATAAGAAAATCTTAATATGTATCTTTCATAACTAGCCTATTGCTGTTTTAAATCCAACATTTTCACTGGATTACGAGCACAGTAGCCTACATTAGCAAAGATAAGCTTAGCCTATCCTACTGCAAGGATTATTTCAACGCATGTCGTCTTTGTAAAGGAAGAATTATTACTTAGCTTGCGGTAATCACAGAAGGACTGTAATGAACCCTTTAAGACTGTCGGGGTCTTATGTCTGTGCTCAGTAGCTACAAGATGGCGGCAGACGTCTGGTTGTCTGCTGCTTTTTTTGTACCTCCTCCATGCTTCTGCTTTATTAATATTTCTGTACTTAATGCGGCTAGGGTTTATCTTCTGTTAAGAAAGATGACATCTTAGCTAAGCCTTCAGAAAGAAAGTCGTACGAGGAAATGGTGCAAAATTCCGCAAATATTCGTAACAGAAAAGGTTTTAAATGACACTTTTCCTTCAAGAAATTTTTTTGTCAGAATACTTGAAGAAATACCCACGATTTTAAATATTACTGCGTACTGCTTTATCGAGTCCTGAAGTTAAATAGTAGATTGCGATACAAGTGCCGTAAGCGGTGCATACGGATCGAGGAAAGATCTTGAAAAAACGAGGTGCTTGTGCCGAGTTTTTTTAATTTCCGCGATCCGTTATGCGCTTACGGAACGAGTATTGCATGCTATTTTTTGCACGATGATTATTTATATTAATTGAGTTATTAGCTGAAAATATTATGTATATAAATTATTGAAGATAGACGTTATATTTCAGAAAGTGATTCGCATGTGTTGGTTGTTATGGGGTCTGAATATTTGTCCTGTTAAAGTCGCCACAAACTAGGGGGCCTTGTTCCGGTCTTCCATAAAGGCTTGTATTATGATGATTTTACTTACGGCACGTGTGCTTTTTGTAATTTTTACCGCACGGAGATTTATTTTGTTTTCAAAGCAACCTGATTGCGTGCGGGAATGTCAAGTTACGATCCACGGCAACAATATTCGTAAGTACCACTAATTAGTTACGTCGTGCAAATAATAACTATTTGCCTATTTCATTGTCCATGATTTTCCAAATTGTAATAATATGGTCTTGAAGTTAAAATGCATCCTTAAGCCCTATTAAGCCAAATCTTGCTAAGTTTCTATCCATCCCAAGTATCACATTGAGAATATCTTGGCTTACTGTGAACTATATTTATGGCTCCGTAGATGGAATTAAGAAGGTAATTTGCATAGCATCATCTATCACTGACTCTTGGCATCAGATAGGAGGCCATGGAACAGACATTCAAGAGTTTCGAAGCGCACACAATGCAAAAACTGACACACGCCTACAAGGCCTTCTATGACATGTCTTGCATTTATCATGGCCTTATTTATTCTACGTGCCTGGGAAAATTAAGAAACAGCGGAACATTCAGAACGGTTCACGTTCTTCTACTATACCGTAATTTAAAAAATGGAACATGTTAAAAGTGGTAAGCGGATTTTTAACGTATATTAATTATTTATGTTAATTACGTGTTTTTACGAGTTTTTCACGCGTTTTTACTCCACGCCATGAAGAAAAGGTTTTTTTTTTTTAACGTGGAAAGTTCCATCCCTAGTTTACGTCAGATAAACGATAGGTTATTCCATATATTGGGAAGTATTGATACTTATTATATCCTTATTCCTTACCAAAATTAACATTAAAAAAATGGATTAGGCCTAATCCCATACTTACAAGGTTTAAGCTATTTTCTTTTCACTATCTTTCTTGTGTGTGTACAGTCAGCTTAAAGTTTACCTGCAACAGAGGATAAATACATTTTTAAACATAATATGCCTAAAGTAAAAGATAGTGGGACAGAAATAAAGAGTTGGAATAGATACAAAGAAAAGATAGACAGACAGAAAACTTCGGTATTAGCCGGACCTGACTGACTTTCGAAAGTTTTAACTTCTTAACTAAATAAACTATAAATAAAATACACATAGTAACACATACATATAACATACACAGAGTAAATAATGAAGACTAAAATTTCCCCCCTATTTTCTAAAAAAAAAACATGTTATTAAAATTTTATTTCTGAACCTGTTGTCGATCCGTCTAAATATTTTGCGAATTTAATGTACCTAGTGCTCATCAAATTAAATTTTATTAAGTTAGATTAATATAGACGCAAGCTTTAGATCTAGACGAAACCAAACAAATACTTTAATTTAACCTAAACGTTTTAACAGCCCTGTTATGAATTTAAGCAGGATTTTAATGTAGGTTTGTTAGGCCTAAGCATGTATTAGTGTTTTTATATAAAGGTTGTTAATGAATAACACCGAAGTATTTTACCAGTGTATAGAAGGGATATAGACAAGCAACTTTTATTAGGAGACTTTTGCTCTCTGGATTCAATTTTTCCTGTTACAGCATAAAATCTCCCAGGACATGGCCTCCACTGACTTCCATAATTTGAAAAACAAATGCAATAAAAGAAACTTCTTTGTTAACACTGAGTTATGAATAAAAAAAAACCAATGCAGTGGCGGCCAGTCATGTTATTAGTCTGTAAATTTTGCAGATTATGAAAACTCTAAACTATGACACAGCTGTTGATGAATGTTTAAGAATCAGATTGATATCGCTCACTAAGAAGGCATGAAGTCAATTTAATGAACATTTTAACCCTATTTTGCTTCATTCCTGATTTATGATCACCAAATTGTAAAGATTTCAATGCCCTGTAGCATACACATTTTACGTCATAGAGCAAAAGTCTCCTAATAAAAGTTGCTTTTCTATATCCCCTCTATACACAGGTAAAACATTTCGATGTTATTCATTAACACTCTCTATATTGACGTAGACTAGTGTTATTTTACATAATGGCTTAATAATAATAATAATAATAACCACGGCCCGGATTCTGATGGGCTAAAATTGTTTGAAAATGACCTATAAAATGACCCTATATTTTAAAGAAAATTACTTAATAATTATAAAAAATTACCTAAAAACTGATACTTTGTTTATAAAAAATTATTGTACACACAAAGTTATAGACTAGTTTGTACATAATTCTAAAAACTGTAAATAACTGTAACGTTGTAAATGTTCTTTTATCACGGAAATTTATACTGGCACTGAGGCACTGGTGAGTCAAAATTCGGCACATCCTTTCGTGGTCTGCAGGATTATAGTGTTGTTCATTGACGGTAAACAGTAGTTTGCACTCTCAATTCCAAGCACGTGGCAGACTCTGGTGCCAAGTCAATCTAATAACAATAGTAATATAATACAAAATTTTGTCATTACTTTGATTTTCACTTCCGACTGAGAGATGTCAACACTTTAAAGCCGAATTTTTCCTTCTTGCATTAAACAAACAACACTTCAAAGACAGCACCGCTAGCGACGAAAGAACGTTAATACACTCAATGTAAATAAATGAAAATGACTAAATAAGGAAGCAAATGACACGAATATGACAAAATAATGACTTAAAATTGAAATAAATGTCCTAAAAATATAAAATTGCATGAAATGACAAAAAAATTACCTAATAAAAATGTATTTCTATAATCTAGAGGGCATGATTAGGATTTATCCACAAGTTGGCAATGTCTATGCAGTATCAATAAATAGATGACATGTCATTAGAATCCGGGCCCTGATTTAATAACAATATGTGCCCCATAAAATTAAATTAATAAAACTGTGTGAGGATACTTATTGTCTTGTTCTGGTAAATCAAAGTAAATCACTTAACAATGAGACATGTCCTTTCACCTCATAACAGTCGTTGAGAACCCATGCAATGGGACAAAGTAGACGGGACATGCGCCGGTTTGGGACTATTGATTATCAGTTTGGTTTGGGAAATGTTTGTGCCAGCCGACGCCGAGCTGGCTTCATTTAAAAGCATCTCTCGCTTGCAGCTGTGCACAACGTGTAATTTCTTATTCGTATTCTTCCAATTTACCTCTGCATTACAACTGGCTTAGTCCAAATGCATTCTCTTTTTATTACTTCTGCTCAATTTGCCTGCGCTACTTACTATTATTAAACTTCGCTCTTGCCACAATGTTACGTGGTTGTGCCGAGTAAACATGGAAAATGCATACTAGTACTCTAAACTCTTTAGGTATAACAACATTGCGATTCTGTGGCTTTAGCTCCGAATGGTCCCATGTCAAAATATTATTTTTGCACGACTTAACTAATTAGTGGTACTTACGAATGTTGTTGCCGTGGATCGTAATATGACATTCCCGCACGCAATCTTGTTGCTATGGAAACAAAACAAATTTCCATGCGGTAAGAATTTACTTACGCCACACATCATAATACAAGCCTTTATGGACAAGGCCCCCCAGGACAAATATTCGGTTCCCATAACAACAAACACATGCGAATCACTTTCTGAAATCAACATCTATCTTCAATAATGTATATACCGGTAAATCATATTTTCAGGTAATATCTCAATTAATGTAATTTAATTTATATAAATAATCATCGTGCAAAAAATAGCATGCAGTACTCGTGCCGTAAGCGCATAACGGATCTCGGAAATTGAAAAAATTCAGCGCAAGCTCCTCGTTTTTTCAAACTCTTTCCGCGATCCGTATGCATCGCTTACGGCACTTGTATCGCAATATACTATTTTGAGTTATATAATTTTAGTCTTACTTTTTAAAATCAAATTTTGAAAGCGCTATTTTATTTTAAATTCTTCTATGTTGTTTTGAATTATAAACACTGTTTAACAGAAGTATCTCCGTTTATGATAAATTCCATATTACGGTGTGGGCTGTAAAAAAGGAGTGCAAGCCCATTAAGGGTAAATAAAAAAGTGCTAGCTGTTACAGTGATTATTTCCTTTCTTATAAATAAATAATTTAGTAACCATTTGCTTCAATGTAACCACTACAAACACTCTTATCCATACTAGTACCACTACTACTATTGTTGTGTATCTACTAATCGCTTAAATTCAAAATAGCATAAATAATCATTTAATCTAGATGGTTTTTGACAAATCACTAGCGTAAACCAACACAATGTTAGCGGTTTCAATCAACAATGTTGTCATTACTAAAACAGCTTCACTCTATTTAGCAGTAAATTCTACGAAATAAGATGCCTTGATGACGGTTGTGTGAAACCGAAAGGCCTAGGAAAAATAAAATAACTTAAGATTAAGGTGTTATCTAATTATTTTATTGCATGTATGTTCAAAGATAAAATATTCAAAGGATTCATGAACAAATACTTCTAAGAGATGAAAGCATGGACTAGAGGAAACTGCATAATGACGAACTTCATAACCTGTACTCGTCACCGGATATAGTAAGGGTAATTAAATCACGGAGGATGAAATGGGCTGGACATGTTGCGCGCATGAAGGAGGAAAGACATCTCAAAAGTACTGACTGGGAGACCCGAAGGAAAAAGACCACTTGGAAGACTTAGACGTAGGTGGGAGGAAAATATTGGGATAGAAGTGAAATTTGCGAGGGATGGTTGGATGGAGTTAGCACAGAATAGGGTTGAATGGCAGGCTCATGTAAGCGCGGCAAAGAACCTCCGGGTTCCATGAAATAGCACAGAATAGGGTTGAATGGCGGGCTCATGTAAGCGCGACAAAGAACCTCCGGATTCCATAAAATAGATTATATTCCTTTATCTTGCTTAGGAATTGTCTATTTCCATTGAGCAAGTAAGCAATAAATTATAACTAAAGCAAGCGCGTCCTGTTTCTGATATCAAAGTTTTTCTTTATGCTTCTCCAGTAAGGAAATTGCAATACTTATACTAAATAGAAAAAGTCGTATGAATGCCACATATTTCTAGCTGTTACATATTTTTCGTTAGCCTGTAATACTGTGTAAACTCTACATAGCAAACTAATTTGCACAAGAGAGTGCTCTAAACTTCTCTCTTGTCTTTCTCTACTTCAGTTAAGCACAGTAGATGGTTCTCTTGCGGGATCAAAATAATCAGCTGTCGGTGTGATGAAGTAATTTTACGGGACTTCATTTTTATCTCGCTTATCTCTTCTGGTAGATTAACTCCGGAGTGAAATGTGTGTCACAGTGGAGTGCATTCAGACAAATTGAATTTCGAACAAACATCGTTATGAAGTTAGAACGTCAAGAGTTAAAGACACTTTCTATCTTATTGCACATAACCGCAAAATAAATAGAAGTCATACTCTGCTTAACTAAATTGTATACTAGTGTAGATAAACTTTGCGGTTTGACTAGCAGTTCAGTAAGATGAATCGTATAACTTAGCCTATATAAGATTTCAACAAAAATATATGCTTTGAAAATTGCGCTACATTTTATCAAAACTTGTCGTTGCATATTCTAATGCGTTAAATTACTTCCGTGGCGCTACATCCCTGAAGGGACAAGGCCTACCACCCGACCGCTGCGTCATCTATCACAGGCAGATGGCAGTATTGGGGGCATGTGTTCAGCATGCCGACACCCACGGCCGTTAATGGTGGTTTCCATGACCGGAGCCGCTACTTCTCTATCAAGTAGCTCCTCAATTTGAATCACGAGGCGGAGTGCACCCCGTTCCAAACCTCCCTACCTCAGAAAAATCCTAGGAGGTACCGGAGATCGAACCCGGGCCGACGGATCTGTAGTCACAAGACCACGCCAGCATTCCGCGGTAAATTATGACGTAATATTATTTTTGTTGCCAGCGTTTCTGTTTGTAGACTTACAAACTACAGAAAATCGAAGTGTTCGGACTTCTACTCGAGGCCAGAGGAGCAGTTCCTACAGTTATAGTAAAATTCTGCAAGTCCTTCCATCTCCCTAATTCACTACTCTATGAAATTGCTCTTAGAGCTCTAAAACCTTCAATCAGCATTTCAGGAAACCATATTCGTTGAAGATATGATCATCTCAACATATTAGGTTACTATGTTCAAAACAAATTATATTCACTAAACTTACTTACTCAATCGTAGCCTAACAGACAATTCCTAAGCAAGCTATTTTATGAAATCCGGAGGTTCATTGCTCCGCTTACATGAGCCCGCCATTCAAGCCTTTTCTGTGCTTAGTCCATCCAACCATTCCCCACAAATCTTGCTTCCCTTAAATCTACCTACGTCTAGGTCTTCCAAGTGGTGTCTTCCCTTCGGGTCTCCCAGTCAATACTTTTCAGGATATTTCTTTCCTCTCCAACACGTCCAGCTCATTTCATCCTCCGTGATTTTATTACCCTTATGTATCCGATGAAGAGTACAGGTTATGAAGCTCGTCATTATGCAATTTTCTCCGGTCCTCGTTTTCATCTCTATTAGGTCCGAATATTTTCCTAAGCACACTATTTTCGAACACTCTCAGATTAAGGTCTTCCCGAAGAGTAAGGGATAGCGTTGCCACCAGTCCCGAATTTGGCGGGACATCCCGCATTTTAAGAACATTTTCAGAGTCCCGAATTATGCCTAAGAGGGACGCATTATACATTTTTACTTCCTCTGCCCGTACCATAGGTACTCTAGGTAGAGGAAGTATTGTTTTCGACCCTAAAATTCGAAGTTGAGTTTTTAGCATATATACACGTTTCAAGGCCCCCTGAATCCAAAAATACTATTTTTGGAAACATGTCTGTGTGTGTGTCTGTGTGTGTGTCTGTCTGTGTGTCTGTCTGTGTGGAAGTTTGTGAACAGGCTAGCTCCGAAACGGAGAATCGTATGAAAACAAAATTTCGTATTTGGGTCAGGTACCTTCTGAACATGTGATTCGAAGATTGGCGACAAATTTCTCTTATTTTTAAGGGGACTTTACATGAAGAAATTTTTGTTTTTCGCGATTTTCTCGAAAACGGCTCTAACGATTTTCTTTAAAATTTGCACATGTGTTCCTTTTACTGAGTGCTAAAACTTTTATTTGAAACTTTTTTTCGAAAAAATTCTCTGAGGGTAGTTACAAACTACCCAATGTTCACCCACTGCTTGTAGAAAGTTTGTCTTGCGTGATGAACAACTGAATACGCGCTCTTTCACGGCCTTTTATTCTATATAAGAATGTGAAGTGAGAAAGATGTATTGTTGGCCAGGTATAGAGTAAAGAAGTATCTGAGGGAAATATTCGATAAATTTCGGAAATTATTCTTTACGGCGGAAAGTTCAATAAACGTCTGCAGTCACTTGTTCTTTTTTTTTTTAAGTTTGATATATTTATAGGATAATTAGCGTAAAATTGTGTCTTGCGATTCTGTAAAAGGATATGTGAATACTGCTAACTTTTATTTGGACAGAGGAAGTTATGTGACTTTCACATCGGATTTTTTACTTCCTCTGCCCGTACCGTAGGTACTATAGGTAGAGGAAGTATTGTTTTCGACCCTAAAATTCGAAGTTGAGTTTTTAGCATATATACACGTTTCAAGGCCCCATGAATCCAAAAATACTATTTTTGGTAACATGTCTGTGTGTGTGTCTGTCTGTCTGTGTGGAAGTTTGTGAACAGGCTAGCTCCGAAACGGAGAATCGTATGAAAACAAAATTTCGTATTTGGGTCAGGTACCTTCTGAAGATGTGATTCGAAGATTGGCGACAAATTTCTCTTATTTTTAAGGGGACTTTACATGAAGAAATTTTTGTTTTTCGCGATTTTCTCGAAAACGGCCCTAACGATTTTCTTTAAAATTTGCACATGTGTTCCTTTTACTCAGAGCTAAAACTTTTATTTGAAACTTTTTTTCGAAAAAATTCTCTGAGGGTAGTTACAAGCCACCCACTGTTCACCCACTGTTTGTAGAAATTTTGTCTTGCATGATGAACAACTGAATACGCGCTCTCTCATGTATTGTTGGCCAGGTATAGAGTAAAGAGGTATCTGAGGGAAATATTCGATAAATTTCGGAAATTATTCTTTACGGGGGGAAAGTTCAATAAACGTCTGCAGTCACTTGTTCTTTTTTTTATATAGCCTGCGCTTTTAGTCGCATCATTGAAAGAAGATGTATTTATAGGATAATTAGCGTAAAATTGTGTCTTGCGATTCTGTACAAGGATATGTGAATACTGCTAACTTTTATTTGGGCAGAGGAAGTTATGTGAGTTTCACATCAGATTTTTTATTACTTGCTAGCCTTTTGTTTTCTTATGTCAGTGTTACTGTTACATAGCCTATTCAGTTTTGGCTTGTGTAACGAATATATATCATCTTTCTCTTATTAGTAAATTGTTCCATGTACAAATTTAGGTATGAAGATCGGCGATATGCATATATTCGATAAGTGACCCTCCTTAGGCTTACCAAGTAAGGGACCATGTTTCAAATCTATATAGGCCTAATACAACCGGCAGAATAATTTGTCATATAAATGTTTATTTTTGAATTCTGAACAAAAGAAAAGAAGATAAAAGATATCTGATTTGCATAAAAATCCCTTTAGGCAGGCCTACAGGCTGAGGTAGATTTCAAAGTGCTTTTGGTTTAATTTATTATCTTTTTTTAGCCTTGGCATGGCAAACCCGCAGTAATAAGAACTGAATTCGGTAAAGAGGAAGAGCCTACAATCATTTGTTTTGACAACAAGAATAGGATATAATATTCTGGGAGGCCGTGCGCAAGATCAGCAATGAATAAAATTAGCAAAGCCGCTAAACAAGAAAAAATTATGATATTATAATAATTCTTTTAAGTGTTATTATTTTCAAACATTAAAATCTCGCGTCATATGAGAGCTATCAAGAAACTATTTATTGATTTGTAGAGTACTCATCAAGAGCTTTTCAACGATACCCCACAAGACGTGGTTTCAAAAGTTGCGAATTTTCATCCCCCGCCCCCACCCCCACCCTCACTCGAACCCCCGAATCGTTGGTGTCACTGTGAACTCCATAGGGAGTACTCTAATTTATTCAAACAAAGTTTCCCTCTATACTTCATAGGGGTCGAGATATACATTTTTAAAAATTTCAACCCCCTCCCCCGACCACCCCCTTGGGCCAATTTCGCTCATTAACGAACTTGTCCGAGCTATTGGGCCTAGAAATGACATAATAAAATTTGGTTCAAATATCTTCAAAATTACGGCCGCTATCGTGTAAAGATATAAATATATATATATATATATATATATATATATATATATATATATACACATATATATATATATATATAAATATATATATATATAAATATAAATATATACATATATATATATATATATATAACTTATATATATATATAAATATCACAAATTTTTTTTTTGAACGGGCGGTGGTTTCGCACTTAGGGGAGCATGAAACGTAAAGATATGAAAGAATTTTTCGAAAATCATAAAGTGGTATCCATTGCAATAGGTAGATTTTTCTTCGAAATCTACCTAAAAACATTCCCTGATTTTAGTCGACACTTAACTTCTTCCTTAATATTAATTGCTCCCAGATATTTGTTAAATTATACCGACAAAAGAACAAAAATGCTTGTCAATAGAGATTCTCCACCACGGCGTTGAAAACCTTTTGTGCAAACGGTCGTGATGAATTGAACCGCTGAATGGTAATTATTTCTGAGAGCTTTGCGTGGGTGTTCTGTTCTACAAAATTAGTTAGATGATAGCACGATATGCACGCTGTCCATCATCACGGCAAAACTTCCCGCAACTTCCCTTTCTAATGGGCAATTCTGATTCACAAACTGTCTTCAAAAGTTAGACACTTTCAAACAATGCATTTCAAAACTCTTATTAAACTTACAACGCTTTCACTTGATGGGCATACAATGTTTAAACTGGGGGTGCTTTCAACATTTTTCTCGTTAAACGTCATGTTTAACCCCTAATAACAAAATTCTTTCAAAATAAAATCAGGTAAACTGATGTAACAAAGTGTCAGTATGTTTTTGTTTAATCAGTCATGATTGCAATTATGATATGCAGAATACAAAAAAAAAGTCAAATTGGCCGTTTTCGGGAGTTGACCAATGGAACTCCAGAATGTGAGGCCAAGACGTTACCATCTCGGCCACCTGGGTCAGTTTTACGTTCTAATTGGATAAGCGCATGTAAAGCAATAGTGTTATTTGTCATAGCTAACTGTATTTTAATTGCCAAAGCCTTATAAGATCACAGTAAAATAATTGACTTTGTTGTCATGATAACTTATTTGCATTTCATAAATTCTTTCCAATACGTATATTACCATAAAATAGGCACTAAATTGAGCATTACTCCGAAGCAGGTCAACCGATTTTATCCAATATCAATATACTTCTTCCCATGGACATTATAAATGTGTATAGCAAGTTTCATAAAAATCCAGTAAAGCTTACTTGAGTTATTGCGCCTTTAAAATATACACTAAATTGGGTTTTACTCCGGTACCGGACAACAGATTAGGTTCAAATTCAATATGGAACTTCTCATGGACGTCATAAATGCGTATACCACGTTTCATGGAAATCCCCGGAAAATTTTAAAAATTAAGATGCAAAACAACGAGTTTTAAGTTTCCGGGGGTCCGGCAAGATAATAGTCTTATAAATCTTTATTTTCAGATTTCTGGACAGAAGACGGGAAGATAAGAGTTACTGAACTGAATAAAAGCAGGCATTTCCTGATTTGAGTCTACACTTAACTTTTGCCCAAATATTAGGCCTATTTGTGTCTGCAATTATCGCTCCCAGATATTTGAATTTCTCCACTTGTTCGAACGATTTACTGGCTATTCTAACATTTTGTAGCGCATTATTTTGACGTTTCATGACCATATATTTAGTTTTTGAAGTAAAACTTCTTTAGTGGCGGTAGAGGGTAAATCTGGAAAATCAGTCACACTAAAACCGTCACGAAATTAGTCACAATCAGTCACGAAATCAGTCACACTCTTACTTGTTTCGGTGCGGACTGCACAGAAAACAATCAACTCAATCAAAGGAAATTTTTCAGACCTTACTTCCTCAATGACAATAGACAATTCCTAAGCAATCTAAAGGTATATTTTGTATTTTATGGAACCCGGAGGTTCATTACCGCGCAAATCCAAAATTAAAAATACAAAATTAAAAAATACAAATTTCCAAAATTTAAAAAAACAAAATTAAAAATTATAACATCCAAAAATCCAATATTTAATAAATAATAAAATAAAAAATTTAAAAATAAAAAATGAAAATAAAATAAAAAATAAACAATTCAAAGATCGAAAATTTAGAAAAATCCCAAATTAAAAAAGTCCAAAATCCCAATATTAAAAAGTCCAATAATGCAAAATTGAAAAATCCAATAATCAAACATTGAAAAAATAAAAAAATAAAATAAAGTTTTACTTCTGTCGCGTGGCGTTGCACGCACTCTTTTTTTCTGTATTAATTTCTAATTCAACATTCCTGCAGGCATCGAAAAGACTTTCTGCATTTCTTCCGATTGTGTTAGTAAGAGTGAAAAGAGTTTGTCGGGCAAGGACGTGTAGCCTAACATTCACGATAAGATGATAGTTATTAAATTAGAAACTGAGCAGATAAACAATAAGAAGTCCGCACGTTTCACCAAGCGAATGGACTCCACAATATAACCCCAAGCAAACTCTCCGTAACCTTTTAAGCCATTCTTTCTCACACGGGTGTAACTGATTCGTCCGAACAAACCTCCGGGCGAATTCCAAAGCAAGAAAATATAGAAACGTAAGAGAAACAAAATAACTACCAGTAGTTAAGCTGTTCGTCATGTTGAAATAATTTTGACGCTTATTTATTTATTTATTTATTTATTTATTTAATAATAATAATAATAATAATGAACATTATTATTAAAGATGGATATATGTAAGTATTCATGAACCACAGATTATTGTCTCTATATTGTATTACATTCTCATGTAATGTCCACCAGAGACAATAATCTGTGGTTCATACAGTGGGAGCCCGGTCACATAAATCACTAATAAGGCTCTTTTCACACTGGGTCACCGGTGACCGTCACCGGTGTTTGGCTCTTTTCACACCTGGGTCACTTGTGACGGTCACCGCTAGTATTGCCAATAGTAACTATACGATAAAACAAAAATTGTAATCGCTTTTGACATCTCAAATGGCAGGTTGACATTCCACCTCACTTATAAAATCTTCAGTATTAATCAAATCTAAACACGTGGCTGGATAACTAGTTTCGCTGAGCTCAATTATGTAACTGAATTATGTACAAACAACTTGCATTGTTGGCAATCATAATAAATGTGACTGTGAGGTGACCGTCACAAGTGACCCAGTGTGAATGCTCCCATTTAAACCAATGCTTCTTCGTCGGTGGTCGGTCTCCGGTGACCGTCACAAGTGTTCGGAGGAGACACTGAGCGTCACTTGTGTTTGGGTGGGTCACCGCGGTGACCCAGTGTGAATACTCCCATTTAAACCAATGTCGGTCACCCAGTGTGAAAAGAGCCTTAGTGTGCCTCATAGTACTGCATATGATATAACTTATCTGTCAGTGAGGTAGACCATTAAGGGCATTCAATCATAGGAGGAAGGTTCCATCTGGCGCTGTGAATTTAACTCCGGTTTAGCTCAGTTAGTAGAGCATTGGGGCGAATAGCCAAAGGTCCTGGGTTTAAGTCCCAGTGTCGGAGGAATTTTTCTCCTATAATATTCTCATTAATATGAAAACCCAATTACAATGTCCATGACAAAAATACACTTCATACATACAAAATAATAACAACAAACGATAAGAATACACAAAAGATACATTACTGCAATTTAATAAAAATAAAAATAAATTCATAGCTACTTCTGGGTTCCAGGAGTTGCCAGGTTTCTTCTCTAAACACAGTGCATAATGTCTTTTTTAATAGAAAAACATGTGTTTCTTTCTGAATCTGTATATTTTTAGCTAAATACTCAGCCTTCTCGATATTATAAGAGCTTTAAAATATTAAAAATAAAATATATTTCGACCCACTTGTGTTCATCTTCAGTGATAACATTAAAAAAAAATTAAACTCATAGCTACCTCAAACGACATATGGGGATATGTAACTATGTTAGCTACCTCTGAACTGAAGTTTAGCTGACTTAAGTTGACCATAAATGGGTCGAAATATATTTGTTTTTTAATATATTACAATTCTTATGTTGAGAAGGCGAAGTTACCGCACTTTAAACTATTATATTGTCAAACTGCATGAAATTTATTGTCTACGTAATAATCTTTGTATTTAATTATCACGAAAACTACCATTTCTTCGGCATAAAATTTCAGGGCTGAACAAAATCCTACCTTTATCTTCATATCTATCTTTGTACCTGGACGTCCCTCAAATTTTGTTTACAGACAAATTTATACTCTAAATGACTAAAAACAAATAGTGTGAAGAGAAGCTTAAGTTTCCACATAGGCTACTGTCGATAGCGTCGTTTAGACAAAAAAAGATTTTAACCGCTGACTACCTAAGGTATGAGTACGCATAAATAATTACTTCCACTAAACTTGAAAGCATTTATAGCCAAACTTTTCTATTTTAATGAAGTTAAGACGATGGAAATATCGCATTTTATATGAATAGTACCTATGAAATTGTAAAGGGTATAAAAATTGTATCTTCAAGGATGTCGATTGCAATAATTATATGGATTTTACCGGTAATAATAATAATAATAATAATAATAATAATATAGTGGCTGTAGTAATAATAGCACGCCGTAGCATAGTGGTTGAGGCACTGCGCTACAAACCGGAAGGTAGCGGGTTCGATCCCCGATGAGGTCGTTGGAGTTTTTCAATTGGTCTAATCCTTCTGATGCCACTATGGCCCTGGGGTCGACTCAGCCTCTAACAGCCTTCATGTTCCGATGTCTAAAAATCTGGGATCCTCAACCTCCTGGAACCCTCTGGGCCTCCATGGCCTGTAATAGGGAACACTTTACTTAGTAATAGTAGCATAGTTATGATGTTAGTGACAATTTTTCATTTTCACCCTTAACAAAATTTCTGCGAACGCCCATGCTTCCGCATAGAGAAAGTAACAATAGAGAACAGAAAGCCTCGTAGGATTGTTTAATTGTATAGGCTGCATCAGAGCATCAAAACAACACACCAGCACTGAAGAGCGTACGTGTTTGTCACAGATTAGCACCTGCTGAAAGCGCATAAATATTACATCAAGACAAGAGATTGCTTTTAAACACCACGATAGGTAATTTAACAACACTTCACTTCTGACATCTAGCCTTTATCTGATGGAAACATATTCTGCTCGTTAGGGTAAGGATTGCGGCTTTCAAAATTAACTTTAAATATCTGTACACAAGGTATCTGTACATATGAAGAAAGCTGGGACCTATTACGACAAAAAAGTCCTATTCCTTTCAGAGTAGAATTTGTTCATTTATATAAGCAACCATCAAGTGAAATCATCAGTGTGCTCTAAGATTAAAATCGTTCAGGACAATTTAGCAGAACAGCTGGTATTCAGGAATAACAATCATAACAGGAAGAAAATATTCTTAATATTATACGGAAAACAAATTGTCTATTAATATTACATCTCTGCTATTATAAAGTATTTTTAGAGGACGAATTTATACTTCAGTAGCAGTAAATAGGTTTATGAGAATAGCAGTTAAAACAACAATTTATAAAGCAGAGTTTTCGACCTTCATATTTAAAAATGGTTTTACTTTTGACTTTTCTTCTCTCTTTTCTTAAAATAAGTTAATAACTCCTTCTTTCCCTTTCTTGTATTCTTTACATTTTCGCATTTTAAAACTATTTATAAAATTTAAGTAAATATTATAGAACACTCGAGTGCATGGAAACTTCCGATGCTTCTAATTTCTTCTAGTGTTTTTCTTTATTAACTGCCAGATAGTAATTTCTAAGATTGTATGGTGGATGGGAAAATGTCTGTCCGTCTGTCCGTGTGTGTGTACGTGCGATAACTCAAATACGCTTTATCTTACTTTCATGAAACTTGGTATACGCATTTATAACTTTCATAGGAAGAATCCTATTGATATTTGACCGGTTACCGGAGTAATGCCCAATTTAGTGCCTATTTTTTTTGGTAATATATTAGAAAGAATTTCTCATAGGTAATCCCACGATGTGAGGCGATGGGCTTACCACCTTCCCCTCTGCCCTCTCACGGAAAATAAGCGTAACATAATTCACATAGGTATCAGAAACCTCTAATTGGAGGCCTTTCGCCCCGACACTGGGGATATAGGACAGAGTCTGTCAGTCAGTCAATCCCACGAGAGTTGACGAGTTTATCGATAGATTCACGACTGCTCAGAAGGAGCTAATTTATCTGATGAAACTGAACTCGAGTTGGATTTATTAAGACTATTCCAAAAATAAAAGTGTAACGGATTATACAAATAATAATAATTATTACTTTCGTGCTTTGTTGTATAAAAAAAACTAACAGCAGCGAGAACAAGGCATAGCCTACTATGAATCAACCATCCATGAATCTATTCGAGTTACCATGTGCTACCAATGGTGCATAAAGGCTAGGCCTAAGACATAGTTAACTTGATTCAGTTAAGCTAACAGCAGAACAGAATAAAAGCACACGAACTTGCTTGCACCGAATCGAAATTGCGTTTTTAATCAATGTACATTTTTATTATTTCATTTTCCAAACAAGTTATGTTGTATAAAATAATCTGTTTTCGTGCTGTTTAATGGCAGCGTGTGAGGTATTAATCACTGCACACTGATGCAGACGATTTTATCGATAAAGCAGCATCCTCATATTATTAGCAAGCATTTTATAAGATAAACGATCGTGATTGATCTATATCCGAGGAATTGCTAAACGTTATTGGTCAATATCAAACACGCGGCCTATGAATGGAATGGTCAAACCTCCCTGTAGATGCTTAGCGCTAACCGATATGGTGATTAAACATAAATTATGTGTTACCCCATAAACTTGCAGGAAATACAACGTTCCGTAATTGCTAGAGATAAGGAAACATGGCATTCTACATAGTTAACAAAGATCGCTCGATAGGAGGTTGATGACATCGTTTAATGTGAGGTCAGTACCGTATCTGTGATTGGGCAATTTCAGAGCTCCAGTGTCTTTTGTCATGCTGGGAGGTCTCTTCTCTTCAAGAGGTCAGTCCTCGATGTATCGATTCAATGACACGTAACTTATTGAGTTAGCTGTCAACTGTCCCTAGTGGGATATCTTGTGGGAAGAGGATATTTACACAATGTCTTCATTCAGTTAACCGACTATCGTTTTTCTTCTATCGACAATGATACTCTTATGTACAAAACATGAATATTCGTACAAACAAGTTAGCGAAAACAATTATTTATTTGAAGAATCAGGGTAATGCTGAAGAAATTCCCGACTTATTCCCTGGTTTTCATTGATCATTTCATAAATTCCCGACCAAAATATGATTATGAAGCACTTTCTATTAACTGTGTAAGAAAAATTATTGGATTATACATACTTTAAATAAGAATGCTTTTAGTAACAAAAGTAATTGCAAACAATAATTACTTAGGTTATAACAGATACAAAAATAAGAAACAGTAAAATATATTAAATATACCTTCATATAGGCCTATTATTGTCTAGAAGTCTTTTTCATCCCACTTATTATTTTTTTTCAGCAACTTGATTTCTTCATCTAGAGCAGTTGCAGCTTTTTCGGACTCTAGTTCTTATTTTCTCTTCTAGTTCTTATCTTCAGCGTTGCAATTTTTCGAATTTTCCCGGATATTTTAACAAATTAATTGACTTTTCCCGGATTTTCCAGTCCATACGAAATTTCCGGCCTGATTCCCCGATTTTACCGACCAGTGGACACCCTGAGAATACAATATTATCTAAAAAACCTCAGAAATGATAATAGCAAATGGAGCAATTCAGTTATCATAAAGATGTGGACCAATTTTATTAACCCTTTCAGAGCTGGTATCATCAAGTAAAATTATCAGAAAAATTTTTTCTATGGGAAGCTAGTTTCCATGAATGACAATCGTCACAGGAACAAAATGGGATCGGGACTAGTTTTCTTGGGGTGCTTCTGTTTCCCCTGCCATATATAATTCCACCATTCATCTCACTATGACCATTTGGTTACAATAAAAGGAATTATAATCTTAACAGGAGTACAAAACTCCTCATATTTTATATAAATCATTACTAGATTGATCTTATATCTTGGCTTGAAACAATATCACAATGTGACGCATTTATAATTACGTCAGAAGCAATGAAAAGGTTAAAGGAGCCAAACTCGGCATATTATGTAGCCTTTAAGGGATAAATATATTTTTTTCTTTCTATTCATCTGTGGTTTGTAAAGCAACTTTGATGGTCGACCACAAATAAATTTTATATTAAAAAAAAAAAAAAAAAAGACGATGGTAAGAGAGAGATTCTTGTCAGCAACGCAATCATGAGATTTGAAATACTTACTGTGTTTCCAATAACACTTCGTGAACTATTTCTCAAGTTCTGTGTTCTGTTTAATTGTTAACCGGTAGCCTAATTCTTATAATTACTTTGCTCAATGTTCGGTGAAATCAATTGAAGTAAGAAGAATAAGCAATGTAGCCTACACAAAATCGTGGAGGAGTAAATGGGTAAATCTTAAGTCGCCCGTTGTAGTACATAGGCCTACCCTGGGATTAAAACACCATTCAGCTTTGAACACTGATTAGAAATGTGATTTAATACTAATAAAATTAACTATATCACTTATTATTACTTTCTCTGTCCGCACCATACGTAGTGCGTTGAATTTTTATAGGCCTAAATAGACGTTTCGAGGTTCCTTGGATCCAAAATAGCTATTTATGCATCAAGTACGCAAAATAACGCTTTAGCGGACGAATCTAGTATAGCGGCCGAGGCGAAAGCCGAGGCTGAAATACTGGATAAGTCCGCTAAAGTTTTTGCGTACGTGGTGCATACAATATTTTTTAGTAAAAGTTCTATAAATTATATGAAATAAAACAAAAATACCGTAATTAATTATAATGAAAGGCAATCACTCATTTCTTTAAGTTATATTGTCATGGCCATCTAGATCATAAAACAACAATGACCGTACGTACCAATAACAAATGTGGTAGTATAGATGCATAATATATGAATCCCTTGTTTGTAAACAATATTGCATAACAACTAGTATTTATGAAAAGCTTGTGAAAATATAAATGATAATACCGAGGAAATTTCAATCCAAGCCAGAAACATTGAATTGGAGCTGCTACCAGCAACTTCACGGCAGAAATAGGCTATGAGAAGGGATATATTACGGCATTTAAATGCTGTTCGTCCATGGTAAGGAATGTTTTTCAAGTGAACCAACATGTGAAAAGTTGTTGGCTTATATTTGTTGTCATGTGATAAAGTGGGCTACCGTGTTTTGCGAAAAATCCTGGTAAAGTTTCTGATTATCATAAAGAAACGTGTTGGTTTAAATTTGTTGTTTTATAACCAATTATATGCGTAAATCCATGTTAAAGTTGGTGTGACTGGTCAATGCCGTCTGGGTTTTGTTTACAGATTGCCATGACGACTTTAAAGGACAAGGCCGCTAAAAATGCATTTTGAATGCAGTTTGAATGCACTTTTATGCAATTTTAGCGGACTTGTCCTTTAAAGTGCAGCTTTTCGGCGTGTTACCAGTCCGATAAGCAGCTGTTTTAGAGAGCGTGTACTAAAAATACTATTTTCAGAAACATGTCTAGTGTCTGTGAACAGCGTAGCTGGAGAACGAAAATTCGTGTTGAAACAAAATTTTATATTTGGGTTAGCTACCTTCTGAGAATGTCACAGGAAGATTGGCGACGACTTTCTCTTACTTATAATGCCACTTTACACGAAAAATATTGCTTCTTGAATTTTTTTTCGAAAACGGCTCAAACGATTATGTTTAAGTTTTGTATATGAGGTAATATTATACCAGGATCTAAAACTTTTATTTGAAATATTTTTCGTTAATATTCTTTTAAGGATAGTTATAAGCCAGTAATCGTTCAGATAGGCTAAAGCCATGACTAGTGAACAATAAATCTTTGCATCAGGTTGAAATAGGCCTACTACTGAATAACTTACGCACTCCATGCAGTACGTATCTTATTGTTTATCAGAATTTATAGCTTAACCATTAATCGAATTGGGATGAATAGAATTTAGTTTTTCATGATTTTCTCAAAAAGGACTTTAACAATTTTGTTTAGCCTAAATTTTCTGCATGAATTGAAAATTACGCATAACATATTACAATAGGCATATACGGTATACAATGTATTGTAATAAAGTATACTAAAAGCTAAAACTTTCATTTGAAAAATCAAATAAATTATCTGAAGGGTAGTTATAAGCTACTCATTTCATTCGAAGAATAATGGGAGTCTGAATGAGGCTGAAACAATTGAATGCTCACTGCAGCAATGCATATGTGTACTTTAAACTGAAATTATTTAGTATAAACAAATTTTCCACCTAAACCACAAAATAAATCAAGCCAAAAGTTCAATAAATATAACGTTTACTTTTACACTTTGTTTCATAATTACAATACTACAAAATACAACCATATACGTCACTCCTACATAAGCTCCTTATGCTCCTTTGTAGATTCATATAATAGTTGTCATATCATAAAATATTATCATTATATTAAATATGTTACACATGTTTTTACATCAGAGTAACAAACTGCTGAGAAATCCATTTTGAAATGAAAGGAAGAAAAAATAAATTTATCAATATTAAACTGAAATATTAAGGATAGAGAAAGATGTGTGGTTCACATAAGATTTTTACTAATTCTTTTTTCGCCAAGAAAAGAGATAGAAATAGCACCATGTGAACCACGCTTCTAAAGTGTTGCTTCTTTTGTTTACTTCCAATCTTTAAAAAAAAATACGAATTAAGAATTTTTTTCACTGGTTTCAGGGGGCCGAATGTGTCCATCCTGCACCTGCGCAGCACATCTGAGCCATGGGAGACGGCGACCACCACGGCCACCTATAGCATCGGATCCAGGCCGTCATCTCGGAGCAGCGTCACCAGCCATATGAGTGCAATTCCTACTCTTCAGGTCAAATACACTGGTAACGGCACCTCTCAGAACACTCGCAATACAAACTACGCGTCCCTACCCTCCGCAAGGCGACGAGACGCCGGTCCGGCAGCGCTCTTCATAGCCGGCAGCGTTGTTACGCAATCCGTGGACCGCGGCACCAACAACGGCAGCTGCAGTCGAGAACTGTCACCTGTGCGGTGGTGTGATAGAGAAGTCGACGGAGTATACCTGGGCCGTTCAGGATGGGTACAAGTTCAGCAGAGGTCTTTGGACGAGAACCGTCGAGCAAACTACGGTATCCTACCTCCCCCTCCCGCCACAACCAGCTCAACCACAGCACCAGTCTCAGGAACCCTCCCTTCGCGCCGTCCCGGCATTAAGCTAGCAGATTACCATTGCAGTAACAGTGAACCTGGGAGAACGCCGGAAAATATCAGGGCAGCAGAAGAGCAACAGAGGCCGGCGTTTCTACCTTTGCCCATAGGAATAACCAAAGGACGTGATTTTGAGCATCGCATCAGCAGTAGAAGTGCATCCCCTTCACCGCAAGATCACACCCTACCAGGTGATCCCATGTCACCGCCCTCTATAACCCCCATAATATCGCCGCCCCCGGCTTTCCAGGACCCCAGTAAGAGGTATCAAACTGCCCCCAGAATGCGCACAAATACAGGGAAAGTTCCCTTTTTGCCTCGCTCAAATGCACTCATAGACAGCGATGTAGTATCCCCACCTCCGTCTCCTCCACCTCCAATCAACTGGAGCACGCTTCCATCGCCGAGAACAACGATAGCTGCCCCTGGGTCTCTAAGGGCACGCCGCCTCACGCCCTCCCCTGTGGGCACGCCTCAACAACCTCAGCTCAGAATTCCTCAAACCAAATCGCTGGAAGACACGACTTCCAGCGGCACTTCCAGAAGGTCACAGTTCCAGAAATACGACTCATCTTCCTCATCATCGTCATCGTTCGGGTTTCGAAGCCTGGACAGCACAATTAACCCCCGCGCAGCCATGCCTAGGCTCTCGGAAACGGACTCCTCGATCGGAGGCTATGAAGATGGCGATGAAGAAGACAATAGAGGCTCGGGGATAACAATTGGTGGTGGCTTTTCATCCATAACAGTCATCAATTCCTCCCCGGACACTCCTGGTGGTGGACTTCAAACAAAAGAACGAATTCTTGTCAACGGAGACAAGATATCCCCATCATCCCTACGGCATAGGGATAACAATAGACTACATCACCAGAACCAAAGTCGCTCCCATCCTCTGAGAAGATCTCCAGGTTCAGAAGGAAGCAACAAGAAGCTTGTGTCAAATGATTCTTCCTCGTCTTCGTCGTCGTCAAGCAGCTGTACAGGAAGAACTGGGTCTTCGCAAACGTTCAGGCGGTCGATAAGCCACTCCATTGCGAAGCAACAGCAAGTTGCGCAGCCCGTTGTGCGAATCCCGGAGCCGGCACCACATGGATATCATACGTGGGATGGAAGGAACCGTGTTCGGAGATCGCGGAGTCTCCAGCTACCGGAGACAAAGTCTCCAGGCGCACTGTCTCCAAGCAGTCATAGCCATACTGACTGCCAATACCTACTGGTCAAGCATCCTCACCATTACTACCTCCAACAGCAGCAGCAGCCAGAACCTCATAGAGTCGTCGTCAAGATTGGAGGCGAACCTGTTGAACGGCCTAGACGACCCTTCATTCAACAGAGTATGTATCATTCTGTATCCGTACTCTTATGTAAGGGCAAGCCATTTGATAATTTTGCATCTTTTTTATATGAAGGTTCAAAAACGTATATTATGAACTAGCTTAAAAGACCCGGCGTCGCCCGGGTTTTGTAGTTTGTAATTGGAAATTAACTTATGAAGGATTTTCAATTTTAAATTCTAGGTCCTTATATAGGCATTTATAATTTGAAATAGGAAGAACGACTTATTACACTCAAACTATTCCCTCAGAAAATGGTTGATATAGTTTTTTATGGCTCATAGAGGATCTAGAATTTTGCATCCCATCGCTTGTACAGTGCACAGCAAGCCTGGTAGAGGTTTAAATAAGAAGAAACAGAAATTCCTGTAACATAAAATTGTATTATCGAAGCGGGAAATTTCCCACTCTTATGTTACCATAAAACCGTTTTGGGGATGAAATTAAACAGAAAGCATTATCACTTTCATAATTTTCTCTCCAAAAACCTGCGATATAATATAATAATATACACATTACCATACCTCGTTTTGTTTTCTCTATGTCCAGGGTAGAGAAAGTTATGTGATTCCATTATTTTAGTGAATTTCATTCTGTAATATTTATTTATAACATGAATTATTTTGATAACTTCTCTTATTTGTCAAAAGTGCATTTCATTTGCTTTTTCCAAGCCCATCTGATACCATTTGGCAACAATATATCCTGTGATTTGGAATTGATAATTCTATGTTTAAAGGGATTAAGTATTTTCAAAAACATTTAATTTTTGGCATTTAGAATCAGAATTTTTCAAAATCCTTTCTTAGTGAGCATCTACATTATGAAACGAAGGTACTATCAAAATTTCAAGTCTCTACCTGTTATAGTTTAGGCTGTACGTTGATTCCTGTCAGTCAGGACAAAGCCTTTTATATATATAGAGATTAATTGATTAAATACGGGCAATGTGTTTTTGTACTTTTCGTCATTTTCAAGAGATATGTCAGTTTTTGGAAATGATTAGGTCATTTTCGGCACTTTTTGAAGTTCCTAAAATTAAAGTGTTAGATTACGTTGTATTTGTAATTTTTAATTATTATTTCTATCTTAATGCTTGTCTATTAAAGCTTCACAAGCAAATAACGTCCGCCGCAGTGTTTTAAGCTCACTTGTATAACTGGAATGAGTTTGCATTTTGAACTCTGGTATATTTCCAAGAAAAAGGGCTAATGACAGTACCTACTTACCCCATTTTAAAGGCATGTGCACATTGGACTCATCCAAGCATATCCATTGTTACTCAATTTCAGATATATCAGAAGGACTTTTTCCGTGTCATGAATTTGTATATAGGGTGTTTCAAAAATACTTTTAAAAACTTCGGCCATGGGTTCCTTACACCAAAAGAAGGAAAAAAGTTCATATGAACACAGGTGTCATAACCCGTTTTCTTGTTAGGAACTGTTCAACACATTGGTACACTCATAACACGTCAACACACAAAACTCATAACAAATGCTCGAAACGTCCTCCTCTTGCTTCTGGACATGCATGCACTCGTCGAATCATGGACTGTCGCACCCTTTCAAATAAGTTCGGGATGGTGTCGAATGACTTCGCAGGCTTCCATGACCCGTCGATGAAAAGTTTCATCCGGGATGTCTGCGACAGAGCATTAATGAATTTTTTGTTTTGCATTTTTTACTGTTTTATGGTCATTAAAAGCATTGACTTAATCATCAGCAGGGCCCGGATTTTAATGACATGTCATCTTTTTATTGGTGCTGCATAGACATTCCCAACTTGTAGATAAATCCTAATCATGGCCTCTAGATTATAGAAAATATGCATTTTTATTAAGTCATTTTTATATTTTAATGCAATTTTGTATTTTTTTTATTTTTAGGGCATCTATTTCAATTTTGCGTTATTATTTTGTCATTTTCGTGTCATCTGCTTCCTTATAGTAATTTTCATGCATTTACATTGAGTATATTAACTTTAATACCTTCAATAATCTCCGTATGCTGATAATAATATACTGCAATCCTAAATAAGGTAGGATTGACAAGCTTTTTTCATACGGGTAATATTTAAATAAATCACTAGGTTACTGTAATGAAATATTTTTGTAGGATCTACGTTTTAAAAAAAATGAAATATTTTTGTAGGATCTACTTTTAAAAAAAATGAAATATTTTTGTAGGATCTACTTTAAAAAAAAATTCTTACTTGTCTTCTCAAATGCTCCAATCAAGAACAAAGAACAGAGTTTTTAGACCTACAACATCCTTTCTGCAATTACAGTTTTTTTTTTTTTCAATCACGTACAAACTAGTCTACAACTTTGTGTGTACAATAATAACATTTTTATAAATAAAATGCGTTAAACTTTCATTACAAGTTACCATCTCTGTCTTTTATCAAAATGGAGATTGCCGGGTTTGCCAATAGTCCCCTCAATTAATTATCCCTCTTATTGCAGGAAAGACGCAGTCAGAAGAAAGTAGCAGATACCAAGAGGAAGGCCTGAGATGGGAGGACGAAGCGCGCGCTATTGCAGACTACCTGCATGGCACGCGCAGCCGAGCTGCGGCCCGCGCACTGCTTCAAGCGCGATACCACGCAGCAACTGCGGACCAGCAGCACGAGTTAGAGCAACGACGAAGCAGCAAAGACTCGGACTCTGGCTTCAACATCTTCTTCATGAACCGTAACAAGAACAAACAACAACAACAGCAACAACAGAGACAGAGGGTACTTCAGAGGGGTGCAACCACCCCCACTGGAAACGCTGGTCATGTGTTCTGTCCCGAAATTAACCCTTGCAACCCTGACACGTGTGATTTCTGGCCTCACTGCGCTCACAGGGATAGCTTATACCCTCCTTCTAATCACAGTAAGTCATCAACTCCCTCACCATCAGGAGGTTCAAAGCTACCCTCAGCTGCTTCAACCCCTACGTCTATGCGGCTTTCCCAAAGTTATCCTACTACCTCTGTGACTCAAAATCAACGAGGGAGAAACGATGCTAGGAGGAATTATGAAAACGACGAAAAAAACAAGCGGGGAGACAGTTCGAGAGGAAATGGCCCTTCTACCAGGTCCTCCCCAGCGTCTTTGGAGAGGGTGGACGAGTACGACCATACGCTATCAAGGAAGAATCAAAGCGGTATGAACGGAATGGGGAGTTCAGTGGACCGCAAGCAACCTTCAGTGGATGCTGAAGAGAAAAAATCCAGGTGGAGAAACAGTGCTCAATACCAACACACTCAAATACCGAGGCGACCGGCCACTTTCGGGACGAGTTCGGAAAAGCTAAAATCCTCTTTAGACTCAACATCCGTAAGTTCTTCTCTGGATAGAGAGGCAGAACATTACAGAAGAGACCCGGGTGGGTTTCCTGTGGGGATGGGTTTGAGGCAAAGTAGTAACAGTGCGGGGATGACTTCACCTCTAATAGACGTCATTCAAGACGACTTTGAACGACCGAAAGAACGAAAAGTTTCACCAGTTATTACGAGTGCTGTGAATAGCAGGTCTCCTTCCGCTGTCGGGGGTACTTCTTCTTCATCGTCGTCATCCAGTGACGTGTGGGTGACGACATCCGATCGAACCGTGACAAAGAGTCCGAGGACACAGAAAAGTTCGGGCACCTCGACCCCTTTAGAGGACGCTTCCTCGACAGGGATGCTTATGACGAAATCCCCGGTTCGCGATCGCGATAAATCCGTGTTAGAGCCTAGACCCGGAAGTGCTCCGGCGGAAACAGAAGAGGATCACAGCAAAGTGATGTTAGATTCGCAGCAGAGGTCACTGTCGCTTCCCAAGTCGTTCCTGTCAGAGAAAGGAGGCGTCAAGACACCAAAACAAAGGTAAGTAGTTGCTACAAATCTTTCATTAGTTCTTGTAGGAAGATCTTCGTTCAAAATGAAATAATTCTTTTAAACATTTCACCCAAAAATATCAAGTTGTTTCGAGCGAGAAAAGCATTCCATGCAGGCCTACAGACTAGAGCTAGGGTTATAAAAGCATTAAAGGCTAGTTTACACGACGAAATTAGGTTTCGTAACTGAGTTTCGCAACTGTTTTTTACTTGAATGCGCAAGCGCTAGATGTACTGGCGACAATGAGTTACGACACTACGCAGTTTCGGCTGATTCCAACTTTATCACGAAACTATAATAGTAATTTTGAGATTATACGCTTACTTAGCTTGTTCGCATTTCGTAAAATGAAATGGGGAAATGAGGAAATTGTGAAATGCCTGTATTCAAACGTTTATATGGGCTTTTAACAACTTGAACTTCAGAAATAACATGAAATGTGCGGTTGCATTGGAAAGAAAATGTGTGTAATTAGTTTCACGAAAGTGGTTACGAAACCTAGTGTCATCGTGTAAACTAGCCTTTAGGTCTGTATTGCGATATTGCTCGGAAATTTCTCCATAATAGAGGCGAGGGAAAGTTTGAAAAACTTGCGCCGAGTTAGTTAGCTTTTTTGCTTGCCAAATTGCAGAATGGATGTATTACACAGTCCTACAAAAAAGAGGTTTTTCCTTTGGTGTCTCAGATGTTTTACCGGATTTTGGCCGTACTTAGTGTGCTTATTCCAAATATGTAGGCTAAACAGATTTTCTCAATTCAAGCAATGTTCATTTCAATACATTTCCTGCTATCCTGTGAATGAAGCTAGGCATGCGCAGTGGCTCATATCGGCAACTTAGATATTTTAGTCGGTCCGTTTTTTTTTTTCCTACCTGTACATCACAAGTTAGAGGTTTTGATATAATGATGCTCGTGGGTTGCAATAGACGTATGTAGGTTAGGTTACCAGCAATGAGTGCAGGAAATTCTTATTTCCACCATGGTAGCCTAAGCGAGTTACGAATGAAAGAATACTATCGTTGAAAGAGGATATTATATTTTCACTCCGTGAAATAAAGGCATAAAGGCAAAATAAACTAAAACTAAACTCCGTGGCGATACATCCCTGAAGGAACAAGGCCTCCCGACCGCTGCGTCATCTACCACAGGCAGACGACAGGATTTGGGGGCATGTGGTCAGGATGCCGACAACCACGGCCGATAATGGTGGTTTCCATGACCGGAGCCGCTACTTCTCTATCAAGTAGCTCCTCAATTTGAATCACGAGGCTGAGTGCACCCCTACCAGACCTCCCTACCTCAGAATAATATTAATATATATTTTTTTCATAGGCCTATATATATATATATATATATGAAATACCGTAATAATCAAGCAATCCACCATGTCTTAGAAATAAGGAATCTTAGGTAATTTGCTTATCTATTTTCTTGGGAGAAGTTAGAAACTTTCGTAGTGTAGATTACTAGAGGGACTGTGTTACATAGGCCTACTTCGTTGAAACAATTTCTTTGAAAAGGACAAATGTTTCAGCGTTGAGTACTACAATGACTATCAGGATGCTGAATGTTAATTCAGTACCATTTTCTTTTCTATTGCCTTATCTAGTTCCTTTTACTATTTGTGGGTTATGTATGAAATTATCGTGACTGAAACCATATTGAAGTAGGTACCGTATTTTATGGACCATAAGACGCTCCGGACCATAAGATGCACCTTAATTTTAGGTTGGAAATTTAAAGGAAAAGAGATTTAAAGGGAATAATATACATAAATTATAACTTGTACAATTGAATCAGTGTAAATCACTTCTAACTTAAAATTTGCATTGTACGAAAATCTCTTCTGTACAGGTGGCATCGCGTAAACTTTAATAACTGAACTGATTTCTCATGAAAGACTGAAAATACTTTTACACCCTCTAACTCTCAATTCAGCATACGGTAAGTGTAACGGGACAAGGCTGTTTAGAGGTCAATGCCTTCATTTAAACCACCCGGCGGAGACAACTCCTTTTGTATAAAAGAACTCAATACCTTTCTTTTTGCATTGTATACCTGACTTCCAGCTCCCTCATTTTACGATTGTAACGAGTGCAATGATGTACAGTCTGTGCTAAAATTTGTAACTGTCTTTTTGTTTACAACACCTTGTTTATGACTGTAGTATTCCGGCAATATTTACCATAATTTTAATTTTTTTAGTGTACTTCGGACCATTAGACTCACCCAACTTTTAAGGCTCTGTTTTCAAGGTTTAAAGTGCGTCTTATGGTCCGTAAAATACGGTAATTTAAAGACCGCTGCACAATTTTGACTTTAACCGCCCCGCATCCTTGGAGTGTCTTCGCCCATCTCTGGTGAGGTCAAGAACACAAACACACACACACACATATACATATGTGCGCACTCACAACATTGTTTGCGCTAAACTTAGCCAGGGAATCAGGCCAAGGGTAGACAATGAAAATCGTATCAGAGTATCTGTTGTGATGCTGCGAGAGAAACCGGTCCAGATCCCAACTGTCTCCGATCGTTACTCGCTCTGCGACAAAACTCCTTACAGGGATGCACAAACCTGAACTATAGTCCCGTGTCTGAGTTGAAAATGTTGGCAAAGAAATTGTGGTTTATGAATGAACGTTCGTAAATTATTACGTTTAAGGAAAGAATGGCTAAGGTACTCATTCCAGGGCCCTGTTTCATAGAACTTGCTACTAATATTAGTTAATAATGTTAGAACTCATAATATTATTCATTAGTTATAAAAAATCTTGTTTCATAGAGATATGAACACTACTCGTAAAATCTCTTCACTAATATTATTTCAGCTGATTGATTTGGAGGTTATGTCTGGATTGTTGTTTGTGTTTTTCCCTTCTTAGTCTTTTTGTCAATATTATTTCCAAGCAGCACGGCCTACATATATCTTCATAAATATAACAAATAATAACTAGCTCTAAGAAATGATAAACCTTCCAGGCACTTATTCGAGATAGCAATAGGCTAAAATTTAACTTCGAATCCTAAAAAAGATTCAGTCATATTTTTACAATTAAAAGAAATGATGAAAAATTGCATATTTTTAATACAGGACAATAGTCCACTTTGGAGGTTAAGATACGAGGATAAATAATTTATTATAAAAGATACTTTATTTTTAAATTCTATTTGCAGTATAAACAAAACCAAGCATTTTTTTCATTTTCTTACTTAATCTCCTGCTTCGGAAATGCATTTTTCTTACGGAAAGGCAGCTTTTTATAATCCCGTCATCACAAAAAGAAGGGTAGCCTAAACTCAGGCTGAAAATTTCAATGCCATAGCCGGGATTAAAACCACGATCTTCGGCTCTTCGTACCACTGCTCTACCAATGCTCTACCATGGCAACATTCCGGTACAACATTAAATTACCGAACTTAAACTTTTTACTCCAACATCTCCGCCTGAAGAAAGTAATTTTAGGGAATAGAAAAATGAAAAATAAGTTTCAGATGTATCATTATGTTATTCTTATGTCATAGGTTGCCTGGAAAAAATATCAAAAAATTTGGTTACAGAATGTGAATTTTGTCCTCAAATATTAATCCATACTTTAACACAAGACATCCAGAAATCACTTTAATATTCCATTTTAGTTCTCATAAACGAATTATAAAGCATGTATAATTAAATTCCCTAATACATTCTCTTATATGAACCGGAGTAATGCGTCTTTTAAACTAAAATTAATGCTTTGTTATTCAAGTCATTTAACAAGGTTTCTCTAACAAAAGCCGGCGCCAAGAAAATGCAATTTACTCAATCTGTGAGTCAACATTTGCGATTCTTCTAAACCGGTGACTTCAAACGGTCCGCATCGAATGCGTGCAAGTGCAGACAATGGGCGGCAACTCCATGTCTGCGCTTGTGAAGGATCGCCTGATCGAGTCCCGACTTGTATTTTTCCTTCGTTTTGTGTCTCTTCTTGTTTACAGCACGTTCTTGCCTACCAAGTCACATATTCATTAACAAGACCCTTACTCAAGGAGTATATTTTATACAAGAATAAGGTATTATTCATAAAGATAGCATCGTAGTAGTCATTTTATCACTAGTTTTTTTTTTTTTTATAGAATAACTCATTTTCCAACTAGTTGTATTCTTTACAGACCTGCTTAAACACATAAATCTAAGATGTAGATAACTGAAACCACTGAATATTGTCTCACTTGAACACGAGAATATTTTAGGAGAAATAAAAGTGAATGACACTGGGATTTGAACCCATGACCTTCAGCTTTTTGTGCCAATACTCTACCAACTGAGTTACCAAAAGCTTCATTCACAGAGCCCCACAGAATATCTTTCCCATGACTAGTTAATGTGTGACCTCACAGAAAGACATTTACCTCATATACAGTACTGTGAGGCGCACTTATTTTTTTTAAATTGATTTAGCCTGGTAGATATATGACCATCAGGTTTATTCTTCCCCTCTACCAGTATTGCAAAAACTATAAAAACTATAATTCATTATAATATAAACATTACTAGAAAACATATAATAAGAAAAAAGAAAATAGCACCGACATTAAAGTTAAGATTGGAAATTACATTCATGATTATTAAAATTGAACCATTAATAATATAATAATTATAATATAATAAAACACTAAAAGGTAAAAGTTAAAGTGATCCCTATACAGGCCATGGGGGCCCAGAGGGTTCCAGGAGATTGATGCTTTCAGATTTTGGACATTCGGCCTTACACACAGGCCGCCTTTACCCCCAGGATTGCTCCTGGTACTCATTTCTGTTAGAGGCTGAGTCGACCCCAGGCCCATAGTGCAACCAGAAGGATTAGGCCAATTGAAAAGTAACCTATCTACATAAATATAAGTTTGCTTTTGATAAGATGGTTTGGTTACATTATAACATAATTAATAACTTAGGTAAAGGACTGTAAGGGATAAAAGGAAGGAAATAAATAGAATGTGAATGAAAGAAGAAAGAAAGAAAAAAAGAGCTAATGTGAAAGAGAAAGCATTATTGAAAAAATAAAAAATTAAGGAGACATAACTAAAGATACAAGTGAAATAAATGGAATAAAAAAATAAAGGAACGAAATATTTAATTATATATTTCATTAAATACCTAAGTAAGAAAATTATTGAATAGTGGAATAAAGATAAAACTAACAATAAGGAAAGAAGGAATGAAAAAGGAAAGAAAAAGGAAAGAAGGAATGAAAAAGGAAAGAAGGAATGAAAAAGGAAAGAAGGAATGAAAAAGGAAAGAAGGAATGAAAAAGGAAAGAAGTACAGAAAACTAAAGAAAATCAGTTAAATATAAAAGAAAAGAAAATGAAAAAGACGAATAAATAAAGTTGCAGATATCTTCTGCAAATACAACGAATACAACATACGTAGGCCTACCACATAATGAATTGATTGCATTTTATTAACATAAAGAATAGAAGAAAGTGAATTAAAGATTTCCCACTGCCAAGTTCATGTACTTATAAGGAAAACAAGATACTTGGCGCCCGTAATGACAAGACAGCCTTCTATATAAGCGTAAATGGAGAGATTTATTGTGGGAACGTCATGGTTATCAGAGGTAACCTTTGCAGAGCCATCTATTGTATCTAGCAGCACTTTTCGATTCACTGGTATATCATTATAATCACAACTTTCTATCTGCTGGGCCAACCTTTCATCTGAAATTCTGTTGTGAAACATACAATTAAGGCAGCTAGCAATTTCGGAACATTTTTGGTACTAGAACATTGAGGGATTATGAAAGGAAGACTATATATGGCGTAATTTGATGCTTATCTATTAAACGGGTTACGGTTTAAGGTTTAAATAATTTAAGAGAATATCTCTATTTCAGAATGCTTTCCTTTCTTTCCTTTTTCTTTTTGATACTCTCTCTGTAATTATTTCTATCTGTTTGTTTATCCGTCTGTATTAGGCTACTATCTTACTTACTTACTTACTTACTTACTCACTCACTCATTGGCTATAGAGGCAGCGTTTATCAACCTATGGTCCGCGGACCACTGGTGGTTAGGTAGTCCGCGAAGATGGTACAGATGGTCCGCAGACATAAATTAAAAAAATATCATAAGCCAAGTGGAAAGTAAAAAGTAAATTTTTTTCACATATTTCGTTATAATGACCTATAATTAATACCCCAGATATTAAGAATACAGGCCTTCTTTTAAAAATGGGATGTAAAATTAGGGGTCCGTAAATTTTTTTAGATATTTTAGAGGTCCTCGGGTTCAAAAAGGTTGAGAAACGCTGCTATAGACAATTCCTCAGCAAGCTAAACGAATATTACCTATTTTATGGAACCCGAAGGTTCAATGCCGCGCTTACCTGTGCCCGCCAGTCAACCCTTTTCTGTGCTAACTCCATCCAACCATCCCTCACAAATCCTACTTCCCTTAAATCTATCCTAATATTGTCCTCCCGAGCAATACTACCAATTCTCACATATGGAGCAGTTGTATGGGAAGAAGCAGCACTGAAAGTTAAAAATGCAGCAAAATTACAAAGAATCCAAAGACTAATGAACATCAAAATAACAAAAGCATACCGGACTACCTCATATGAAGCCTCTTGTGTCATAGCGGGCCTAGAGCCTATAACAATAGCCATCGAAAGGAAAGCTACACTCTACAAGAGACTAACGGAAAAAGAAGAATATGACTCACCATTGGACTTGTGCAAATGGAATCATCCAGCCAAAAAAGTCAATATCATAGAATCTAATAATACAACTACTTGCTTTGAGATATACACCGATGGCAGCAAGATTCAAAACAAAGTTGGAGCAGGAGCAGCAATTTTCAAGGAAGGTACTTTGGCTAAAACTCTAAAATATAAGCTACATCAAGATTGCTCCAATAATCAAGCTGAGCAAATAGCCATCCTATAGGCTCTAAAAGAAATTCAATACCTTAATGCTCTGGATGAACAAAGAACTGTATCAGTCTTCACTGACAGTCAGGTAACACTTGCAATCCTAAATAACAACAAAAAACATAATGCAATAGTTACAGAAATATATGAAACAATAATATCACTCAATCAACAAAAATGGGAAATTAATTTCAGATGGGTCAAAGCACATATCGGAATTCCTGGCAATGAATTAGCTGATAAACTGGCAAAACAAGCAGCAGAGGAAGCCGGAATTGAAACAGTATATAACAAGAAGCCGAGATCAACCATAGAAGCAGAAATTAAAGAAGGAGGAATACAGAAATGGCAGGACAGATGGAACAAAACAACAAAAGGAGCAACAACAAAATCATTTTTCCCTTCCATCAGAGAAAGGCTCAGGCTAAAATTACCAATAACACCGAGTTTTACAGCATTGGTTACAGGACATGGCAAAACAAAATCTTACCTATATAGATTCAAAATAGCAGATGATCCTACATGCTCTTGCAACACAGGACAACAAACTGTGCATCATTTAATATATGAATGTCCAGAAGTTCAACAACAGAGAAACCAACTAATAAAAGAAATAAGGAAGAATGGTAACAACTGGCCAGTCATCATGAATCAGCTAGTATCCAGACATCTAAGAGCATTTCATACTTTCTGTAATTCATTGGGGCTGTGATAGGGATAATTAACACATGAAGAAGAGCAGTATATAAGGAAAATGTAAATAAGACTTTCTGTAGGGATTTGATATTATTCTATGAAATTTTTTAAATTATAATTAACTGACAGAATGCGAATGTAAACATTTAGATTGGCATGTACACATCTAACATGGACAAGAACAAGAACAAGATCAGCATTTAAGGAAAATGTAAATAAGACTTTCCTTAGGGATTTATTATTATTCTATGTAATTTTACTTGAATTTATTCTAAGTATCTTTGTTTTAAACAATGTATATATTATCATTATTCAACTTGAAATTATGGCATGTAATGCATGTAATATTACTCCGTAATGGGGCATGCTGTAATAATAAATTTAAAAAAAAAAAACCTACGTCTATGTCTGCCAGGTGGTTTTTTCCCTTCGGGTCTCCCAGTCAATACTTTTGAGATATGTCTTATACTAAGATCTAAATCTTTTATTTCAAACAATTTTACGCAGAAAATCTCTGAAGGGTAGTTATACCGTATGCCAGCCACCATTTCTAGAAACTCACTGTCAGTCTTGGCTAATAACAGTAAATCTTTGCATAAAGCTGAAACAGATTACGCCCGTGCTTAGGGTAAAGAAAGTTACGTGAGTGCAATAATCAGATTTATTTAGGTTGTGTAACTTCGGAGGATGCAATGCGATGTGGCAACGATATTCCCCTCATTTTTACAACCAATTATCATGAAAAAAATGTCATAATAATTAAGGGGCGGATTTCTATGACCTAAAAAATAGGATGTATGCATGCATTTATGACCTAAAAAAACATTAAAATGTGACCAATAAATTCTTAAAATATGACTTTATCACTTACACATTGTGTATATTTTTTTAAAAGTTTCATTACAATATATTTTATTAAAATATAGTGTTAATGATTTAAAATATCTGTAAATTTTAAAAAAGTATCAATATAATGCAAAATTTACAAAATATAATATGAAACTGAAAATTTCATTAATATGCACACAAATATGCCAAAAATATGACCTAAATATGCATATTCATACTAAATATGCTACAATAGTTGAAAATTTCCTAAATATGCAGTTTTATGCACAATAAAAGCCTTTCCACTTTCACCAGGATGCTTGGAATCGGGTTTAAATTAGTCGGAAACCTGAAATAATGAAAAGGGGAAAAATATGATATGTCATAGAAATCCGCCCCTTAATAATAATATATTATACCAACAAGTAAGAGGCAGTGAATGTTATACGTCTTAATAAGCCTGTTAGTAGGCCTCTCTTTGTGTGTAAGATTGCCTTGCGATCATTCTTCTGAATCCACCTCTTCTTTACTTTCTCCAGTTCTCATTATCCTTTTAGCCTCTATCCATATTCTCTTTCGTATATATACAATCACGAATTACGTAAAATCAGAGCCATTTATGGAAAGAGGAAGTCTTTCTATCCTTGAACCCATTATACAGAAGACAAGATGCCGCAATTTGTTCAATTATCGGCCTGGATTGCAACATAGAGTAAAGCATTAGATTTTTGTTACCGTCTTCACATGATGTAAATGAAGTAAATATAGAAGAAAGCCCCCTTGTGAGAGGGAAGGCTTTTGCTACAGTTGTCTGCCATGATAATGGGTAGGAGGTGGCCTTGGAAGTCTGAATTCTTGCAGTCTCAATACAGTAGGCGTACAGGTTTACAGCATAACGCCGCCACCATAACAATATGTGTATATATATATATATATATATATATATATATATATATATATATCGCGATGCTCTTATTTCCAAGTTATGACTCGAAAACAAAAGGCAAAATCACCTGCAATTGATTTGACAATTATTGAAATGTATTACCGAAAACCGATTCTTTGATAGCGCAAAAAATCACGTTTTCTGTCAGTTTTTCACTCATAACTTGCGAACGAAAGCGAAAATAAAAAATCCGGCTTCGAGGTTCATTTGGTCACCCTCCAGTCCTATATGTTTAAAATTTCAGATTTCTTCGTGCAGTAGATTTTGCTGGGCATCGCGTACAGACAGACAGACAATGAAACAGACAAACACTCCCTCTTATTATTATAGAAGACTAGAAAATATAAAATTCACAACTGTTGAACATCTTTCAGGTTTTTAAACGTCATAAAATGTACATAGCACACAAAAAGGCAGGCAAAGGTTCTTCTACTGAGGTCCATTGAATTCTTGTCAGATCATGTCATAAACAAACAGGGAAGTAATGATTACTAAATTATTCACTGAGTGTATTCGATTGAAACCAGGAAAAAGAGTTTGCACTGATATTTATGCTTCACTTCTAGTTTTGAAGAGTGTTAGTTGAGTGGGAAAGTATCTTATAACACTTTTTGCACGATGTAACTAATTACGAATATTGTTGCCGTGGATCGTAACTTGACATTCCCACACGCAATCTGATTGCTATAAAAACAAAAGAAATCTCAGCGCTGAAAAAATTACAGTAAGTAAAACCATCACAATACAAGCCTTTATCGAAGGCATGAACCAAGGCCCCCCAGTTTGTGGCGACTTTAACAGGACGAATATTCCGTCCCCATAACAACCAACACATGCGAATCACTTTCTAAAATATAACATCTATCTTCAATACTGTATATACATAATATTTTCAGATAATATCTCAATTAATATAATTAAATTGATATAAATAATCACCGTGCAAAAAAATAGCATGCAATACTCGTGCCGTAAGCACATAACGGATCTCGGAAATTGAAAATACTCGGCGCAAGCGCCTCGTTTTTTCAAACTCTTTCCTCGATCCGTATGCATCGCTTATGGCACTTGTATCGCAATATACTATAACGGTCCTCCTATAACATGTACAGAATTTACTTACGGCACATCATAATACCAGCCTTTATGGACAAGGCCCCCCAGGACAAATCTTCGGTTCCCATAACAACAAACATATGCGAATCACTTTCTGAAATAAACATCTATCTTCAATAATGTATATACATAATATTTTCAGGTAATATCTCAATTAATATAATTAAATTGATATAAATAATCATCGTGCAAAAAATAGCATGCAATACTCGTTCCGTAAGCGCATAACGGATCTCGGCGCAAGCACCTCGTTTCTTCAAACTCTTTCCTCGATCCGTATGCACCGCTTACGGAACTAGTATCGCAATGCACTATAAACAGACCAGGGTTATTAAGAACGGTACACTTCCACACTTATTTAATTGCTAAGCTAAACTTTTGTGGTTTCAGGTATATTATAGTATTCACACTTACTTGTGACCGCTTTACATTAAAGTGCCATGCACTAAAGCATCGGAACTGCGAATTTCGTGTCACGTCTCTAATTACGTTTGGGGCCCCTGGGAGTCCCCCTCTTGTCTGTTGTTATGCGGACACTTTAATTATACGGGGGACAGACACGCTAGAAGCTACGAGCAACCCAATTCAGGCAATAACATGTTAAACATAGAGAAATCAGTTATCTAAGATATGTAGGAAGGCAAGAAAGAAAGAAAGAAAGAAAGAAAGAAGGCATAAAAGGAGACTAGAAAATTAAGAAGTAATATATTCTCTTTGTAATTTTCTTTCTTTTTTCCTTCCCTTCTTTTCTTCTTGGGGTTAGGCCGTAGCGTAGTGGTTGAGGCGCTGCGCTACAAACCGGTTCGATTCCCGATGAGGTCGTTGGAGATTTTTCAATTGGCCTAATCCTTCTGGTGGCACTATGGCCCTGGGGTCGACTCAGCCTCTAACAGAAATGTGTACCAGGAGCACTCCTGGGGGCAAAGGCGGTCGGTGCGTAAGACTGACAACCTTACCACCTTCATGTGCCGAATGTCCAAAATCTGGGAACCTCAACCTCCTGGAACCCTCTGGGCCTCCATGGCCTGTATAGGGATCACTTTACCTTTTACTCTTTTCTTCTAAATTCCTTGTTTTCTTTAATTTCCCCCAATTATTCTGTGAATCTCTTCTTTCTTCCCTTACCTCATGTATGTTTTATGGGCCACATATGGACCTGTGGTTTATAAACTGATCAGCGGGTTAAGCGGAGCTCTCTCTCTTTGTCGATATCCTTGATGGGTACCATTACCTTCATCTCTGGCAATTCATAAGATAAATTGTAAATTCTTAATAAAATTATCCCATGTTAATAGGCTTTTTTACTTCTATTATTCCACCTCTGGTCTAATAATAATTATCATAAAAAAGGAATTTACACTTCCCAGTAATTTTAATTTTAAACGATTTCCTCTCCATATTTTTTATCTTTAAGTGAAGCATACGAGAGGTCCATCATGGTTCAGGTCCATCGTAAGATGTAGGTACCGACTACTGTTATAACAGTTTGCGTAGTTGTCAACCCACAATGGTGTGAACTTGTAAATCTTTTAAGATGCCGGCTAGCCACCAACCCTACGATACTTCTAAAAAGAGCTCAAATAAAGAAGCCCTAGGCCTAAAAAGAAAGAAAAATAAAGTTATCCCTTTCTGGAATAAACCATTTATCTGTGCACAGACTCCAAGCGTAGCATAATGATTTATGATTTTCATATTGATCCTATGAGGGCAAACAGAAACAAGACAATCAGTATGATGATGATGATGATGATGAGTGTTCTGCCCGAAGGCAGGTCCAGACCCTGGACGAAGCCATGGGGTGATGACCACGACTCGTCTGAGGTGATTCAGGCAAGGATGATACCGCGGAGATTTGCCATTGCCTCTCGCGGGATGGGAATGATACTAGATTCGGTCATAAACTCACCAAGCTGACCAGCACTTTAAGTAATTAATAGGTGAGTAGCCCCTCTTTTTAGTTCGTCATGCTGAGCATGACTACTAACAGCTGCACCACGTGAAGGTAAGGATGGGACGTTAGGTAACTGTCCGGGTCGGTTCCTTTAAGCTCTCGATAAGAGGGAATTAAAGGGTCTCCTCCCCGTTAATAACAATTACCATACCAACTTATTCCCTCGAATATCCTAGCTTGATGGATAATGTACGGTAGACTTAAATCAACAAACTTAAAAACATGAGCGCATTATGTTCTTGAGATTGACTGTAGACCACTTAAATTATATTACTTTAATCAAAACAATTACCTTTGTCACATGATAAAATTATTACGTATCAAGCTAATAAAACCTGACAAGTCAAATAGAATTTGAGGTTAAAATTTCTTTGTCGTTAACGTTGGCTCAACACCTAAAACTCTATTTAAAATTACAAAAACTATATACATTGAGTAAACTTAATTTTAAATTGATTTTAATAGATTTATTTTAAATTTTAAAAACTTACGTAGGCTTGAAGCGGCTGACGCAAGGAGATGCATTACTACCTTTATTTTTTTTAATTTCACTTTGGAATATGCCTAAAGTCAAGTCCAGGAAAACAAGGTAGGCCTAGAATTAAATGGCAGTCACCCGATTTTAGCTTATGCACATGGCGTTTGTCTTTAGGGCGATGACATAAACACAATCGGGAGAAATGCAGAAAGTATTTTCGATGCCTGCAGGAATGTTGGATTGGAAATTAATACAGAAAAAACTAAATAGATAGTCATGAAACTTCAAAATAATGCGTGTTCGAAAGCAGGGTGGTTAGGAAAATATTTGGGCCTAAGAAAAATGAAAATGAGGACTGGAGAAAAATACATAACGACGAGCTTCATAACTTGTACTCGTCATCGGATATAGTAAGAATAATTAAATCACGAAGGGCTGGACATGTTGCACGCATGGAGGAGGAAAGACAAATCTCAAAAATAATGACTGGGAGACCCGAAGGGAAAAGACCACTTCGAAGACCTAGACGTAGGTGGGAAGACAATATTAGGATACATTTAAGTGAAGTAGGATTTGTGAGGAATGGTTGGATGCAGTTAGCACAGAATTGTGTTGAATGGCGGGCACAGGTAAGCGCGGAAATGAACCTCCGGGTTCCATCAAATAGATAATATTCCTTTAGCTTGCGTAAGAATTGTCTATTGCCATTGAATAAGTAAGTATATAGGCCTACACTGTAAGTTCACAGTATAGAACTAGGCCTATCTACAAGTCGTCATATCTATAAATTCATATGGATGACGTCCTAGGTGATAATAGGTGATAATAATAATTAACCATTATTCAATAGAGTTTAAAAACACTGTAGTTATACAATATTCCTTCTGAGTTAGATTTCGGTATATGTTGCGTCATCCTCAATTCCTTGATCAATCAGACTAGTATATTCCAGGAATAAGGTTGTACAAAGTCCAATTGGCTAGGTAAATTTGTATCTCATTTCCTCCGAAATGTGGGTCAGACTATTATATAAACACAAAATTCCCCTGGGAATAAAAAGGGCAGGTCTGCTTGCGGTTCCGCTCTTGCTAAAGTGAGACCGCTGTTTGATTAAGATTTGCGGTACGGGCAGAGACTTGGCAACATTACTCCGTACATTCACTGAGGTAACAGCCGGCTTTGTAAATTGAATCGTCTTCACACACGTCTACCATAATGAGAATCCTCGTAATGATATGTTATCTACTTGTAGGGAGAAAGAGAAAGTTTATATGCGAAGAAATTTCTTACTTTAATACAAATACAAATATATATTGTAGAATGATGGGAAATAAATACAGCAATAAACACTACAAAATGGATGAATAGTAATTTTATTATAAATACCGATAGAACCACCTTCGTACATTTTTCTATATAGGCCTAGTAACTTATTTCCAGGGCCCGGATTCTAATGACATGCATCTTTTTATTGATGCTGCATAGACATTGCCAACTTGTAGATAAATCCTAATCATGGCCTCTAGATTATAGAAATACATTTTTAATAGTCCTTTTTTGTCATTTTATGCCATTTTATAATTTTAGGGCATTTATTTCAATTTTAGGTCAATATTTTGTCATTTTCGTGTCATTTGCTTCCTTATTTAGTCATTTTCATGTATTTACATTGAGTGTATTAACTTTTTTTTTTCGTCGCTAGCCGCGCTGTCTTTAAAATGTTGTTTGTTTAATGCAAGAAGGAAAAATTCGGCGTTAAGTGTTGTCATGTCTCAGTCGGAAATGAGAATCAAAGAAACGCCAAAATTTTGTATTATATTACTATTGTTATTAGATTGACTTGGCACCAGAGTCTGCCACCTGCTTGGATTTGAGAGTGCAAACTACTGTTTACCCTCAATAAACAACAATATAATCCAGCAGACTACAAAAGGAAATGCCGAATTTTGACTATCCAGTTTCTCAGTGCCAGTTTAAGTTTCCGTGAGAAAAGAACATTCACATTACAGTTATTTACAGTTTTTACAATTATGTACATAGGCCAGAATCCGGACCCTGCTTATTAGCATTATTATGTTAAAGGTATGTGCAAAATTTCTGCACTTAGGCCAACCTTCAATACATTCTTGAGATGAGGGTACAAATATACAACATTAAAGTATTGTTTTGATATTAATGTTTAGAATTTTATTTTAATAATTTTCTGGCTTACATCAATATCATTCCAGGTCATAATAATTATCATCTTTATGTTCTGCCTCTTTCTTTCTCTCACATTGCCTTCTCTTGGTCCTAGCTTCCTTGTTCTTGGCGAATGCTCTTTTTCGATCTCTTGAAATGCTTTCTATGATTTTAAAGTTATTCATATTCCGTTAAGACTATTTTTAAATGAAAAAAAAATGTTAAGTGACACTATACCTAGGTCAGGAAGATACAGGTGATTTTTTCTCGCAAAAAAAAACAAACAAACAAACAAAAAAGATGTTTTCTTTATAATCTCAGAGCATTTTTTAAAAACTGCTGGGATATTGTAAATTACGAAAATATTATAGAAGTGCATTAAATATTATTTTTATCAAAATTTATCAAAACTATGGTTTTCCTACTTATTTTCTTTTCAGAGTACCCTTTTCCCTTAAAAATCGCCAAATATTGTGAAGTATTGCATTAAATATTTTTTTAGCGAAATTAACATTTTCATATCAGAGTAACGTGTTCCCTTGAAAATTGAAAAATATTGTTATATGTGAAAATACTAGCTTAAAAGACCCGGCATAGCTCGGGGTTTGTATTTTGTCATTCGAAATTAACTTATGAAGGACTTTCCATTTTCAAATTCTAGGTCCTAGGTCCTAGATCCTCGGTATTTAGAATTTGAAATGAGGAACAACGACTATTCCATAAAAAAAACGCTTGATATAACTTTTTATGGCTCATAGAGGATGTAGGATTTTGCATCCCATCGTTTCCACACACCAAGCCTGGTAGGTATGGTATGGTTCAGGGGCTGAGCCCTGACGGGCTCGCGTACGGAGGCCACATAGGCGGGCCCATTGTACACCCCCTAGGAAACGAATGATGTGCATGCCCTAAGGCCCCCCAGTCAACAGACTCCACCACGAGCCCCCACGGAGCTCCCCTACATCCAACAAGGACCTGGTACCACTCCACGTGCACCGTACCCAGGGTCCCTCGTACAAGAGCCCCATAGGCGCGGCACAGCCAGACATGCGCCACTAACCCAGGCCCGCAGCAGAGCCTGCAGCAGGAGCTGGCCCGAAAACCAGTAAAGGGGAACGGGATGATAATGAGGGGGAAAAGGAAGTTGAAGTGGAGAGTGTTGGTGGAATGAATGAAGGGGGAAACGGGAGGATCCCCGAGAAAAACCCCCAAAGGTCACGGCTTTGTCCACCACAAATGACACGCCCGCCAGCCCCGAGATTTGAACTCGAGACCGCTAGCATGCCAGGCCCACGCGCTAAGCATGAGCCACCGTGACGGCAAGCCTGGTAGGAGTTGAAATAAGAAGAAACAGAAATGCCGGTAACATAAAATTGTATTGTCTTTGCGGAATATTTTATTTCTCAGTCTCATCTTACCATACAACCATTTCGGGGATGGAATTAAAAATAAATTCAATATCACTTTCATACTTCCCTTCCCAAAACTCTGGGATACAATACAAAATCTGGGATACAATCTGCGCGCATAGAACTAAAAATGTTCCATTCTATTTTGTCTCCTTTCACATTCTTAGGGCTTATGATAAACATCCATATTTCTCAAATAAAAATACAAAGCCTTACAGCTGTGAATAATTCATCAGTGGATAGTACTACATTAAATATTATTTTTAGCAAAATTTTAATTTTCATCTCAAAGTACCTTGTTCCTTTAATAATTGCCAAATATGGTGATTTATGAAATTATGAAAGAAGTATTACTTTAAATATTATTTTTAGCGAAGTTAAAATTTTCATCCTAGAGTAGGCTACCTTGTTCCTTTAAAAAATATTACAGAAGTAGGCCTACTACTTTAAATATTATTAATAGCTAGACTGACTAGAAAACCCGCAATACTCCGGCGGAGAAGAAATTGCCGCGCTTTCTAAGCTCCAGGCGTAAGTAAAAACATTTTTGCACTCCTTAGCTAGTAAGTGTTTCTTACGAAAGTTGTTTACATGGCTCGTAACTTGACATTACCACACGCAATCTTGTTGCTAGGGGCGACGGGCGGAAAGTGAATTGTTGCTAGGGGCGACGGGCGGAAAGTTACTTTACCGCCCGCAAATGCTTATTTGCGAGCAGAAATGACCAAGGCCTCCCCGCTTTACAAATATTCGGTTGTCATAAACAATAACAAATGCGAATCCCTTTCTGAAATAAGCACCATTCTTCAAGTCTGTATTTACATAATATTTTCAGGTAATATCACAATTAATATAATTAAATTGATATAAGTAACCGTCGTGCAAAAAATAGCATGCAACACACGGACCGTAAAGGCATTTACGGGTCTCGAAAACTTAAAAACCCTCGGCTGCGCCTCGGGTTTTCAATCTGTTTCCTCGACCCGTAAACGTGCCTTTCCGCCCTTGTGTCGCAATATACTATTATGTCTTCCGCCTGCAGTGATTGACTAGACAACCCGCAATACTCCGACGGAGAAGAAAATGCCGCGCTATCATTGCTCCAGGCGTAAGTAAAAACATTTATTTGGTCTTCCGCCTGCGGCGATTGACTAGACAACCCGCAATACTCCGGCGGTGAAGAAAATGCCGCGCTATCTAAGCTCCAGGCGTAAGTAAAAACATTTATGGGCAATTCTCTGGGAAGTGAAACCATGGGATCAAATTTTGAAACTGCAACAAATGTATTTCTTTTGTTATGAATGGGAAGAACACACATTAAATTATTGTGGAAATAAAAAACATACTTAATATTTTACTATTATACAGTAGTAATAAATTTCTAAAGTTTGAAATAACAAGATGAGGGAAAAAGGCAATTTTTACTCAATATTTAAACACATGTAACATATGATGAAACCAAAAATAAACTAAGTATTATCATAAACAGAAACATGTCAACAACCATGTACTAAACATTTTAATACTCCCTTTCCTGCATCTCCGCACTAGTGTCCCGTGCATCACAGAAAACATGAATATTTTAATATTCTGAAAAAACAACCGCAGGTATTGGCTTCAAAACTCTATCTGACTTATTGTGTTTCTTCGTGTTATTGTATGAATTGGCGTTATTAAGTGCCAGTATGGTACTTTATGAGATTGTGTGGGGGACTACAAAATGTCCGTCTGTCTGTCCGTCCGTCTGTCTGTCCGTGTGTCTGTACGCACCATAACTCAAATACGCTTTTTCGGATTTTCATGAAACTTGGAAAACACATTTATAATGTCCATGGGAAGAACCCTATTGATATTGAACCAAATCGGTTCACCGGTACCGGAGTAATGCCCAATTTAGTGCCTATTTTAATAGATTATATTAGAAAGGCGCCATAGCTCTAATACGCTGTATAGGATTTCCATGAAACTTGGTATACCCATTTATGACGTCCATGAGAAGTGCCCTATTGAATTTGAACCTAATCTGTTGACCGGTCCCGGAGTAAAACCCAATTTAGTGTCTATTTTAAAGGCGCAATAACTCAAATACGCTTTATCGGATTTTTATGAAACTTCGTATACGCATTTATAATGTCCATAGAAAGACGTCTATTGATATTCGACCAAATCGGTTTTCCAGTACCGGAATAATGCCCAATTTAGTGCCTTTTATGTCAATATATAAGAAGTCGCGGTAACTCAAATACGCTTTACCGGATTATGAAACTTGGTATACACATTTATAATGTCCATGGGAAGACGTCTCTTGATATTGGATAAAATTTGGAGACCTGTTTCGGAGTAATGCTCAATTTAGTACCAATTTTATGGTAATATACGTAATCGAAAGAATTTATGAAATGCACATCAGTTATCATGACAACATAGCCTATTCTTTTACTGTGATCTTATAAGGCTTGGGCATTAAAATACAGCAGGTGGCCGAGATGGTAACGTCTTGGCCTCACATTCTGGAGTTCCATAGTTCAAATCCCAAAACCGGTCAATTTGACATTCTTTTTTTTTTTTTTTTTTTTTTTGGATTCTGCATATTATAACTGCAACCATAACTGATTAAACAAAAACGTACTGGCACTTTGATACATCAGTTTACCTGATTTTATTTTGAGCGAAATTAAAATTTTCATTTCAGAGTACCTTGTTTTCTTAAAAATTGCCAAAATATATGATTTATAGAAATATTGCAGAAGTGCATTATAGGGTATATTATTTTTAGTAGAATTAAAGTGATTCGACCTATTTTTTTCTTAAAATAAAATTAATTGTATATTTTCTGTAAATAGAGCAGAATTCCCCATTTTTCAGCCATGTCCCTTTTTAGCTGAATCGTTTTAATTAATCCCGTTCCACATGACTGTTTTATTTGTTATTACAAATAATTGGTATCGCCTGTGGGTAGATTTTTGATTAGAAATAGTTTACTCGCTTTTCATTCTGATTAATTATTTTTTGTCGTTTTTTCTTCAAATTGGTGCTTTAAAATGTGTACACTCTAACTATACACTTTTTGTCGTTATATGCTGGCAGTGCTACCTACGGGGGGGGGGGTTGTGTAGAATGAGTTGAGTTAACGAGCAGCCTGCACTGTGCATTAAAATATTATTTACGCTGGTGCAGTCAGGTGAAACAACTGCAAAAATATCGCAAAACACAGTTGAATTGAATCGTGGTATACGTTTGCTGATCAGTAATTATATGATTCCTACGACTAACCTTTAAATACTAATATATACTCAAAGATGGTTAATAATAATAATAACAATAATAATAATAATAATAATAATAATAATAATAATAATAATAATAATAATAATAATAATAGCATGATGATAAGACTTAATTATTCAATAACAATAGACAATTCCCAAGCAAGCTAAAGGAATATTAAATATTTTATGAAGGTTCATTGTCGCACTTACATGAGCCCGCTAATAAACCCTATTCTATGCTAACTCCATCCATCCCTCGAAAATCCTGAAAATCCTATTTCCCTTAAATCTATTCAAACAGTAATATCCTACCTAAGTCTAGGTCTTTCAAGTGGACTCTTCACTTCGGGTCTCCCAGTCAATATTTTATAGGCCTGGATATATATTTTCTCTTCCATACGTGCAACAAGTCCTGCCCATTTCATCCTCCGTGAATATATACCCTTACTAGGCCTATATTTGGTGAAGAGTACATGTTATGAAGCTCGTCATTATGCAATTTTCTCCAGACCTCATTTTCATCTCTCTTAGGTCCGAATGTTTTCCTAAGCACCCTGTTAATAATAATAATAATAATAATAATAATAATAATAATAATAATAACGGATTTCTACGGTTTTTTTCACGTATGAGCTTACGTCAGACTGATTATCCAGTCAGCTGTTTGTCCACTTCGTAGACCAAAGGAGCCTACTTCATCATGGCGGAAAAGGGCTGGAAAGTAGTGAGAATCATATAATAATGAAACGTAATAGTCTTCGGACGAAACTTGGAAAATACCGAGGTTTCCAAGATAAGCCCAAACTGAAAACGAGCCAGAAATGCACTGAAGAAGAGAATGGAGAAATTTTAGGAAAAGATTAAATACTATGTAACAAAAGTCAGAAGCACTGTACGCGGGGTCAGATGGAGAAACTTGAACTAAAGGAAAGGAGGATTTTAAGAAAAATCATAGGACCAAAATTTCAGGATAATAAGATAGTATACATCAAGAATGAAACCCTCTACAAGAAAATTGAAAAACTTTCAGATACTATGCGAAAAAGTAGGATAAATTTCTATGGTCATCTTCTCAGAATGGACTCTTGATAGATTAACCAAACAAATCTTTGACTTCTTACACAACCGCAAAACAAAACCCAACTGGTTTAAAGAAACTAAAAAAGACCTAGTCGAGTTAAAAATTACAGAAAATTCACTACTCGATCGAACGGCTAAAATTATAACTAAAGACGAAAATACAAGGTTCCAAGACAGGTCGACACTGAAGTCCAAACCTGTTATCTCTGAAGAAGAGAGAAAAAGAAGATAAGAAAGAATGAAGAAATACTTGGCAGGAACAACACACAAAGAAATGACTGGTTCAACGTACCCCAAAGAGGGTGAAACGAAAGAAGAAGAAAAGCCAGTTGAAATGACGTGCTCCAGAGTTGGTCCAATCGAAATAAAAAAAATTTAAAAAATACAATAATAATTATTATGGTAACATTATCTACTATGATTGTTATTATTATTTATAAGTGAAAATTAAGGCGATAAGATCTTCTTTTCCTCTCATGCTAGTGTATTTTGTTGTTATTAATTGAAGTGTGAAGTAGAACGTTCCTTTACTCAATATGAGGCATTATTCTCGGATAATAGGCAAGGATTTGTGATCCATAATCTGGAGATGACATTTGTTGTGCACTGCAACTCCAGTCAACATTTTACATCTGATGTTGGCGACTTTGATTTTTAATATAATTTGTTCTAGTAAGTTACGAACATTGTTTTTTTTTCAGATTTTTTCATTTAGTTTTAGCACATATTTTTTTAAAATTTTAGCACATATTTTTAACATTTTTAGCACATAAAAAGTAAATATTTTTAAGTTTTTTAGCACATAAAAATCCGGGCCCTAGTGATTATCTTCTTTGTTAAAGAACTTGAGGAAATCAGTTCTATTACTTCAAAAGCATATAATGTCCTATATCAAACACTAATGGCAATCCTGGTATTAAGCATCTCCTATTCCCACCCATGCTAGCGTTCATTCGGAACGTATCTCCTGATAGGCGAGCCAGCCTCCCTAAAGTATCATTTATCACTCTTATCTGATGGTAGATATTCGCAGAACAATGAATGGACCAGTCAACTTCACGATATACATTAGCGTTTGTAACAGAGTGGATTTCTGCGCACAATAACAGTATACAACATTAAATATAGGCCTACAGTCTTAGTCTGATTTTCTAACCTACTTCTTTCTTGACATATCGCATAAATGGCAAATGTGATTATTCATTGATGGACTATGGAAATCCTAATTTCTTACCCTTTGTATCTAGGATATATTTTTTGTACGATACTATTCCAATAGCATAGAAATCAGGATTAATACTTTAAATTTAATTTCAGGACCATCGTATACACGTTAAATAAAACAATACATAAGGATGCAATAACATTTCAAATAGAGCTTGGGTTGAACAAAAGCTATATAGAAAAATATAGCTATATAGAAAAATATAGCTATATAGAAAAATATAGCTATATAGAAAAATATAGTTATATAGAAAAGCTATATAGAAAGCTTTTATAGAAGCTTATATAGAAGCTTTTAAATTGTAATTCTACTATTTGTTAACTTCCGTTTTTAACTTAGAAATCTACGACTATATACTTACTTACTCAATGGAAATAGACAATTCCTAAGCAAGCTAAAGGAATATTATCTATTTTAAGGAACCCGAGGTTCATTGTCGCGCTTACCTGAGCCCGCCATTCAACACTATTTTGTGCTAACTCCATCCAACCATCCCTCGCAAAACCGACTTCCCTTAAATCTAGCCTAATATTGTTCTCCCACCTACGTCTAGGTCATCCAAGTTGTTTTTTCACTTCGGGTCTCCAGGTCAACATTTTTTAGATGTCTTTCTTCTCCCATGCGCGCAACATGTCCAGCCCATTTCATCTTCCGTGATTTAATTATCCTTACTATATCCGGTGACGAATGCCGGTTATGAAGCTCATCGTTTTGCAGTTTTCTCCAGTCCACATTTTCATCTCTCTTAGGCCCAATATTTTTCTATGCAACCTTTTTTCGAACACACTCAGATTATGTTCTTCCCGAAGAGTAAGCGACTATATCTGACATCCATATAATACAACGACTATGTAGATAATTTAAAACTCATATTTTCTAAAGTAACGTCAATTTGAAAAACTAATCCTGTAGAATTATCCACTTGAATATCTCAAAGGTTCCTTGTAAAGTGCGTACAATTATATTCAATAGTACTATATATACTTATCTGAGTTAATTCACCTCGAAGACTGAAAAATGTATCAATTTTCTTTTACCTGATACGAAGAAACTCAAATGTGACTTATATTTGGTATGCAATGTTATTTTAAATTAGCTGAGGATCAGCTGTTTAGTGTCCCATTACAATACAGTTTTTAACAATAAACTTTTTTGGAAAAATTCCTTGCTAAATTATATGAACGTGTTTCTGAAGGTGCTTTATTTCTTTGTTAGAGCCCTTTTTTTGACCTTGCACTTCTTGGAAGAATACTCGAAAACATAATTGTGGAAAACGTAATAGTATATTGCGATACAAGTGCCGTAAGCGGTGCATACGGATCGAGGAAAGAGTTATGCACTTAGGGCACGAGTATTGCATGCTATTTTTTGCACGATGATTACTTATATCAATTTATTTATATTAATTGAGATATTAGCTTAAGATATTATGTTTATACACTATTGAAGATGGATGTTATATTTCAGAAAGTGATTCTCATGTGTTGGTTGTTAAGGGGACCGAATATTTGTCCTGTTAAAGTCGCCACAAACTGGGGGGCCTTGGTTCTGGTCTTCCATAAAGGCTTGTATTATGATCATTGTACTTAAGGCACTTGTGCTTTTTGTAATTTTTACCGCACGGAGATTTCTTTTGTTTTCATAGCAACCAGATTGCATGCGGGAATGTCAAGTTACGATCCACGGCAACAATATTAGTAAGTACCACTAATTAGTTACGTCGTGCAAAAAATCATATTAAATGGTACTAAAAAACAGAACTGTGGATAACTGAACATCAAATGGAATGTTCAAATGTACTCCGATAGCACGGATCCGTCAATCCGCAATAACAAGTAACTGTTTTTTTTTAAGAGCGCTCTGAGACGATGTGGCAGTGCATACGGTTCCATTAAACAGTCACCAATAATGCCGGCCCAGAGTTGCAGACAGAGGGCTGTAACAAGGAAATAAGCAGTGATGGGAAGTAATTGAGTAAAAGTAATCGGATTACAGTAACAATTCCTTTTTTTGGTCCCATTTATTTGTAGTCAATACTTTTTTAAAATGTAATTTATACTTGTAATTTACTTCTGGAAATAAAATTGTAATTGTTACAATTTAGTAGTCGTTAGTATTAGTATCATTCTCGCTTGCTATATCGTCATCAATACTGTTTTTGCAACTAATATCCATATTAGAGTTAATATTAATATTAAAATTGTAAATGTAATTGGACGGCTCAGTGCCAGAGGTGACTAAATACAATCAAGGAAAGTGCTAATATTTGTGTGTATTGACGAGCAAAGATCATATTCTATCTATGCCAAACATGACTAACAGCCTTGCTGTATCAGTTACAGACACAGTTTTGGCTGTTAGTCATGTTTGGCATAGATAGAATACGATCTTGGCTGGTCAAAACACACAAATATTAGCACATTCTTTGATGGAACTTAGTCACCTCTGGGACTGAGCCATCCAATTGTAATTTTTTGCACTCCTTAGCTAGTAAGTGGTACTTACGAACTTTGTTTACATGGATCGTAAGTTGACATTCCCACACAGTCTTGTTGCTAAGGCCGGTTGCGATGAGGTTAAAACACTTACGGTCCAAGCGCTACGTCATAATTCATTACGATACACTTCATAATACAAGCCTTTATGGCCACGGCCCCCAGGACAAATATTCGGTTCCCATAACAACAAACACATGCGAATCACTTTCTGAAATAAACATCTATTTTCAAGAATGCATTTACATAATATTTTCAGGTAATATCACAATTAATATAATTAAATTGATATAAATAATCATCGTGCAAAAAATAGCATGCAACACACGGGCCGTAATAGTATATTGCGACACAAGGGCGGAAAGGCACGTTTACGGGTCGAGGAAACAGATTGAAAACCCGAGGCGCAGCCGAGGGTTTTTAAGTTTTCGAGACCCGTAAATGCCTTTACGGTCCGTGTGTTGCATGCTATTTTTTGCACGACGGTTACTTATATCAATTTAATTATATTAATTGTGATATTACCTGAAAATATTATGTAAATACAGACTTGAAGAATGGTGCTTATTTCAGAAAGGGATTCGCATTTGTTATTGTTTATGGCAACCGAATATTTATAAAGCGGGGAGGCCTTGGTCATTTCTGCTCGCAAATAAGCATTTGCGGGCGGTAAAGTAACTTTCCGCCCGTCGCCCCTAGCAACAATTCACTTTCCGCCCGTCGCCCCTAGCAACAAGATTGCGTGTAGTAATGTCAAGTTACGAGCCATGTAAACAACTTTCGTAAGAAACACTTACTAGCTAAGGAGTGCAAAAAGGCATTTACGGGTCTCGAAAACTTAAAAACCCTCGGCTGCGGCTGGGGTTTTCAATTTGTTTCCTCGACCCGTAAACGTGCCTTACGGCACTTGTATCGCAATATACTATTACTGATTAATTTTTGAAAAAGTAATTTGCAATTGTGATTAAGTAAAATGTCTCTCAGGTAATTGTAATTCAGCCCAATTACTTTCTTTTTGTACTTTCCCCATCACTGGAAATAAGGCATATTCGGATCCAAGTGCATGTAACAATTTCACACTCTCTAAGCAAGGAATGTCTCCCCGAAGTTTTAGCCTACCTTTTTGTTACTCTCTGTATAACTTCAAAACTGTTAATAATAAAATTTAAAATGTCGTGATTCTAGGCAATAACATTCCATAGCTTCTAGGGCTGAAAATCGATTAAAATTTCTAATCGAGTTAACGCTTGACTTTAATCGATTAATCGACAAACAGGTCGGTATTTTAAACGAAAACACAGTGTACATTTAATATTGTTTTACACGTTTAATAACTACTACACTACAGATAATCAGAAGAAATCCTGAATTAATGAATACTATTATTAGTTAACTAGTGAAAAAATATACATAAAACTTACATTTCCGGTTACTTTTTCAGTCAAGACTTGAGACACACGAGTTGGTTGACTAAACTACCCTTTAAGTTTCTGAATAACGGGAATTGTTTGGATCCAATAGGCTGAATGACCCATGATGTGCCAAGGCCGGAGAAGCGAGAGAAAGGAGTTTGGTCATTTGACCCATTCCTCGAAAAATGATTTTCAGAATTCGACTAAACCGATTAATCGGAAAATGTAATTGATGGACGATTAAATGTTTAATCGATTAATCGAGCCGATTAATCGATTAATCGGTAGAGCCCTAATAGCCTCCCATGTTTCGAGAAAGTTCTTCGCAATTTGTTATTGCGAACATGATATTAAATACATAATTTACTGTGCTGTATCTTCAAAGTCATCACCTCATCACCACCTCAGGCAAACAGTTTGTCAGATATTAAAGATTGGAAGTGCCGTATGAGGAAATGAGCAGAGGGTAAGGGAAGGTCTACTGGATTATTACGTTTCAATTTCACCAACGATTACACTCAAGGTTATAAAGTTGCTCATATGTAAATTAGCATTTCACAGATAGCAGTCTCAAATTACAGCTTGTCGTCGCCTACTAATATTTTTAATATAAGCTAAGCGGATCGTGCCTGGCCTGTTTTAACTGTTCTCTAGCTTAATTTATTACATTTTGCACGCCTAGTAAAATGAATGTTTCCCATTCAAGAAAATGATCCCGTTATAAATTCTGTAACGCTCTTTTAGTCACCTTCAATTTTGATTGGCTCTCGCGGACAGCCAATCAGCGGTCGAGCTGCCACAAACCCGGTAAATTCAAAAATCGAGTTAAGGCTTCATTTCACTCCATTAGTCCGTTTCGTCAATACTCTTAGGCTTTGTCTTAACTGACTGAATGACTGACTGACTGACTGACTGACTGACTGACTGACTGACTGACTGACTGACTGACTGACTGAGAGAGAATCAACGTAGAGCCTAAACTATAACAGGTATCTTGACTTGGAATTCTGGCACTACCTTCGTTTTATAATGTAAGAAAGTATTTTGAAATTTTTTTATTTTAAATTCCAAAAATCAAATATCTTAAAAGAGACATAATACCTTTTTACACAGAATTATCAAATCCAAATTAAATTTCATGTACAGTTGTCATGACAACAGTGTATTGTTGACAGTGGTCACGTTAGCTTTGGAAGTGAATGAAACGGGACTTTGACAAATTAGAGAAGCTATCAATATAATCCTTGGTGTAAATAAATATTGAAAATAATGCACAATGTGATGCAGTCACATAACTTTCTCTACCATGGACATAGAGAATATCATTTTCTCACTTCACATTTTGATATAGTATACAAGTTCGTATTGCTGGGAAAGCATTTTCAGTTCTTTCTGTCTGAGTGTGTGAAACGAGCATGCCATAGCTTATCAGAAGTCGGTAAAAAAATAGATCTAGTGATTCTTATTCATAGCTGTAGGCTTTTTATTTTTCAGTTGTGAAATATGGAAGCGCCTCGTCTTTTCAAACTCTTTCCTCCATCCATATGCACTGCTTACGGCACTTGCATCGCAATATACTATATTGATCCTATGAGAGGTTAAATTTTATCCAGCCATCCATGAAAGGATAAATTAACCCGAAGATTTACCCTTGGAAAGATCTAGCACGAGTTTGTAGGAACATTTTTTCTGTCATTTTCATATTTACCCAGAGGACATTTATCTAGAAACTCGCCACAAGTGTATGTGATTGTTTGAATTGTAAAAGTTATTCTTGTGTAGATTCTGTCCTTTGGATAATTTACCCATAGGTATTTCGCGAGTTTACAGAAACCGGGCATAAGCCAAGTATAAAATATATGACACTGGTCACTAACACCCTATTGACCTAATTGAATCAGTTTCATATTTCCATACTTCTCCATGCTTAACATGTTGAAGATGTTAAACTAAGTCACACAGAAAGGGTAACCTGGACAAAGTAATAACAGAGAATTACCATTTCCCCGGATTTCGAGATCCCGACCCGCAACTTCTCTCTGAGGTTTGTATTCATTGCTTCTCTTCTCAGGAGGTTTAACGTAGGATTTGAACAACTACCCACACCCTACTACTTTCCTCTGTTCCCATAGCAACTGCATGCTTCTAGACAGCTGACTCGCGATTTTGCCTGCATAAACAATTCAAACGCACCTCCGTGTATGAAAGTTCAGAGACTCGAAGTTTGAAACACCACTTTCTGTGGTTTTATGCTCCTCGGGAATGGAAGTCACGTTCCGTAGCTACAAATGAAACGGAGGGTGAACATTTTAACGTTTAATAACGTTGTTATAACTTATAAGACAGTGCAATTACATGAAAGTAACACAAACAATCATTTTTGGAGTTTTCGCAAGAAATTAAAGTGTTTAGTTTGATAAAATCATGATTGTGTAGAAAACAAGACATAGACCCACAGAAAAACTTGCTGGAGATATACCCACCGGCGCTATATCTTGGAATTTATTGCTACTAACGTAGCTTTCCCTGGACCTTGGACCCTTTTGAAAAGAATTGGTATGGGTACATAGATCCATTTAAAATTATCAGCTGAAAAATCGTTATTTTGGCACTTAGATCCTTATAAAATTAAACGCTTCAATTACTGTATACATTTTCAAGTCTCCTGAGAAGCAAGAAAATTCAAGGGATTGTCGCAAAAAGGGGGAAATGGCCATATACCTTACTGAAAGAGAACGACGGTTTTCGGAAGTTTCCATAGTGTTGATATTATCGTCCATAGATCCATCTTCTATCAGATTTTTTTTTTTTGTTCGGGAGGAGATCGCCAGGGTCTGGGGTATTCCCCTTATTTTGTAAAATTAAATCTACAAATTTCATTTTATAGTCTTTTTCTGCAACAAACAAAATAGTTTTATAAAATATAATTTTTACTGTTCCAAAATAATAATGTTTAAAAAACATTAAAATGAAATTTGAAGGCTTAATGTTGTACCTGTTAGTAAGTAGACCTACTACTAGTCTAAAGTAAAATCTTTTAAAGTAATTAACAATTTATTTCAGAATACTAAATGAGAAATACATTTTATCACTTAACATTAACTAGCTTAAAAGATAAGTTAAATAATAACTGCCGACTCATCCTTTCTAGAGCTTCTATGAATACTGTGGTGAAAAAAAAAAAGTATTTTGAATTAACTATGTGTCTATGACAAATTATATTATAATGTGACAATGCCTAATACTTCTTATAATCAATATAATTTGGCTGAAGGAAACCCCGCGAAAACCTCGGTTGCTGGTTGCTGCGAGCCTGTCCCGCAGCCTCCGAGGCAAGTCTTGGGCAATCTGCCATATCCGTCTTGTAGGCCCCCACGGATAATGATAATTAGGGTTCGGATGTTTATGACATGTCATATTTTTATCCTGACGGCCATTCTCACCGCAAACACAAATTTAACACGAATTGCACATTTGTTATCTTAATCAGACCGTTTTTATTTTGCATATAATGTCATATTTTGGTCATATTTATGGTTTTGGTCATATTTCGGTCATATTTTTAATTTAACATCATATTTCAGATATAACTTCCGTAAACGAGCACAATTTTACAGTGTATGCACTATATCGTCGAGTTAATTTTTTTTCCCCCGAAAAAGAGTCACGGATATTTTGGTTTTATTGTAACTGAAATGTGAAGGGACAATAACAAGTAATAGCACAATTACCTCTTCCTCCTTGTTGTTAATAACTTCCAATAGATATGTTTTTAAAATATTTTCACTTCACATTTGCAGTGATATCTAGAAACATTAACAGATTAGAAGTTCTTTACAAGTAAAACTGCAAATCATCTGTAAACTTGCTAAAAAAAATTACCTGACTGAATTCATGTGATGTAATAATTTATTTTCATTAAAAGTTGTAGATTGGAGCATTTATTTTTATAAAATATGTTCTTTTATTATATTTATTTAGGATTTTTGGGTCATATTTAGCACTTTTTACGTCATAAACATACATCCGAACCCTATGATTATAAGTTCAACTGGCATATATCGGTTCCATTTTTCATTATTGGAAATATGTCTTAAAATCTAGAAACGCCATAACCGAAATCAAACACCTGTATGGCGCTGGCATTCTGTTGCCCAATGTCGCGGGTTGGATCCCTACCCAGGTCGATACCACTTTAGGCTTGCATAAATGTAGATATGTAAAATAATTTCTGCAGGATAACATTATGAAACATTGGTAACGTTCACAGGCCTAAGTTACAATAGTGGTTTCCCGCCCAACCCACCCAAAATGGTGCACTTCCTTTTATACCACGAATTCTAACGAATTCTTCTGACCTCGTATTATGAAGAAACTCGTGATTGGACGTTGGAGGTGTGACGTGATATCGGGAATAACCAGTGAAAGGCTGACAAACCTCGCGGGATATATAATGAGCAGGGCTAGGATTTATATGTAACTACATATTTCTTAATTTCACATATAGACACATTTTTTCCACTTATCTCCATGTATTACGTAGTCCTCTATTCAAATTAAACAAATTTACTTTACATAATTTTCCATATTTCTGACATTACTACATATTTATATGTAAAAAAAATATTTGTCCATATTTAGTGATATTAATGCAATATTCGTACATATTTCATTCTTAAGAGTAAAACTATATAAAATTGTCGTTTTCAGTCACAGAAAATATGGCAGCACAGGATAAGTTTACAGTTATGCCCAGAAATGAACGTGTGAAAAATGATTTGTGTTGCATTGAACCAAATTTTTGTAATATAACAAAAATAATTCAGAAACTACAAAATAATAATCTGACATTATCTCGAAATATTGACATTGTGAAAAACATGATTCATGAACTCAAATGTGACATTTAGCCGATCTTATCAAATGTAAAGTGGACAATTTGTGTTTTCAAGAAATCCAGACTTTGAAGAAATGTGTAAAATCAGTGCAATCTTAAGTAGCTCGTCAAATGTAAAACTAGAATCGGTGAATTTTAAACACGTGCCAATCACTTCATGTGCAGTAGAACGAAGCTTCAGCCAATACAAATCACTTTTGAAAATTTAAAACAACATTTTGTGGCATACTGTTATGGTAGCAGAAATAATCAATGAATGAATACAAATAAAGTAAGTGATCTGAAAAAAATTAATAATTTAATTTACGAATCCAGTATTTGTAATGCATTTTTATAGGTTCTAAAGTAACAAAATGTACTGTCTAGTGGTTAAATTTGTTTTGATGTCCATATTATACAAAATATATTTGCATATATATATGTACATATTTTGACATTTTTAAGTACATATATATGTACATATTTTGACATTTTTTAGTACATATAAATCCTAGCCCTGATAATGAGGTGGGTGCAAGGCACTTACGACAGTATACAAGGTGAATGGGTGGAAAGCACTTGCGACAATATAGAAGGACAGTTGGTCGCCCTGCTTTGCTAAGAAATAAAATACATCACACAGTCCGTGCAAATGTGAATATCGAGTGGGCAGAGCTTAAGGGGCGCCCTATTTTTGGACTTAAGGCTAGTTTACACGACGAAATTAGGTTTCGTAAGTAAGTTTCGCAACTGTTTTTTGCTTGAATGCGCAAGCGCATGATGTACTGGCGACAATGAGTTACGAAACTACGCAGTTTCGGCTGATTCCAACTTTTCACGAAACTATAATAGTAATGTTGATATTTTACGCTTATTTAGCTTGTTCGCGTTTCGTAAAATGAAATGGGGAAGTGAAGAAATTGTGAAAGGCCTGTATTCATACGTGTTTCAAACATTTATATGGGATTTTAATAACTTGAACTTCAGAAATAACATGAAATATGTGGATGCATTGGAAAGATAATGTGTGTAATTAGTTTCACGAAATCACTTTCATGAAAGTGGTTACGAAACCTAGTGTCATCGTGTAAACTAGCCTTTAGCCCAGACCTTTCGTTAAATAATCATAAAACCGACCAACCATCTAACAGGAATTACTTCATCTCTTAAGTCAGGCAACTGCAATGAATGAAGAGCTTCCTAACAATTTGAGTACTAATATAAGAATTAGCAGACGCAACGAGATTGAGAAGGCGGTGATAACGAGGAGGCTTTGCTCTCTAAGAACAAAAGACGTTAATTTCATTACATCCGCACGGCGTACTGCCCTGATTATATCTTTGCATTACGCAGAGGAATAAATTGCTGCAGATTACACAGCCCCCTGATTCACCAGATAATTCCCCTTTGTTGTTATCTCTATTTATTTACGCTACAATCCTATCTTTCCTTCAACAATCTAAAATATGTGAATCGATAGAATTATCACAGGCAATCCCATGCACAATGGAATACTAAGCAATGCTACCAACGAGGTAATGACAAAATAGTTGATATCAAAATTAAGATAATCTAAACTAAACTAAACTAAACTCCGTGGCGCTACATCCCTGGAGGGACTTGGCCTACCACCCGACCGCTGCGTCATCTCCCGTAGGCAGATGGCAGGTGGCAGGATTGGGGGGGGGGCATGTGGTCAGCATGCCGACACCCACGGCCGTTAATGGTGGTTTTCTTGATCGGAGCCGCTACTTCTCTATCAAGTAGCTCCTCAATTTGGAACACGAGGCTGAGTGCACCCCTACCAGACCTCCCTACCTCAGAAAAATCCAAGGAGGTACCGGGAATCGAACCCGGGCCGACGGATCTGTAGTCAGCGACGCTAAACACAAGACCACGCCGGCGGACAAGATAATCTAACTTCGGAACAAAATTAAAACATATGAATGGAATAATCTGTGAAATACCAGTCAACGATTTCACTGCTATGACGTATATAGTCGTAACCACAGAAATAACTGCATAAAAGCAGATATTTTACAGAATTAATGGAGTAGTGCTCTAAGTCAAAGGCATCAAGTCCTGCTGATCAGGTTCCGGATTGGCTATTTCAACGTGAGTCATAGCTATCTCATGAAGAAATTTGTTAAAGGACATGTAACTTCCTCCCACCTTATTCTTGAGTGCCCAGGGTTATTAGTCTACACCTAAGATGTGTGTTAAATATCAAAGGAAACTCTTATAAAACAGTTTTAAATTATGTTGATGGATGTATTAAGGTCATCATTATCATACTTACAAAGCTGTATATGAACAATGTAAAAGAGTATGTTGCCATGAGAACTGATTTGCATTTGATAAATTCATTTCTAATATATTACCATAAAATAGGCACTAAATTGGATATTACTCCGGTATCCGTCAACCGATTTGGTCCAATGTCAACAGACTGCTTCCCATGAACGTTATAAATGCATATACCGAGTTTCATGAAAATCCGATAACGCTTATTTGAGTTATCGCGCGTACAGACACACGGACTGACGGATAGATAGACGGACAGACAATTTCCTGTCCCCCACACAATCTCATAAGTACCATTCTGGCTCTTAATCTCTCTATATATAGAAGGCTTTGTCCTGACTGACTGAATGACTGACTGACTGAATGACTGACTGACTGACTGACTGACTGACTGACTGACTGACTGACTGACTGACTGACTGACTGACTGACTGACTGACTGACTGACTGACAGGAATCAACGTAGAGCCTAAACTATAACAGGTAGAGACTTGGAATTTTAACAGCACCTTCGTTTCATAATGTAGATGCTCACTAAGAAAGGATTTTGAAAAATTTCGAGTTTAAATGCCAAAAATTATATGTTTATTAAAATACTTAATCCCTTTTTACACAGAATTTTCAAAACAAAATCACAGAACATATTGTTGCCAGTGGTATCAGGTGGGTTTGGATTAAATGAAATGGAAGTATGACAAATTAGAGAAGGTATCAATGTAATTCATGTTATCTATATTAATAAAAGGATTTGTCTGTCTGTCCGCGATGCCCAGCGAAATCTACTGAACGCAGAGATCTGAAATTTTAAACATAGGTGGGCTGAAGGGTCGTAAAATGCACCTCGAAGCCGGACTTTTAATTTTAGCTTTCGTTCGAGAGTTATGAGTGGAAAAAGGGCAAAAAACTTGCATTTTCTGAGTTTTCGAAGCATCAGTTTTCAGGTTATACATTTCAATGTCAAATCAATTACAGTTGGCTTTGGCTATTTTGGTCATACCTTGGAAATAATATCATCGCGATCGCTTGAATGTTGTAAGCCCTAAATATGGTCAAACATTGTTTTATTTGGACGAAACTCACTATACAGGGGTTTTCTGGGCCAAGGAACTCGAATCTGAGGTCGCTTTTACCAGGCGACGCTATCTAATCGTGGTATGTAGTCCACGTGATTTAGGTGTTAATAAATATAATGATTTAACTATTATGCTCTTAATTTTTAATTTTTGAAATAATTATCGCGGACGAAGCCGCGGGCACATGCTAGTAGTCTTATAAATCTTTATTTTTAGATTTCTGAACAGAAGACATACAAAATTATCATACATAATTATACACTTTTCATGAAAGCCCCCAGTTGATCAAATCTCTTCAGTAGAGGTACTATTATCATATAACATCCATTAAATAAGAGAAAATAGGGAAAAAATTTACACACAAATGAAATACCTAAACTGAAATTAGTTTTAAAAAATTCCAAACAAGTATAAAGTAGGAAATTCAAACTTAAAAAAATTGTTCTTAATTTTCAAGTATTTTTCTATTTAGAAATATAAATAGGTGGAAGAAATTATGATGACACAAATGAAAATACACTTTTATCTTGTGTGACTTCAAGCTTTCCCAAGTATTGAGAATGTATTCTTGTTTCTCGGAATTATTCCAAAGACTTTCACGAGTCAAAAGCGACTAAAAATAAACACAGGGCTATAAGGAAACTGTATTAATTAAATTAAATTAATATATTTTGTCCACTAGTAATAAATAATTTTCCTGTATTTATTAAACAAATCTGCAAATTTATATTTTATGTTCATAACTCGTAGGTGAAGCACCACGTAGTTTATTTAACATGGCATGAAGCGTTTAATCAACAGTTTATCCAGTTTACAATGTACTGTAACTCATTTTAGAATTTTTGTAATCGATCTACGAGTTAAGCTCTGGATCGATTCATAATACCCTACATGGAGAGCTCAATGGGTTTAGTTAGGTCTTTTTTTTTTATTACTTCCTCAACCGTACCGTTGGTAAGATATTGCAGTTAAAGGAAATCAACTTCGTCCGTGAATTTCGATGAGTGCCCTAACCTGAATCCAAAACATATACGATTAAACATGCCTGTAAACAACGAACTTAAACACTGAAAATCGTAGAGGAACGAAAATTTATAGGCTATTTGATTTATGTATATTTTCGGACGCATGATAATCAACTTTCTACTTTTTTTTATGTTATTCTGAACAGTTAACATTAATAATTAAGGAATCGCGCACAATGTGCATTATCTTAACCTAAGACTTAACCTACTGACAAACACCCAGTCCTGAACCCGCGAAAGGGATTTTTCACTACTGAAAAATCCCCGACCCGGCCGGGAATCGAACCCGGGCCGCCGGAGTGGAAAGATTTTATCATCTTGTCGCTGACGTATAAATGCGTCACCTTGAAGAATTGCTTAAAGCACAGCTATAAGACAAACACAGTAATGCTTTTTTTTTAATGTGAGGATTTTTATTCAAATATTAAATTTATTATTTATGGAAACCAAGTATTCCAATGAAATTTGGTGAATTAATTTCAAACTTAGAGCTCACTGACGGTTTTGCTTGATGATTTCTTATATATCCATATAAATTTAGCTCTGGAAAGGGAAGCTCATATAATAATTTTCATTGCAAACTTTTGGAATTCTCAGGAATTCTTAAATAAGTTGAGATTTAAGAAAACATTTTTTTTCTGCAGGCATTAGGACTAGACACACAGTATAGTATAACCACAGTATAGTATAACAGTAGCGAAGCTCCATACAGTTTTTTTCAACCGGCGCGACTGCAGCGCTCGTAGCGGTGAGCAAGAAGCCACACAATATGTTACATTTGTTGCTTACGAAAAATGTCAACAATATTTTGTGGAAATGCTTGTGGTGCTATAAATTGCACCAACAGCCAAAGGAATTCTCCCGATTTATCTTTCTTCAGGTGCCCTAAAGATCCTGAGAGGTAAGCAAAAACAGTTATTTGTGAAATTAAATTGCAAATTTGTGATTATCATGCTTGCATCCATACTAGTGTATTTAGTCCTATTTCTTTTAATTTTAGGAGCAGAAAATGGCTTGGAAATGCTATATACAATATTAATTATTTTTATATGTACGTCATAAATAAAAATCCTAACGAAGGAAAAGTTTCTAAATATATAGTCCTATTTACAAATACCCCACCTGACCCTACTAATTTTGAAAATGTTTTAACACGAGGTTATGTTAGGCCTATATAATTGAATTCAACAAAATTAAACTGTCCAGAATAAAGATAACGTGTTTAATCCCTTACTTTTTAATAATTTATCGTGTTTAACAAAATGAAGAAAAAGACAAGTGTTTTGTTATTGCATCTGATATTGACCATATCGGGCTATAAGCCTAGAACTTCCCCCCCCCCTAATTTCTGAACTACTACTACTAGGCCTACATGCTTATTGAAATTATTAAGTTTTCCTATTTGTCAGTATTTTCAGTGTAAGTATGTGTTAGTAGTAGGTCAATTAAATTCTTGAATTTTTGTCGTGGATATGGTGGACGGAAACCGGTCTGATACTTTATAAGATATACAATGTCATCGATCTTGAAACTACAACTTCTTTATATTCCCATAAAGTCTATGACTTGGTGAGTTCACCAGTATGCCTTTCCGGTAACAATCTCGTTCTAGTAATTTTAAAAATAAGAAGAAATACAGCCATATATTCGTATCTTTCCAATGCTGGAAATGGCTGTTTGCTAGTTCCATCTTGCTGACCGCTTGGGGTGCTAGTGTCGCACCGATCTGTCAAAAGGATGCATTTTCCTTTCATTAGAGCTTCGCTACTGTTATACTATACTGTGGTATAACAGTAGCGAAGCTCCATACAGTTTTTTTCAACCGGCGCGACTGCAGCGCTCGTAGCGGTGAGCAAGAACCACACAATATGTTACATTGTTGCTTATGTAAAATGTCAACAATATTTTATGGAAATGCTTGTGGTGCTATAAATTGCACCAACAGCCAAAGGAATTCTCCCGATTTATCTTTCTTCAGGTTCCCTAAAGATCCTGAGAGGTAAGCAAAAACAGTTATTTGTGAAATTAAATTGCAAATTTGTGATTATCATGCTTGCATCCATACTAGTGTATTTACTCCTATTTCTTTTAATTTTAGGAGCAGAAAATGGCTTGTAAATGCTATATACAATTAATTATTTTTATATGTATATCATAAATGAAAATCCTAACGATGCAAAGGTTTCTAAATATATAGGCCTATTTACAAATACCCCACCTGACCCTACTAATTTTGAAAATGTTTTAACACGAGGTTATGTTAGGCCTATATAATTGAATTTAACAAAATTAAACTGTCGAGAATAAAGATAACGTGTTTAATCCTTTACTTTTTAATAATTTATCGTGTTTAACAAAATGAAGAAAAAGACAAAAGTGTTTTTCTATTGCATCTGATACTGACCATAGGCCTATCGTGCTATATGCCTATAGAACTTTACTTTCCCCCCTAATTTCTGAACTAGTACTACTACATGCTTATTGAAATTATTAAGTTTTTTATTTGTCAGAATTTTCAGTGTAAGTACAGTATATGTTAGTAGTAGGTCAATTAAATTCTTGAAGATGTAGGGATGTAGCTTATATGGTGGACGGAAACCGGTCTGATACTTTATAAGATATACAATGTCATCGATCTTGAAACTACAACTTCTTTACATTACCATAAAGTCTATGATTTGGTGAGTTCACCAGTATGCCTTTCCGGTAATAATCTCGTTCTGGTAATTTTAAAAATAAGAAGAAATACAGCCATATATTCGTATCTTTCCAATGCTGGAAATGGCTGTTTGCTAGTTCCATCCTGCTGGCCGCTTGGGGTGCTAGTGTCGCACGATCTGTCAAAAGGATGCATTTTCCTTTCATTAGAGCTTCGCTACTGTTATACTATACTGTGCTAGACATCTCTAAGCATCCCAATGTGGCTAAATGGTACATGAAAATGAAAGCAGAACTACCAGGTTATGAAGAGATCAATGGAGAAGGTGTGAAGGCTTTTGCAGGTGCTTTCAAGGCCAAAGCCGGCTAATAATCTACTTCAAACATCTAACTTTCTACAAGTCTATAGACCTACAACTACTGTTTATTACAAGCACATTGTGATGTAATTATTTGGTACACCTCATAATTAAAGCAATAGTGCACAGATTAAAAATTTTACAGTTAACATTAACAGAACTCTCTAAGTGTATGCAATGTACCGTTTTCTGGGCTGTAAAATATGGGTGCAAACCCGTTAAGGGTAAAGAAAACGGTGCTAGCACGTTATAGTGATTGTTGAGGATATCACCAGATGTCGTTCTCTTCCCTACAAATAAGTAATCATCCATTTCCTTCATTTTAAACACTACAAATACTATTATTCCTACTACTATGATTATGGCCCGGAATTTTAGGATTGTTATAGACAATAGACAATAGACAATAGACAAGTTTATTCGTCGCTAAGCATATCACAAGAAATGCAATAGACTTCGTCAGGTAACAGTAATTGGTAGGCTACCAGCCTACTACTTAAACAATATGGCCTATTTTAAAAGGCAACGTAACCTATTTATGTCTTAACAATAATTCTTAAAACTAACTTATTATTTAAAACTTGCTATTTAAAGCTGGTTATTTTAAAAAATCATTAAACTATAGGCCTAGCAGATTTATGTGTAAACAATTCTAAAGACAAGCATATTTTTTTAAAAATTGTCATTCAATAGTCGCGGGCACCTGCTAGTAAACTATATAAATCTTAATTTAATCATAATTTGTTAATAGTTTCAAAATTACTTCTTTTTATATTTAACGTTTTTTCTTCTGTCTAAATTTCAAATTATGTATAGTTTCTTCACCTCTTGTGCTTCTTATTTGGTATTATTGTTATTATTATTATTATTATTATTATTATTGTTATTGAATTTACAAATGAACAGAACCCTACTTTACCAACAGGCAGTTTAGGGTTATAGATGAAACCCATGTATTGAATATACAGAGCACTACGTATGCATATTATAATTTTGCAAATACACTATTGATGAAAATTGATTTTTTTACAACTTTGCTTATTTAAGAAGACACGATAGATCGGTGTAGTAAAATCAAAATTTAAAAATATTAGTGCAATATTAACTGAGTGATAACGTTCATGCCTAAATAATGGACAATGATATAAGAGGTGTATAACAGATTGTCTTTCCTCTTTACATTTAGCCTACAATTTGTAGAGATAAGAATTTTAAACCAAATTTCCTATCCCCTGTTAAAAATTGAGTCGTAATATAGTTTGAAATCAAATGTGTACAAGCTATTCTATCTTACACTATTTGCAAAACAAATTCTTCATGGTACTCTCGTTATTGCTTTCTTGCCAAATCCGATCCCATTGTCACTTATTCAGTATTTATGTATTATTTGAAGGGCTTAGAAAAAAGCTGGTACAAGTGACAAGTGCAGAAAATGTTATTTCATGTGGTAAAAGTACTGTCAGTTAAGTGCTAAGAAAGAAAAAAAAGAGGTTTCTATTTTTCCTATCTAAAGATTTATTAAACTTTTAGGCTGAAGTTACTTGTACCACTTTTTTACTGACCCCTTTATTGTGGTCACTGGTGATCCTGGATGTTAAAAAGTTTCCTTATATAAATAAATTTAAAATAGAAAATAAAAACTATGGACCTAATCTCTGGATGGCTTCACGGGTTATCAGTCGTGTCAACATTATCAGATTCGAGCTTTCGGCCATCTTCCCTCTGTGGCCTTCCTCAGGAATGTGTTCCTGAGATGGCCGAAAGCTCGAATCTGATAATGTTGACACGGCTGATAACCCGTGAAGCCATCCTGAGTAATCAGCGCCGTGATAGCTTCAAATCTCATATTATGGACCTAATCATTGTTTTAGCTGTTTTCTTCGCAGTCCGGCAGTTAGAAATTAAGTATCGCGCATTTAAAGGTTAAAGTCCTTTTTTATTTACTTACTAGCTTAAAAGGCCCGGCGTCGCTCGGGTTTTGTATTTTGTTAATGCGAAAATAACTTATGAAGGACTTTCGATTTTCAAACTCTAGGTCTTTAAGGTCTTTATATAGGTATTAAGAATTTAAAATGGGGAAGAACGACTTATCACACACAAACTATTCCCTCAGAAAACGCTAGATAGGCTATAGCTTATAGCAGATCCCCACGGCTTCTACCAAGATAATTAATTGAAAGATTAACAATTAAGAGCAAAATAATTAAAGTATTATATTTATTAACACTTTGCACGCGAAACATTCATAGGTGTAAACTGAAGATTTGATAGGCCTAATTAATGAAACAGCTATAAATCCGGCTTTGAAGTGAATTTCACGATTAGAAAATAAATGGAAAAATGCAGTATTCGAAAGATTATGAGAATTGAAATCGATTAAACTCACGATAAAAAAAAAGTGCGTAAATGTATTTGATAGACAGACATAGTACATTAGTTTTTATTTATATAAGTGAAGAATGGAATAAGCCTACTGAGGCCGTGATTTCTATATTCATTTGTCCAGACTTATAATTCCGTTACATTTCAGGCAGATTTAACGACCCTACATAAGATATTTTAATTACGATTACATATAAAAACGTTGTAGCCAGGACCCCGAACTAAGCAACTTCCCCTGAATTTTCTGTAAACTATATTCCATGTCAAATAAAATATGTTTAACATTACCTTATCGACATCTATAGCTTTTATAATAACCTGAGATATCCATTGCCTTCCATAGCGATCGCGACGATATTATTTCCAAGGTATGACAATAATAGACAAAGCCTTCTGCAATTGATTTGACAACTGAAATGAATAACTCAAAACTGATGCTTCGAAAGCGTAAAAAAATGCACGTTTTCTTGCCGTTTTTCACTCATAACTCGCGAACGAAGGCTAAAATTAAAAATGTAGTATGACAGAAACCTTCCCGGGAATGTACCCAACAACTTCCCAAAGTTTCATGGCGATCGGATGAATGGTGTAGTAATGCATAAAGGACACACACACACACACATACATTCATTTTTATATAGGCCTATATAGATTAAAATTTTTTTGTTGATTTCAAGATTAATTATCTATTACTAAAGTTCATATTACTTTAAATTTTAAATAATAGAGTATCTAATCCTAGTTTACATAAAAAGATCTCACAGCTTCATTATTATTATTATTTTTAAAAAATTTATTTATTTAAGGTCGCTTTTTAACTGCCAGGGTCACCAGCGACCACAATAATTAATACATTTATATTGAACAATTGTTACAAGAAGTGAAGAATGAAGAAAAACATATATGCAACTTTAAATTTAGTAAGAAGAACAACATATTAAACATAAAAAGGACTGGAAGTAATTTAGCAACTACTGACAAACTATGAATTGATTTTACATTATATGAATGATTTTAACTGTGACAGTTCCAAAAGTGAGATAACCTTTAAGGCATCCTTCATCATTTTTAAATATATTGTATAAGTCTCCTTTGATATTTAACAATAAACAATAACAATAACAATAAATATGCATAATAATTCAATATTTATTAACGGTGTTGCTTTAGGAGGAAATTCAATAGCACTGCATAGCAGAAAGTTGTTATTACTTAGTCACCATGGGGCTTTGCTACAGTACTACTACACTATAATGGGAACAGTGCAAGTTCTATTTCAAACATAATACCCTGATATCCGCCCTCAAATTCCAATCCAACCTATGCGGATTAGAACTGGGGTATTTAGGATGAAAAGCCAGAGGAATACCCGCCAGAGTGCTCTGAGTGGTACAACTGGTATTCATGGCTGTAATAAAGTTTGACCTGCAATTTCGAACGAAAGCATCCAGGATCGCAAAAGCTGGAATGTTTCACAATTCTGTGTTAAATGCAGCGAATGACTTGTTATTTTGTAATCCACTAAAGGTTTCATTGCTTATTTGTTTTATAAGCAGGTTCCATCCTTCAATAAAAGAATGTAGGCTACAAAGAAAAATAATATGTAAGACTAAAAGTATTCTAGGCTAACTATTTCTCAAATAAAATATGAAAGTTTGATACTAGTTGTCGACCAAGAGCTAAGCTAACTTAGCTTAGCTTAGCTCACATACAGTGAGAAATTTCATATTTAGTTGTGCCGGATTTCATATGTAGTTTTGTCGGCATAACTACCGTATTTTACGGACCATAAGACGCTCCGGACCACAAGATGCACCTTGATTTTAGGATGGAAATTTAAAGGAAAAGAAACTTAATGTGGTTCTAAACCAACAATTTTAAAGGGAATAATATACTTCATTATACAAATTCTAACCTTGTACAATGGAATCAGTGTATATCCCTTCTAACTTAAATCTCTTCTGTACAGGTGGCATCGCGTAAATTTTAACAACTGAAACTGATTTCTCATGAAAGGCTGAAAATACTTTTACCCCCTCTAGTCCTCAATTCAGCATACGGTGGGTGTAATGGGACAAGGCTGTTTAGCGGTCATTGCCTTCATTTAAACCACCCAGCAGTGACAACTCCTTTCGTATAAAAGAACTCAACATTCTTTTCTTTTCACATTGTATACTCTCATTTTACGATTGTGACAAGTGCAATCAAGTAGGCCTACAGTCTGCCAAAATTTGTAAAAATCTTATCGTTTAAAACACTTTGTTTATGAGTATGGTATTCCGGAAATATTTACAATAATTTTAATTAGTTTAATGTTCTTCGAACCATTAAACGCACCCAACTTTCAAGGCTCTGTTTTCAGAGTAAAAATTTGTGTAATCCGTAAAATACGGTACATATGAAATCCCGCACTGTATGTGAGCTAAGCTAAACTAACTTAGCTTAGCTCTTGGTCGACAACCGGCATGAATATCAGCACTGCACCATGGAAGTGTAGCCATCAATGAAATGAATAATCTCGTCAATAACAGTAGGATTTAGGTCTCAGTACTAAACTAAAATAAACTCCATGGTGCTACATCCCTGAAGGGACTAGGCCTAGCACCCGACCGCTGCGTCATTTACCATAGGTAGATGGCAGTATTGTGAGGCATGTGGTCAGCATGCCGACAATCACGACCGTTAATGGTAGTTTCTATGACCGGAGTCGCTACTTCTCTATCAAGTAACTCCTCAATTTGAATCACGAGGCTAAGTGCACCCCGTTCCAGACCTCCCTACCTCAGAAAAATCTGAATAACTCAGCACTAAAATTATGTCAAAACTTCGGTAGAGTTTCCTTACACGCAGGAGACTAAAATAAAATAAAATAAGATATAGGCTTGGAATGATAATTCTTTCACATCGTGTATGGTCTAAAGTGGAAAGGTGGAGTCAGACTGAAAAATTCAATGCCATAGCCGGGATTTGAACCAGGATCTTCGGTTCTCCATGACGCTACTCTACCATTGAGCTACCACGTGACACGTGATTCAGTTGGAGAATGTAATGTTGTACCAGCATGTTGCCATGGTAGCTCAATGGCAGAGCAGCGACACGGAGAGCCGAAGATCTTGGTTCAAATCCCAGCTATGATACTGAATTTTTCAGCCCTACTCTATCTTCCCAAGATATAGGCTTATTTAACCTTTCAGAATTTAATTCATTTATTAACATAATATGCAAACATAAAATGAAACCATTAGTGGACTCTATTTTGAAATCAATGAGAAACATTTCAACGAAATAGCTTGTTTCTGCAAATGACAATCGTAACCATGGATAAAAGCCCTCATGCATACCTTCAGGTGAAATCGGGTTTAGTCCAATATTGGATATTCAATAAATAAATAAAATTCTAAAATAAAAAATTACTCTGTCAACCTTATAGCTTTGTGTATGTAAAATGTTTTGTGACGAATTCATATGTCATCAGTAGTGAAAAAATTAACATAGGTTCGAAATTGCTTTATTTGCTTGTATTTATAAATGCAGATTAGGGGATCCCATTAGACATGGTAAAATCCTATCTCTGCAATGTAAAATTTTCTTATATACAAAGAACATTTACTACTGAACTATCATAGATAGAATGTTCAAATTTCAGGGTTTCATGTCTGCATGTAGATACATGTTCTGACTGGAGCATTTTGTAATACCTCAACTTGTTCAGATTTTAAAAAAAATGTAATTCAATGGAAAAAAGTTTAAATCTAAAAAAGTTTATCTTAATTGAAAATTATAAAAGAGAAATAATATCCATAATTCAATATGTTTAACATATTTGTATGAAATAAGTGTAAAAACACATCTCCATTGGATATAGGCCTGTAGTTTCTGAGAAAATGTTCCTTATGTGTAGCAGATTTAACACTAAAGAGATAGGGTTTTTCATGTCTACCGGGTTCCCTTAATAATAATAAATAATAATAATAATAATAATAATAATAATAATAATAATAATAATAATAATAATAATGCTTCATTCTCCCGTCGCCTTGGCGCGGTAGGCACTACCCCTGCCTTCCACCCGAGTTTTTAATCTAGGGTTGGATTTGGATTTATGTGACAAAATTAGCGTTTTTTAAAATGATATTCGTGTAGCCTAGATTTAAATGTTCATCGCGTACAACAGACCCTGACGTTGGAGGGAAGAAGATTCCATGAACGTGCAGAAGTTACAGTAAATGACCGGGAATATATGGATGTTCTATGTATAGGTATAGAAACTAGAGAATCATGTTGTGATCGAGTATTTAAGGAGTAATTTTCAGATACGATTAGCCAGATAATGGGGAGTTTAGGATTGCAGAATTTCAAAAAGAAAAGAAAGGGAATGCATAGGCCGTCTTAGAGTCAGGATAAGTTTAGATGAGAGGGTGCGACATGCTTAGGCACATCGTATCGTGTGAAAAAGTAAAACATATTTTATGTAGTAAACTTACAGGCATGACGTGTGACACCATCGGAAACTTAGTTGACAGATGACGTACCTGAAATGGAAGAAAAATATATCAGTCATCAAATGACCACTTACTTACTCAATGGTAATAGACAATTCCCAAGTAAGCTAAAGGAATATTATCTATTTTATGGAATCCGAAGGTTCATTGCCGCGCTTACCTGAGCCCCCTCCATTCAACCCTATTCTGTGCTAATCCCATCTAACCATCCCTTGCAAATCCGACTTCCCTTAAATATATCCCAATATTGTACTCCCACCCCACCTGCGTCTAGGTCTTCCAAGTGGTCTTTTCCCTTCAGGTCTCCCCGTCAATATTTTTAGACATGTCTTTCCTCCCCCATGCGCGCAACATGTCCAGCTCATTTTCATCCTCTGAGATTTTACTACCCTTACTACATCCGGTGACGAGTACAGGTTATGAAGTTCGTCGATATGCAGTTTTCTCCAGTCCCCATTTTCATCTCTGTTAGGCCCAAATATTTTCCAAAGCACCCTGTTTTCGGACACTCTCAGATTATAATATAGGCCTATATCGAAGAGTAACCGACCATGTCTCCCATCCATATAGTACAACCGGCTGGTCATTCAATAACCAAACATTTATAACGTCGCTGTCTGGTGTTGATTTGATTGAAAGGAGATTATGGGCCCAAGAAATGTGAGTTAGAACCACGCCGATATAGGCCTATTACATTTATATTTTCTGAAGTGCCGGAACATGCATCGCATCGTAGGTTGATCCTACGGTTGTTCCTCTTTGGCAACAAATAGTTAGTTAGTTAGTTAGTTAGTTAGTTAGTTAGTTAGTTAGTTAGTTAGTTTATTTTCTTACACAGTACAGTGTTTTTCATTATCCTATACCTATAAGTTTACATATACTTATACACTACATTTCTTCAAGTTTAACACATATACCTAAACACATTAATAATTTACATACAAATATTCAATACATGTGCAATATTTAAACATGCTACATTTTACTATATTATACATTTTAATAATATTTCTAGCTCTATTTTTACAGTACATGGAAAATGAATTATACAAAATATTGAATGATAAATTTAAGAATGCAGTATATACACACTTACAAAGAATAGAGATCAGTTTGATAAAAGAAAGGATTTGAGCATTTTATTAAATGAAATTACGTTTTTTTTTTTTTTTTTTTTTTTTTTTTTTTTTTTTTTTTTTTTGTGATGTGATATGAGAGGGGAGTGAATTAAATACCTTGGAACATAGTGCAGTGAGCAGTTCGTTTTGGAGCGAAAATGGCACCATGGAAAAATATCCTTCTATGGAAATATGGCCGAAGCAATTATTTGTTGACAAAATCACGAAAGAATATTGGAAATATTCCATGAAAATATGTTAATATTAAGACTGCTGGAAATCATTTAATCTGGGATTATGTTTATAGCTTGAGTTATTTCGCGATTCAGATATATGTTTTGGGGGTTATGGGAGGGGGGGGGGCAAAAGAAAAGTTTAGAAACATTTACAGAAATGAGCACATTTCCTGTTAGAGAGTCTCGATAATTTCACGGATCTCTACCTATTTGAATTCCCAAGTGTTAACTGAATTATAACAGCAAATTGTCATATACATGCTCCTAGCAATGAACAAATCTGATATCTTTGTACAGCCCTGGCATTCTCTGCTAATTCATCAGGAATTGACAGTCCGTTATCCCCTTAACGGAGTCTGTGCCATTCAATTAAGGAACTCATTCAGATCGACGCATTTCAAATTCCTTGGCTCGGATTGGTATTAACTCTATCTACAAAGCAAGACTACTCACAATCTAAATGGAAATAGTTCAGCAAGGGGTGCTACCTCTCCTGCAGTTTAGACATATATTCAGCGGTATGACAGTACTTTGACATAATGATCAGGAATAGCGTTGCCACCTGTCCCGAATTTGGCGGGACATCCCGCATTTTAAGAACATTTTCACCGTCCCGAATTATTCCTAAGAGGGACGCATTATATATATATATACATGGGCTTGCGGTAAGGGGGGGTTCGGGGGGTTGAAACCCCTCCCGAAATATCTGCAATATTTTGAAGATTATAAATCATGGAACGAAATAAAATTTAAAATAAAAAAAATATAATCTTATTAGGTTGTTACATATTTTACAATTTCGTACATATCAAAGCATTATTTAAGATTTATCGTAATTTATTTAATATTCAAATTTTAAAAGTTCGTGGTGTTGATAGCTTTTCAGCTTAATAACAGTGATATATTACTAGTAAACAAAAATCCCTTTGGAATCTGTCAAACGACAACTCGAATACTCCCGCCGAAATCCATCAACCTGTTTGTAAAGCCAAAAGTAATCAAGAGCTCATCTCAAAATTATCATGAAGTAATCGGCATTAATCGGGGTTTTCCACCGGTATATTTGCAGATGACTTTAAAAACTTGCCCTATACAGCATACAGTATTATGATAATTTTTCGAAAGAAAGTTTTTATTTATAGACTCTAGCTTAAACGAGAAATGGATAGAAATCTCAAGAAAAACAGTTTCAAAGACTGAGCTGAAATTTCAAAGACTGAATAATATATATATATATATATATAGCCTTTTCTTTTCTAATGTTAGTGTTACTGTTACATAGCATGTTCAGTTTTGGCTTTGTAATGAATATATACCATCTTTCTCTTATTAATAAATTTGTTCCATGTACAAATTCTAGAGTGATAGGGAAAAAGCGAATAAGTCAAAATTCCAAAGTTTCAGGAATGACAAAAAACAATTTATTTCCACAGCACTGTTACATTATTTAGTTCAGTCCACCAGATATTTTTCCTAAGTATCTTATACTATGTAAAAATATCTGGGTGGACTGATTTAAATATTTAAAAAAGGCAGTGAAAATAAATAATTATTTATCTCTCCTAAAACTTTGGTATTTTGACTTGTTCGCTTTTGACCTATCACTCTAGAATTTAGGTATGAAGATCGGCGATATCCATATATTCGGTAAGTGTCCCTCCTTAGCCTTACCAAAAAGGTGGCAACCCTAATCAGTAGGGCAAGGCATTTAATGACCATAAAATAGTGAAAAAATGCAAAATAAAAAATGCATTTATGACCTAAAAATAGTGAAAAAATGACCCGAAATCTTAAAATAATGACCAATAAATTTACCATTATTACTTATAATTAGTTTTTTCTTAAGTAATGAATTGCTAAATACAGTTTATGATGATGCTTTACATATGAATGTAGCCTACAATATAAAACACACTTATTTTGTTACTAAAGAAATCAGTAAATTTATACTACAGTACTTGGACACCCTTAGCGAAAAATAAATTATTTCTGAACTGGCATGCCCATCAAATTGCCCCTAGCAAATATGTGCCATTTAAAAAGAAAGAAAAAATATTTATTGCTAAAATGCCGAAAATTACCTAAAATTAAAAAAAAGACATAAAATGCTGAAAATGACCTAAACATGCCGAAAAAGACCTTAAAATTGCCAAAAAATGACCTATCTCTTGAAAAATGACGAAATATGCAAAATAAAGCAAAATAATGCAAAAACAAATTGCCCTTATTTAATTAATTATTTAATGATATGCATTTAGGCTATATACATTGGAGCTATCTTTTAACCTTCATATAAAAAAGATGCAAAATCATCAAATGCCTTGCCCTACTAATCAGGGATATGAGAATATATTGACAAATTCAACATTTATAGGGGTAACCATCGACTGCTGACTAAATAGGAAAGTTGGACAATCTAAGTAAATGTTTATCTACTTCTGTTTATCTCTTCGTTAAGCTAGCATCTTAATGCAGTATAAAACAACTTCTCTCCTGACATTGCTGTTATGTAGCCTATATTCAAGAATATAATATAACATTACTGCTTCGGGGCAGCTAGCCATTTTTTCATAAACAGAATTTGTGTCTTTCAAAAGCGAGTAATACGCACAATTTTTAAACCTAAGCCCTTGGATTCCTGTAAGCCATTTTTAAATGCTAGAATTGTACTTTATAAGGTTGTGTGGGGGACGGGAAAATGTATGTCCGAGTGTCCATCCGTGTGTCTGTATGCGGGATAACTCAAATACGCTTTATCGGATTTTCATGAATCTTGGTATACGCATTTATAACATACATGGGAAGAAGCTTATTGATATTGTACCAATGAGAACTGATTTGCATTTGATAAATTCTTTATAATATTATATTACCATAAAATAGGCACTAAATTGGGAATTACTCTGGTACCGGTAAACCGATTTGGTCCAATATCAATAGGCTTCTTTCCATGGACATGAAATGCGTATACCAAGTTTCATGAAAATCCGATAAAGTGTATTTGAGTTATCGCACGTACAGACACGCGGGTGGACGGACGGACATAATATTTCCCCGTCCACCAAGTATTCTGGAAAGTACCATTCTGGCATTGAATAACAACTTGTAAATTAAAAATTGTTATATGAAAATCTTATTGAAATTACGCTCACTGAATTCTGATTTCTTTTCAGGTATGTGCTGAGTCAAGATTACAGAGTTGAACGTCCATCTCTAGTGAGTAGAAAATTGTAAGTCTTTATATATTTGTAAGCCTATAATGGATACATATTTCGCTGAAGATAGAATAGTACATAGGTGGCTGTATTTTCAGGACATTATGGCCTTGGCACTTAATTTTCTGCAGGTACATCAACAAGAGAGCCTTTCGAAGCACCTTGTTTTCATTCGCCAATTTTATTCAATGGATTCCCTTGTGAATACAAAACAAAAACAGGGCACCCACTGCGCTTTGGCACAGGCTATTATCGTAAAATGTTAAAATTCTTGATTCTTGCAACATTTTAGCACCCTGTGTGTTATCAAGTAAATGTTGGCGAGCAGGTGACAAAGTGTCGGTATAGAGCTTAAAATTTACATTTTGCAACAGAGTGTAACTACTTCCTTATGGCGAGAATGTATAGCATGTCCTGAAATTGATGTAACCATACGGCACTGTTTTGTTATCAGGGGAGATATACCGGTTATTTTATCACATATATTGATTAATAGATAAATCCGGATTGAACTAATTATTAGAGGCCGGATTTTAAAGGGAATTCCTTTTTTTTATATTTCATCACAAAACGTGATAAAATTGAACAGGATATTACTGAGCAAGTTTCAAATGCAAATGACCTGGTTTTAACGCCCCTCTTTTCCCCTTTTTAGGCTCATCTCCCTTTTTTAGGAACTTTCCCTTTCCAGTACCTTTTTTGCTAATTTGTTTCGAAAAATTCTTAAATTACCCAGTATTTGGTAATATGAAAACATTAAAAATTGTTTCCACTGATTCACCATTGAAAAAATAATTCCTCCCAGCAGAATAGAGCGTTTCATGGAAATCACAGGCTTGCCATTGACTAAGTTTCCCATTATAACAAGGTGGGGAACATGGATTTCGTGTGCTATTTTCCTCTGTGAGAATTTCAACAAGATCAAAAAATTTCTTCAGCCATTAGATGTAACGGAATCAGCAGCTATAGAGCAAGCTAAGGCTTATATCCCTTTTTTACCCCCCACCTTTTTTTTTTTTTTTTTTTTTTTTTTTGTAATAATTTTCCCTTTCATCCCACCTTTTTTTGGCAATAATTTTACCTTTTTTCGTCCTTTTTTGAATGAAAATGTTCCCTTTAAAATCCGGTCTCTACTAATTATTTCATTTATACGACACTCATACCAATTGTACATAGCAAAAAGGCTAGTTTACACGAGGAAATTAGGTTTCGTAACTGAGTTTTGCAACTGTTTTTTTACTTGAATGCGCAAGCGCTAGATGTACTGGCGACAATGAGTTACGATACTACGCAGTTTCGGCTGATTCCAACTTTTCACGAAACTATAAGAGTAATTTTGAGATCATACGCTTATTTACCTGGGGAAGTGAGGGGAAGTGAGGAAATTGTGAAATGCCTGTATTCATACGTCTGTCAAACGTTTGTATGGGATTTTAACAACTTGAACTTCAGAAATAACATGAAATGTGCGGTTGCATTGGAAAGAAAATGTGTGTAATTATTTCACGAAAACACTTTCATGAAAGTGGTTACGAAACCTAGTGTCATCGTGTAAACTAGCCTTTATATTAGTCCTATTCCATAGGTTTCCTGGCAAAAATCTAAATATATATATATATATATATATATTGTTTACAAAACGGATGGTGTCCTCAAACGTTTGGCTCTAATAAGTTACATAGGTACCTTAATTATGCAATGATGCCTAATAATTTAAGTCAATAAATTTACATTAACAGAAATTCCAGAAAAATATATTTCTTAAAGAACTGTACGTGACGAAACGAAACTAAATATGGGCTTTGCCTCTAGTCCATTGATTCTCAAAGTGGGGTCCGCGATGGTGTTTCAGGGGGTCCGCAGGCGGTTTAAGAAGAAATAGGATGCCAGGGATGCCAGTAGTGTAATATAAGTGTAAAGAACTAAAAAAAAAAATACATATTTCAATGCATAATTAAAATAGTCTTACGTGTAGAGATGTTCGTGGAAACGTATTTACTGCTATACGGTAGCGAATATTTAGCTTTAAACCCCATTTCTACTGAATGTATAATAGACTCGTTCAGGCAGGTTGACATTTTTACTTCCTTTGCCCGTACCGTAGGTACTGAAGGTAGTGGAAGTATTGTTTTCGACTCCCAAATTCGTAGTTGAGTTTTCTACATAAAAACACGTTTTTGAGTTACCCTGAGTCTAAATATACTATTTTCGGAAACATGTCTGTGTGGATGTCTGCGAACAGCCTAGCTGCGAAACGAAAAATCGTGTGAAAAAAAAAAATTGTATTTGGGTCAGAACCATCTGAAGATGTGACACGAAGATTGCTGACAAGTTTATCTTGTTTTTAAGGGGACTTTACATGGAGAAATTTTTGTTTTTCGCAGTTTTCTCGAAAATGGCCCTAACGATTTTCTTTAAATTTGTCTTTCAATTTTAAGTTTTGCTTATACTAAGAGCTAAAACTTTAATTTGAAGCATTTTTTCGAACAAAGTCTTTCAAGGGCAGTTATAAGCCATCCATTGTGAATACTCGCTCTCTGCAGTAGGCCTACAGTCTCTCATAATGCAAAATAGTACGAAAACAAAATTTTGTATTTGGGTTAGGTACCTGTGAACATGCAATATAACACTTCCCCAAGTGTCATAAATGGTGCAAAATAAATTGCACAAACTTTCTCGCATACAGTATAAGAGTTAAAAGTTAGCACAGAAAAACGTAGTCTATGCTTAAATGCGAGAAAGTAAAAATTACGAAATAGAGAAAAGCATAAACGGCATATAGGACACACAAATCTCAGCGCATAGCCTATTATGCGTTCTAATCGCAGGCCCAATCGCTTTAAAAAAAAAAAAAAAAAAGGTATACAGGAATTCAATCCAATTAACATATTTTGTCTACAAATAACAACATTTTCTTCTATCTTTAGTAAAGAAATCTGAAAATTCATATTCTTTATTCATAACTTGTAGATGAAGTCTCGCATTATTTATATGATAATGGCTTGCTTTCGTTTAATCCAGCACCATCTCAGAGTAGTATCATTTTGATATGTTTATTTTTGTAATCGATCTCTGAGCTAAGCTCCAGATCGTTTCATATTATAGCGTAAGTCCGCTGCCGTAGGTGGGTCATCGGTAGCTCGCCTGCCTTCTGCCCCGGTGGTCCCGGTTGAGGAATTTTATATATACATATAACATTTATTTTGTCTTAGTGGTGATAGAATTAAGAGGTAATATTATATGAATCGAGTTCCTATTATAACAACATTATTCTACAACGTTTCGCGTGTTTAACTATATGGATACTATTATGCATTAGTTAGACTATCTGTCAGATTTCATTTGGGTTATGTATCCTTCGGGGTGCGATGTGATGTGGTAACGAACGACATTATCTTCATTAGAACAACCAATTTATATGAAGAGAATGTCATACATAATATATTGTACTAAGATGCTAACATTTATTTGAACGAAGAAAGTTATGTGAATTTCACATCAGATGTTTTTTTCAAAACCCAGAGGGGGTCCGTGAAATGTTTTTTTTTTTCAAGGGGTCCGCGGACTGAAAAGTTTGGGAACCACTGCTCTAGTCATGATGGGGAATTAAAAGATGTAGACAGTTTCTCTTAGGCAAAATGATTGTATATCAGCGTTATGGAAGCACATGCATAACTCATTATTTTATAGCCAAGACGGTCCTGTTAATTTATTGTTTTGATCCTGTTACCACTTTACTATAAGCCACTGTATCCGTCTGTGACCCTCACTCTACTTAATTGCATCTAGACGCACCTGATGGGGTTCCCCAGATTAATTTCATGTAGCATCTGCTGCCTGCTTGCAAACTCTAGACTTCAGGAGAATTAGTATTCCTATAAACATGTCCTTATGCTATACATAAAGTTGTAGTCATAAAAGCAGAAAGGAAATACAGGTGGAGTTGAATGTGAATATCTTATCCGGAGAGCAATATATGCAAAAGCATCTCTTGTGATGAGGTGGTTATTTTCATTTTATTTTATTTATTACTAACATGTGCCCGCGGCTTCGCCCGCGATAATTATTTCAAAAATTAAAAATTAAGAGCATAATAGTTAAATCATTATATTTATTAACACCTAAATCACGTGGACTACATACCACGATTAGATAGCGTCGCCTGGTAAAAGCGACCTCAGATTCGATTTCCTTGGCCCAGAATACCCCTGTACAGTGAGTTTCGTCCAAATCGAACAATGTTTGACCATATTTAGGCCTATCCCTCTTCCGTGTAGGTTGAAAATTTCATATGTCTACGTGCCTTGACATTCTAAACAAATGAATCGACCAGCGTGGGCTTACAACAATCTAGCGATCGCGATGCTTTTATTACCACGGTATGACAAAAATAGCCAAAGCCAACTGCAATTGATTTGACATTGAAATGTATTACTGAAATCTGATGCTTCGACAGCGCTAAAATCACGTTTTCTGCCAGTTTTTCACTCACAACTCGCGAACGAAAGCTAAAATTAAAAATCCGGCTTCGATGCGCATTCGTCCACCTTTCAGCCCATCTATGTTTAAAATTTCAGATCTCTGCGTTCAGTAGATTTCGCTGGGCATCGTGGACAGACAGACAAACACGTCCTTTTATTATTTTAAGATAGCATGTTCCCGCGGCTTCGCCCGCGATAATTAGTCTATTTCAAAAATTAAAAATTAAGAGCATAATAGTTAAATCATTATATTAACACCTAAATCATGTAGACTATATATCACGATTAGATAGCGTCACCTGGTAAAAGCGACCTCAGATTCGAGTTCCTTGGCCCAGAAAACCCCTGTATAGTGAGTTTCATCCAAATCGAACAACGTTTGACCATATTTAGGCTAATATTGATTATCCCTATAATAATAATAATAATAATAATAATAATAATAATAATAATAATAATAATCTTCGGTGTAGGTTGAAAATTTCATATTATGTTTGCGTGCCTTGACATTAAAAACAAATGAATCGACCAGCGTGAGCTACAACATTCAAGAGATCGCGATGCTTTTATGTCGAAGGAATGACAAAAATAGCCAAAGCCTAGTGTAATTGATTTGTTTTATTGAAAACTCATGCTTCGAAAACGAAATAAATACACGTTTTCTGCCCGTTTTTCACTCATAACTCACGAACGAAAGCGAAAATTAAAATTCCGGCTTCGAGGTGCACATTCCGACCCTTTAGTCCATCTATGTTTAAAATTTCAGATCTCTGCGTTCAGTAGATTTCGCTGGGCATCGCGGACAGACAGACAGACAGAAAGACAGACACTTCCTTTTATTAATATAGATTTATTTATTTGACCATAGTTGTCCCAGAGTCCCCCAGCCGGAGGCTACACTACTGGGGAGAATACAGATAATACGTAGACTAATATTATTATACAGTTTGCTATCTTGGTTTCAAGACTTCAGTGTAAATGTAGATGATGATGGTGTGAGTGAAGGGTGAATATTTACAACACACTAAAATGACAAAAATCGGAAGCCGTCTGTATATACTTAGAGGATAATGAGGCGAATGATAAATTGCTGAAGGGTGAATATTTACAACACAGTAACATGTGAGAACCTGAATCATTACACCGTAAGCGGCTTTATTTGCGTAGATATTTCACCCGATCTCTCGGGAGTTATAGAGCTGTGGCCGCCGCGACGCAGAAACCCTCACGATTGGTCAACTAGTACGTGAAACGCACAGTACAAAGAAGCCCTTTAGGACTATTTTCATAAATTTATGACAAATATAGGCTAGGTCAGAAAGTCATGAATATAGGACGCGAAGGAATCACTTCAATTTATTAACTGAACCAGAAGATTCCACAGAGGGAGTCGGATTGCTGACCACATGCCTACGGCAGATGACGCAGCGCTCGGATGTCAGGCCTAGTCCGTCAAAGGGATGTAGTGCCATGGAGTTTAGTTTCTTAGTTTGAAGATTCCCCAACTGCTGGAACTAAGTGTTGTTAAAGTTTCCTCCTAAGGCTTTAAAATTCATTTGTTAATGACCATCCTGAACTAAACAGTTTCAGTAAAAAATTAAATATATATATATATATATATATATATATATATATATATATATATATATATAATTCTTCTTCTCTCAATTTATTTCCTAACTATTGTTATTATTGTTATAATATTTTGTATTATTTTTTCCCTCTTTAAGTTTCCTTCTAACATTTACATGAAAATGTTATGTAGTCTACTGTCGTAATTCGTACATGTTCACAACATGTTCTGCATTTACTATAAATACTCGTATTATTAATTATTACTTCTCTATGCTTGCATTCCACTTTTTGTATTATTGTAAATATTTTAGTGTAATTCCGTGCATTGTACTGAACCACCTACGAGCTTTGCTATTTCGGGAACTAAGAGAAAGAAGAAGAAGAAGAAGAAGAAGAAGAAGAAGGAGAAGAAGAAGAAGAAGAAGAAGAAGAAGAAATGCTATCCTGTCGACATTCTTGTAGCATTGCCAACTTCTGAAGCGAAAATATTGATTTATGTATTTATTTACTTCTTCGAATGGAATTAATTATTTAGAGTAGAGAGAAAATCCACAAGGGATAACTGCTCCAATTACTAGGGAAACCCTGAGGGTTCAGCCCAGTTCAGCCTACCAATTAATCTAGACGAAATCGTATTTTTTGCACGACGTAACTAATTAGTGGTACTTACGAATATTGTTGCCGTGGATCGTAACTTGACATTCCCAAACGCAATCTGCTTGCTGTGAAAACAAAAGAAATCTCCGTGCGGTAAAAATTACAAAAAGCACAAGTGCCGTAAATAAAACCATCATAATACAAGCCTTAATGGAAGACCGGAACCAAGGCCCCCCAGTTTGTGGCGACTTTAACAGGACAAATATTCGGCCCCCATAACAACCAACACATGCGAATCACTTTCTGAACTATAACATCCATCTTCAATAGTGTATAAACATAATATTTTCAGCTAATTTCTCAATTAATACAAATAAATTGATATAAATAATCATCGTGCAAAAAATAGCATGCAATACTCGTGACGTAAGCGCATAACGGATCTCGGAAATTGAAAAAAAACTCGGCGCAGATACATCTACACTTTTTCAGTAGAAGAAAACAAAATGTAATATCGGTCAAAAACAATGAGCATTGGGAAAGCTATTACCTTCCATAATTTTAGATGAGCTTCTTTCAATTAGAGTGAATAAAATTATTTAATTCATCGACGTAAGTTAATTAATAAAACGTGCACGGATAGTAGATTATTTATTCCTGATGTGATAGTTCTTGTCATTCATTATTCCATTAAAAAAACTCATCAGGGAAGTTCACCTCTAGTCCGGCGTGGAACCTGTTTCCTTGTTCCAAAATCAATCAAACTCTTAGTTGAAGCATATTACGTATTCATGTGTCATAACAGAGATGCTAATTAACCTGACTCACTACCATAACCTTTGGCAACGCACCACTAATAAAATTAAAACGCACCGAATTAAAATATTGTACAAACAATATTCCAGCCTTCCCATCAAGCCTTCGACTGTTATTTCGCTATTAAAATTTGAATCATGACCTACTATGGTATTTCGAAGTGCTTTGTACATCTAAAGATGTGAAACAGGCGACTTAGTTCATGCAAGCTGTAAAGTTGAAACCATGAAACCAATATCCGAGTACTGAATTCTGTTGTCAGAGAAGTCGAAAGTGAAAGCACTGACTCTGAAAAAATTATTTTAACACTAGCTTAAAAGGCCCGGCGTCGTTCGGGTTTTGTATTTTGTAAATTCGAAAATAACTTATAAAGGACTTTCGATTTTCAAACTCGAGGTCTCTATATAGGTATTTAAAATTTTAAATGAGGAAGAACAACTTATCACACTCAAACTATTCCCTCAGAAAACGCTAGATATAGCTTTTTACAGCTTAATTTATAGCAGATCCCCGCAGCTTCGTCCACGATAATTAATCGGAAGATTAAAAATTAAGAGCAAAATAATTTTAAAATTACCTACAGTATATTTATTAGCACTTTGCACGCAAAACATTCATAGGTCTAAACTAAACGATTGATAGGCCTAATTAATGAAAGCGCAGCATGGGAAAAATAACCTCAGATTCGAGTTTCCGGGCCCAGAAAACCAATGTATAGTGACATTCGTCCAAATCGAACATTGTTTACCCATTTAGGCCTATTTTCATTATCCTTCTTCCGTCTAGGGTGAAAATTGTGATATATATATCAAATGTTATTTCTAGGCCCAATAGTTCGGACAAGTTCGTTAATGAGCAAAATTGGCCCAAGGGGGTGGTCGGGGGAGGGGGTTGAAATTTTAAAACATTTATATCTCGGCCCCTATGAAGTATAGAGGGAAACTTTGTTTGAATAAATTAGAGTACTCCCTGTGGAGTTCACAGTGACACCAACGATTCGGGGGTTTTGGGGGTACGAGTGGTGGTGGGGGATGGAAATTCGAAATTTTTGAAACCACGTCTTGTGGGATATCGTTGAAAAGCTCTTGATGAGTACTCTACAAATCAATAACTAGTTTTTCGATAGTTCTCATATTAGGCGAGATTTTAATGTTTGAAAAACAATAACACTTAAGAATATACCTCAGCCTGAAGGCCTGCCGAAAGGAATGTGTGAGGACCGACTAAGGGTAAAATTAACAATGTAATAGATTTTGAAATATTAAAAATAATAGCTACACACCTTTAGAACAATAATGCATGGCAAAATAAAAAATAAATAATAAAATATAATATCAATTTAAAACGTAATAAACAACTCTCTTTTTATAAAAAAGATGTCAGATTTATTTATATTTCATATGGTGCATTGTACACTTTGATATTGCTGTGATAAGATAATTCTCAGTAAAAAGGAGTTTAATATGAAAGTGTTGTCCTCAAAGAACATTAGGCCTACTGTTCGGTTATGTTGATACCTGGAGTTTGATAGTGTTATCACAGTCTTGGTTTTTTTAAGAATTATTATAATATCATTAATTTTGTCTTGTTTAGCGGCTTTGCTAATTTTATTCATTGCTGATCTTGCGCACGGCATCCCCTTGTTTTCAAAACAAATGATTGTAGGCTCTTGCTCTTTACTGAATTCAGTTCTTATTATTGCGGGTTTGCCATGCCAAGGCTAAAGAAGAAGAGTGCTGCGCAGCCACAGTAAAATTCAAAGTACTTTGAAATCTACCTCAGCCTGTAGGCTTGCCTAAAGGGATTTTTTTTTATTAGAATCAGACTGAATAGAATAGTGTGTCGCTGATCTGAAAGCTGAAGTTTCTTTACAGGCCTCCAGCGAAGTTTTACTTGCGAGAAATAAAATCCCGACATTGCTCACACTCGATTGAAATCTGAAGATTGTTCGCCTACAGGGGAATTCCGAATATCTCAAGATCACCCACCCCAACCCCAACAATCCACTCACATTCCGGGGGCAGACCATCACAAACAGCACTTCACAAAGGCCAAGTCCACTGTTCAAAATACTCTGGTACTGCAAACCTATTTCGTATAGTTCTTTTGGCATGAATGTGCTCTTTTCTTGAAGTACAAAAGAAACAGTTAGGCTTTAATATCAAGTGTTAATGCTGTAGGTCTATCTTATTGTAGGTAATACCACGCACTCTTCATCCATAAATTCACTTAGTCGAAGGGGAAATTTATCTAGGGAAGCGTTTCTCAACCTTTTTGAACACAAGGACCTCTAAAATTTCTAAAAAAAATTTTACCGACCCTTAATTTTAATCCCATTTTTAAAAGTAGGCTATATGTAGGCCTATATTCTTAATATTTGGAGAATTAATATTATAGGTCATTATAACGAAATAAATCTAAATACTTTTTTTTTTAGTTGTAAGGAAATTTTGATAGAGTGAAAAAGATCTGTGATGGGCTGATTTCACACTAATTTTTATATGTTATTGGGCCAAGTCGAAAAAGTTACGTATGAGTTGAACAGTCACATGTAATACCACTCTAACCACTGTGCTATGGATGTAACTCTGTAATTTTACTGCTATTACAGTCTGAAGCTGAATTATTCCACCCTTTTGGTTTATTATAAAAAAAAATAGTTAATTCATATTTATTCGAATCATTCAAATTATTATTATTATTATTTCGGTATCAAAATTCTCGTTTAGATTATTATTATTATTTCCTAATTCCAAATTTGAAATCTTAACCGTAAAAGAAACGTATATTTCGAAAATACAACGTACTAAATTCATAGTTTTGGCCCGCGAATTGTTTTAACCAATAGAACTGTTTTACGTAATGAAAAATACAGCCAATGAGAGAGAAGCATCCATTAGCCGCGAACTTAGCGTGGTCAAGAGCTCACTTCCACCATATTCGCCGAGGAGAGCAGACCTCCGTACGTTGCTCTTGTGGAAAGTCGCGGGAAATATTACCTAGCTTAATGGCGATTCTCACCAAAGCCACTTATCAAACACGAATGTATGTCATAAAAGATAGCGTGTGAGTTTCATTTACTTTGTGAGAAATAAGAAGACTGAAATACACGTAAGTACTTGATAAATGCAATTGAAGTGGTGAATTTACACAAACAGCTACGCAGAACACAGTTAATTTGAATAAATGCCGATATAAAACGTTTATAGTGAAGTTATCATTTATAAGGACATAACTAGCTATAAACCAATCCCTCAGATGATTCGTGTGATACCCTGAGCTACAAAAGCCGTGGAAAAGATATAGGTGCAGAACGGACGGAGCCCAACGGAGAATCGAAGTAAGTACATTTCCACAACGAATCCAGCTCCCAACCAAACACCCATCTCAATTTGTCGCCCAATCCAGGCACCCATATATCAATTTGGTGCACCAACGTGTGGCTTTTTAAGAACAATCTAACTGTGTAAAGACTCTGTGAACAAATATTCTAATCGGGACATTAGCAAGCAGATTGTAATACACAGAATTAAGTGAGAATCGTGAGCTAGGTACGGTTACGCGCAACAATCACCACGCCATCACGAGGTCAGCCCAGGTGTTCGACTTCATGCAGTAGGCAGCAGTTGTGACCATCCAACATCAACCGCCAACAATCAAGTTCCAGAATGAAAGTAATTGTAAGAAGCCTGTGAAGCCTGCGAAGCCTACAAATAAAGTAAGGTGTTATTTTTATGATTATAAATGAAACTCAGAGGCCGCGAAATAATGTCGCCACAGAAAGAAAGTTCAGATGTGTTAGAAAATGGACAGGACTTGCTAACTAGTACCGAGATGGAAGGTATTGTAGACAACATAAGTGCTGATAGTAGTTTACAGTTAGTAGATGAGATTGTTACTGATATGGAAGTTCAGGTCGAAACAGATGTTTCCGTTTCAAATGTAAACGTGACTAGGCGCGAAGATAGTGAATCTTCAGATGACCAGTTAGAGAACTCAATTAAAAGTTTTATGCAGCAAATGTTCAATAAGCTTAGTAGTAAAATTGATGATGTTAAAAATGAGGTTAAGACAGATATTAATGATGTTAAGAATGATGTAAAAAGTGACATTAACAAAGTTAGTACTGATGTAAACAATGTAAAATCAGATGTAAATTCACAAAATGAAAATATTAGTTTGAAGTTAGCACAAATGGATGAAAACTTGACAAAATTGAAAGACGATCTAAAACAAGAAGTGGTAAAGGAAGTACAGGAAAGGTTAGGTGATTTCAAAGAGCAGGTTAATAATGACGTCACCGTTGCTCTAGAGAATATTCAAACCATTGTCAATAATGATATATCAGAAGTAAAAGAGGTTATTTCAAATGTTAGCACTAACTTGCAAACAATGCAAACAGATGTCTCTAATACTAGTGAGGAAATGAAAGTTATTGTAGCTAATGTGTCAGAGCTAGATAATAGTGTGACTCTTATGAAAATGCAGATGAATGCTTTCGACGAAACATTGTTAGGTTTTGCTAAGATAAATGATGAGGCTAGAAATGACTTAGAGAAGAAGAATCAGCTGTTAAAAGTCAAACAGAAAGACATTGAAATACAGATTGTAGAAGCGCAAGAAGAGTTGACAGTGTTGAGTAGGAGAGTTCATAAAGATGAAGAGTTACTGACAAGTAGAATTTGTGTATTGGAAAATAGATTAAATGTTCCTGTAACTTCACCTGTAATTAATGATGTGAATGTACCTCAACTGGGAAACAATATGAGTAGGAATGTTGCTGAAGAAACTTACTCACAGTTACCATGTAGATCCCCTAGATGTCAGGAAAGGATAAACAGTCATAATGGTTCCCAGGTGCAGGATATTAATGTACCTTTGTCCACAGGAGTTAGTCAGTTAGGCACAAATTTTCCTAGCTACCTGATGAACGAAATTAAGTTACCTGTTTTTGATGAGAATAATAATACTAATCCACAAAATTTCTTAACTGAACTTCACGATTATTTTAGGTTGAGAGCTATTCCGCCTAACATGTACATGATCATAGTAAGAAAGGCATTGCAAGGTAGATCTTTGAATTGGTTCAATTTGACTACAAATGAGACTACGACGTTTGAAGAATTCAAAATAAATTTTATCAGTAGATATTGGAGTTTATCCAAGAGAAACAACATTAGAATGCAGTTAGCTAATGGTGTGTATGAGCCAGAGTCAGGTCAGACGATGATTGACTATTTTTTGGAAATGGCCGAATTAGGACGACAAGTAGATCCTCCACTAAATGAGTTTGAGTTACTGGAGACTGTTGTAAATCACTTTCCAGAGAATGTGAGACTAAATCTGATAGTAGCAAAACCCAGAACTTTCTCTGATATGTTAGAATTGCTTGCTGCTTTTGAGCAAAGGAATATTTTCAGAAGTAGGCAGAGCTATAGGAATTCAAATGATAGAATGTACCCTCCCACTAACAGGCTTACAAATTCTGGGGTAGGGGCAGAAGGCAATGCAAATAATTGTGACAGAAGCTATGATGCTAGGAATACCTACAGAGGCCCTATGCCTAATCAAAACAGAAATAATCCTAGGTATTTCCAGAATAGATCAGAGAATAGGCCATATAACAGAAACAATAATGGAAGGAATCAGATAAACCATGTCACTTTCAATAGGCAAAACGTTGGAAATGGTAATCATCCAAATTCTTGGCGAAAAATGCCATGGATGAGGAATCAAGGCTATCGTAGGAGGTACCAGAACCGTACTTATAATAATAGAGGTACTAACAATAGCAATGATAGTCAAGTTAGGCCAGGACAAGTAATTAACAATGGTAAGTGGCGAGTCAAAAGTGTTGAGACTCAGCAAAACAGGCTAAATCCTAGAGCCAGGCCATTCAACAGTAATACACGTAGTGAAGATGTACCTGATGACGTTGTAGAAATCCATGATCAGGAAGATAGTGGTAATGTACAACAGTTAAACTAACAAGCCAATATCTCGAGGGTTCGGATGGTGTTGGCGCAAGTTTAGTCAATTCAGGCAAACGTATAGAACGCATAAATAGCATTCAGACACAAAGAAGCTTTTCAGATAATAGGCCTAGTGAAGAAAAGAATAATGCAAGTAGAAGTGAGGTTATTATGGATCCTCCTAGAATAAAAGTAGTGATAGGAAATTATGAGACAACTGCGTTAATAGATACAGGTTGTTCAAATAGTGTAATAAGCGAATCCTTATACAATAAGCTTATTCAAAACAAAGTGAAGTTAATTTCTATTCCTATTTGCGGATTATCTTGCACAGTAGCGATCAAAAGAGCAAAACAATCGGTAAAATTTCAATGCATGTTGGATGTCAAAATTGGTAATTCAAAATTTGAAATATTTTTCTTAGTAGTCCCGAAATTAGTTACAGATATTATTATTGGAGTTGATGTTTTTACGGAATATAGCAGTATCATAAGTTTTGAGGATAACAACTTAATATTAAATTTACAAGGAAACAAGATGAGCATTCCCTTCGACAATGAGCTGAGTATAAGAGATGCGTCTAGTGAGTTAGGTGACAACGATATTCCGTATGAGACTTTTATTGTAGAAAATATTCAGATAAATGATATGATGATTCATAAAGTAGGCCCTTGCTGCGATGATATAAATAATGAGGTAGAAGTATGTAGATGTATGACATTGAATTGCGATGACTGCGCTGATAGGTATGAAAATAGTGTTGACGGAGATGTCAACATAGGGCAAGTGGAAATAGGTTATGTCTGTACGAGGAATGTAAAAGAAGCCGACCCTAGCGCGAACTCTATGACAATGAATATTTTGAAGGAGAAAGTTGATATGGCTCACAACTTAAATGAAGATCAACGTGATAGGTTGTTATCGATATTAATAAAGAATAAAGAAGTATTTTCCGAAAACGTGGGACTTTGTAACATCTACGAGCATAAATTTGACATCGAACCAGTTGATGAATTCACTTATAAGAGTAGGCCAATTCCGATTGCATTGAAGAAGGAAGCCGATATGACGATTCAGAAAATGTTAGACTCAGGAGTAATCGAAAATTTCAACCTCAAAATACATAAGACATTACGTTGAACATTTTAGAGGATAAATCACTTTGTTATAGTAAAAGACAGTTGTGTCAAAAATAAAATAAATAATTAAAGAAGTATTATGCAGCGTTATTGTGTCAAAAAGTAAGAGATTAATAAGTTGAGAGATTGAATGCAAAAGAATGCGATTAAAAAAAAAAAAAATTGCTTGATAAATAATTAGTATTAAATATGTGGTTCTAACTTAAGATTGATTAAGCAAAGAAAGATGAGCTGAAGTTAAATATAATGAATGAATGGCTAAACTGTGCGAACGCGATCCGACACCGAACCCGAGAATGTAAAAATATTGTAAATAGAATACATATATATATACCTATGATTCAGATATAGAAGTTTAAGATGTTGTATATAGTAGAAAAATAGAGAGATAGGATTGAACATTAATGTTGATGTAAATAAAATGTTTATTATTTAAGAGGGTTATGTTTGTACATAAATTGTTTATTATTCAAGGGTAATGTTGTGATGTAATGCAACATAGTGTGATACTGTATATATTTATTTGTTTGTCAAAAGTGTGTTGTATTTGTATGATGTATGCACACATATTATTACAGTGATTCAAAGGAAAGAGAATTCGTGTAAAGGAATAAGATAGTGATATTTTACAGACGATGAGTGCCTCGATGTAAATAAATTTTTCAAATATGGACGATGAGAAAATCTCGACATATATATATATTTTCAAAATGTTTAAGAATTCTCGATATATATAACTAACAAGAAGTGATGTCATATACTAAACATGTTTGTTTTTCAAGAAATAATTTTCAGAGTTAAGAATGTTTAAATAGTATTTTTCATTTATTGTTCGAATGTTTGTCATTTTTTTAAAAATATTCTGTTAAAGGAATGTCAGGGTAATACAAACCTGATTTGATTTAATTTGTGTATATCCAAATAATTTTGGTCAAATTCATTTAATTCAAGTTGTAATGTTTAACACGTACACCTATGTTACACTAACATTTATCATTATTCACCATTTCAATGATTAATTTTGAATTTTTTTACTAAGCCAAACGTAATTTAAATTTGATAAAAATAAATATTCTGGGGTATGATGTGTTAATTTAATTATTTACCTTTTCGGACATAATTAAATTAACACAGGGGCATTTTGAAGCTGAATTATTCCACCCTTTTGGTTTATTATAAAAAAAAATAGTTAATTCATATTTATTCGAATCATTCAAATTATTATTATTATTATTTCGGTATCAAAATTCTCGTTTAGATTATTATTATTATTTCCTAATTCCAAATTTGAAATCTTAACCGTAAAAGAAACGTATATTTCGAAAATACAACGTACTAAATTCATAGTTTTGGCCCGCGAATTGTTTTAACCAATAGAACTGTTTTACGTAATGAAAAATACAGCCAATGAGAGAGAAGCATCCATTAGCCGCGAACTTAGCGTGGTCAAGAGCTCACTTCCACCATATTCGCCGAGGAGAGCAGACCTCCGTACGTTGCTCTTGTGGAAAGTCGCGGGAAATATTACCTAGCTTAATGGCGATTCTCACCAAAGCCACTTATCAAACACGAATGTATGTCATAAAAGATAGCGTGTGAGTTTCATTTACTTTGTGAGAAATAAGAAGACTGAAATACACGTAAGTACTTGATAAATGCAATTGAAGTGGTGAATTTACACAAACAGCTACGCAGAACACAGTTAATTTGAATAAATGCCGATATAAAACGTTTATAGTGAAGTTATCATTTATAAGGACATAACTAGCTATAAACCAATCCCTCAGATGATTCGTGTGATACCCTGAGCTACAAAAGCCGTGGAAAAGATATAGGTGCAGAACGGACGGAGCCCAACGGAGAATCGAAGTAAGTACATTTCCACAACGAATCCAGCTCCCAACCAAACACCCATCTCAATTTGTCGCCCAATCCAGGCACTCCTATATCAAGTCCCATAAAGTTACATTATAATAATTTATATTTACTGCATAAGTGACTTTAGCACCACTCCCAAGCATAATGTTGGCAGCTTTATAGTGCCCATGAATATGAAATAACTCCAGTTAAATGTTTATGTTAATATCTGTTTTCTGGTGGGGGTTCGGAGTGGAAGGGAAGAGATTTAGTCTCGTGATGGATAGTTTTAACGCCTCTAGTACGCTATGGCACTCATTTTGCAACATCTTTAACCTTTTTTTACAACTGGGCGGGAAGTTTTAAAGCTGAATGATATTCTGCTAGGCTTCTAATGAGACCCCTTTAACCAAAGCAATACCACTGTACCTTAACTTTGCCTTGAGCATAATGGACACTCTTCAATCAAGCGAATGGAAGAACTCTGGGAGAGAAAAGCATGACTAGGAAATCAATAAATAAAACATTTTGCCTGGATACATTATTTAAAATATTTCACTACTAATGTTCTACTAATATAGAGTAATATCTGCATCTCGGAGATTGACTTCTTTCCATCCAACTATGATTTTTCAAAGATTCAATAGCCTATAGGCTAAGTAAAAGTAGGCCTACGAATGAACCTAGATAAGGCATAGTGTATTGCGATACAAGTGCCGTAAGCGGTGCATACGGATCGAGGAAAGAGTTTTTTCAATTTCCGAGATCCGTTATGCACTTATGGAACGAGTATTGCATGCTATTTTTTGCACGACGATTATTTATATCAATTTACCTAATTATATTAATTGACGTATTAGCTGAAAATATTATGTATATACATTATTGAAGATGGATGTTATACTTCAGAAAGTGATTCGCATATGTTGGTTGTTATGAGGACCGAATATTTGTCCTGTTAAAGTCGCCACAAACTAGGGGGCCTTGGTTCCAGTTTTCCATAAAGGCTTGTATTATGAAGATTACGGCGCTTGTGCTTTTTGTAATTTTTACCGCACGCGAATTTCTTTTGTTTTCATAGCAACCAGATTGCGTGCGGGAATGTCAAATTACGATCAACGGCAACAATATTCGTAAGTACCGCTAATTAGTTACGTCGTGCAAAAAAGTAATGTCCAACTCAACAGAGGCACCAATCATGTTAAAACGGCACGGCGATACAGTACTGGGCCAACTAATCAGTCTTACTAAAAGCAGGGACAAAGAACTCCGGAGAAGAATAAGTATAGCATGGGGCAAGTTCTGGAATCTCAAATTAATTCTAATGGAACACGACATTAATATAAAACTAAGATTGGAAGCCCTAAAGACCAGCGTCATACCCGTCCTTTTATACTGGTGCCAAACATGGTTGCTTATAGACGCACAAACTAAAAGGATACAAATATTTCAACGGAAAATGGAGAGAAAGATTTTAGGAATTAGTCTCCAAGACAGGGTAAAAACCCCCAGTAGCCTTTATTATTATTGTTATTGTTGTTGTTATTATTATTATTATTAACGGATTTATATTTACTTATTATAACGTTATGGCGCTGAAACTTGGACCATACGTAGACAACAAGCAAACAAATGAATGGTATTAGAAATGGATTTTTGGAGGCGTTCAGCAAGAAAATCCAGGAAAGAAAAAATTGGGAATAATAGAATAAGGGAAATAATGCAAGTTGAAAAGAATATTTTGGAAACTGTAGAAGAAAGACGCTTGAAATGGTATGGACATGTACTCAGAATGACAGAGGATAGAATACCAAAGAAAAATTTGGATTGGAAAGTAGAAGGAAAAAGAAGAAGAGGGAAGCCCAAAGAGTGCTGGATGGATGGGGTGAAAAGGAGTATGGCGAGTAAAGGATTGAGTGAAGAAGGAGCTCTGGACAGGGACTTATGGAGGCAAAAGATTGTTGTGGGATGAAGGAAAACCATTGTATTGTGGAATATTCCTTAATAAAAAAAAAATAATAATAAAATATTAACGGAAAATGTAGTAAGTCCCACGTACCCAAATAAATGTAAATTAAATAAAAACCAATTTAATATTAAAAATAATGAATTTAATTTATTTGGAAGGGTAAATCAATGGTGTCAATTATATAATTTAAAGATTTTTATGACTTTTCCTCTAAAGATTTTGTGTCGGTGACATAAAATTGAAAATTCATTAGACCATAGGATAAAGTTATGTCAACGGGAAAGAAACTCCGATCCAGACGATGGCCTGCAATTCGCAGCTGACTTCGCAAAGTAAAGTGTAAACATGTGAAACGTGAAGTTAAGTGGAATCGATACGTCCCGCCTGTTTTGAGGCGACGCAAGAGCCATCTACCGTTAGGAAGTGGAAGTGGCTGTCCTAGTTTCCACAAAGCATTGTAGATAGCGGGACGGTTTCCTTATGACGCTCGCTTGCATTGCAAATTACAATGTGCATATTTATTCATTAGCGGCTGCATACGAACCTGCATTGCAAATTGCATTATTATTTCATCGTTAGCATGCTTTGTAATCCGGCGTTTATAACCCAGGAGAGGTTGTATGCTATTAAGCCTGAATAATCTGCTTGCCATTAATTTGGTTTTGTGTAGGCCTACCGCATTTTATATGACCATTTAGGCCTACTTCTGCTATTTAAAAAATTCTAACCGAACTCCGTTTTTTACATCCCTTGAATGGATAAGACCTACCATCGGACCAGTGCCGTATTTAGGCCAAGGCAGACTAGGCAGCTGCCTAGGGCGGCAGATTTGAAGTTGTTACTGTTTTTTTTAATATATTAAACATTTGTTTTATTCGGAACTCCTCAAAGTAGTACCAATGTAACGCACAATGAAACAGAAATGAATAACATTGACAACAATACGCACCTGTTTATTTATTTATTATTATATATTATTGTTATTATTATTATTACTATTATTATTAGCCTACTATTTCAGTTACAATAATGCTTATTGTAGGTTACTTTGTACATTCATGTGGAAATAAGGGAGCGAAAATATTTTTCTCTGCCTAGGGGCGCTTAAGTAGCTAAATACGCCCCTGCATCGGACTGTACCCTCAGTCTTTAAACATAATATGAATGTATCAGTATGTAGGTATAGGCCTAGCCTATGACGAACATATTATCAATTATATATATATAGGCTATAAGTTGTAATCCATTACAAGTTGTAATGGATTAACGAACAGAATAGATCACCTGGAGAAAGAAAAAGGACCTGAAGATGACTGAATGGCCGAAATATATTGTTCACAAAATACGAAAATTGTCTTATAAAATTGACAGCTACAATTTTTACTTTCTCGCATATACGTAGTATAGAGAAAGTAGGCTATTGTGATCGTGACAAAAATTCGAAGTCGATATAACACCGGGAGAGCATGTTTCATGAAGCCTAGAAACCGAAAAAAGTATTTTTGGAATGACGTCTGTCCGTCTGTCCGTCTGTCTGTGGACAAGCACAGCGGGTAAACGGTTCATTGTATTTACTTCATTTTTGGAAATAAGGACTTTTTCGAAATTTTGTCGAACCGCCCAGAAATTTAGCTTTACAACTGAAATATTAAGGGGACTTTTCATGAAAACTTTTTTAAAATTTTTGATTTTTGAAAAAATGGCTCTAACGATTTTAATAAAAATTTAAAATTGGAAACTCTTATTTATAACTAATAAAATGGCTATATCTGTATTTCTGAAAAAATGACTTAAGGGGTACTTTATTCGTAACCATTTTCAATTTTTCTAGATTAGGCTATAGCCTATCCATTACAGTAGGCGATACATGAAAACCTACCATAGTTAAGTTGCAGAGAAAATTAAAATGAAATTTTTTTGTTTAAAACATTTCTTTATACATTTAACAGATATCAAGATAAAAACGAAATAAGTACGGCTTAAATGCGAATTTCAGAACATACGTCATGTCAATTAAAATATGAATGACATTCTGTTGCCCCTATGTAACAAGAATACTATAAGCCTAATGTACTTAATGTTGTGAAATGCAATCAGTTTAGCTCAGTCGCAATGAACACACTAAAACCAATTACAGCGAGGTGGTAGGCCTATGGGCTAACAGGGAAGAGGTCCTGAGTTCAAATCAAACCTCGTGGCCGCCCAAATTGACTTGGGTTTTTCATGGTTTCCTCGTTTTCAAAAGCAAACACCGGGTTTGTAGGACTTGCTTATTTTCCATAACTCATCGCCGCTATGTCACTGGATATTATAATCGTTTAAACTGAATATCACATAAGAAGACATCACTAAACAATAGAAACAGATGACGCGAATAAGTTGTTACTATAGACTAATGATTCACGCAAACATACTAAACACATTACAGGACCTACAATGCAGTTAAAGCGTGCAATATAACTTAAGTAGTAGTAGCAGTAGGTTGTGGTTAGCGTCAGATCCGTCGGCCCGGGTTCGATCCCCGGTACATCCTTGGATTTTTCTGAGGTAGGGAGATCTGGTAGGGGTGCACTCAGCCTCGTGATTCAAATTAAGGAGCTACTTGATAGAGAAGTAGCGGCTCCGATCACGGAAACCACCATTAACGGCCGTGGGAGTCGGCATGCTGACCACATGCCCCCCAATCCTGCCATCTGCCTGTGGTAGTTGACGCAGCGCACGTTTGGTAGGTCAAATCCCTCCAGGGATGTAGTGCCACGGAGTTTAGTTTTAGTTTTAGTAGTAGTAGTAGCGAAATTCAAATATAAGTCGTCCCTTAAGCTCCGTCCATTCGATATTCACATTTGCATGGAGTGATGTATTTTGTTTCTGAGCGAAGCAGAGTGACCAACTGTCCTTGTATATTGTCGCAAGTGCCTTGTATCCACCTCTACATATAGCTAAATAATGCATAACACTAACCACATAGTTGAGTGCGCGAAGCGGAGGCGGTAGCCGTAGCGAAGCGCCCTTGCATTTTTCGAATAATATACGATACACTGTTCATAGGTTTCGAAAATGTGGCATATTATATCTCCCGCAAGGTTTGTCAGCCTGTCACCTCTCGTCTAGCGGTGTGACGTCATACCTCCAACGTCCAATCACGAGTTTCTTCATAATACGAGGACAGAAGAATTCGCTAGATCGTGGTAGAAAAGAAACTGCATCGGTGAGGTTGGGTTGGGTGGGACCGATTCATCCCAAGCCGCGACTTATATTTGAATTTTCCCGTAGTAGTAGTAGTACTAATAATATGCAGTTTTACTGCCATTGACTATTATTATTATTTTTTTATTATTATTATTATTATTATTATTATAATTATTATTATTATTTCACAGTAAAAGCACTGAAGATAAAGATCGACCCTGATGCTTTCCGTTCTACATACTTGTCAGTTTTATGAAAATGTAATAAGTAAAATTTAATTGTCTCTTAAATTTACTTTTTTCTGTACTAGCCTTCAACACGTATATGCGAGAAAGTTTGTGCTACATATTTTTGCACCATTTATTAATTATGTTTTATAATATTGACAAGTATAAATTTTAGATTTGACAAAGCTATGAGCTGATATTTTAACAAAAACATTTTATACGAGGGAAGAGGTGGAATTATTTTATACACGACATACAAATCCCTCGTAGGAGAAAAACAACATGAAATTTATCAACACAACTTTCTTTCAGGTGAAACTGGACCCCCGAGAGAAAATTCTTCCCCCTTGAGGTAGTACGATTTAATCCAAATGGTTTAATGTCACTTATTTCCCTTCTGAGATATCACACTATAGAACTTCACTGTAACATGTACTTTAGAGGAAGTTATTATTCGGAAAAGAGTAATACAGCATGAAAACTGCGTTCGTTTCATGTGCAGTTCGCTTGTTCATCCATCGCTGCGGGGGTCGGAAATAGCTTAGCTGAATAGGTTTTATATTAGAACGCCAGAAAATAAAACAGCGGAACACAAGTGGTTATGTTGAAATGCACCCGAAGCGCACCACAGGCAACCCCTTTGATCAAGTATTGACTATGCCAACTGGGACATCTGTATCAATGTGGCAATAATCGGTATTAGCTTAACACACAATAGCTGGCTGGAATTAATGCTGTATAATAATAGAAGGTCACGCCATTGTGTTGTCCAGAAGAATGTGACGCCACTAGGCTTACTCCAAATTGCAGAATATTCATACTCACGCAATTCCTTTCAAACCACGGAAAATTCCTACAGTACCTGGATAGGATTGGGAAAACACCATCACCGAAGTGTCCATGTTCTGAAGACAACCAAACAGCCATACATCTTCTACTCCACTGCAAACTACAGGATAAACATAGACCACCTTATATGAAAGTTTCCAACATAGTTCTGCAAAAAGTGATCTCATCTCCACGAACAATCAAGTATATATATGAAATCTACAAGACACTACCTTAAAAATTTAAAATGATTAGTTTATGTAATTCCATAGAACACTAACTCAGACAACATGTAATATTTTGTAAATACTATGTATTCTTTTGACTAAATATCCTGCGATATACCCTCAGGGTAAAACGCAGGTTGTAAATATGTAGCTAAATAAAAAAAAAAAAAAAAAAAAATTACAGAATAATCTAAGCTGATTCCAAAATTGAAATATTCATTGGTCATACGTTAATATTACTTACATCTAGTAAAAAGATAGAGGTTCCATCTAACGCTGTGAATCGGACTAGGGTTGAGTATCGATGGCCGATGTTTTCATGTTGATGATCGATGTTTTCTACATCGATGAAAACAACCTATGTTTTTGCTACATCGATGTTTCTCCCCGATATCGATGTTTTTGTAATAAAAGTAAGATTAATAGGCCCACCTTGGTTCTAAGATATAATTTTATTTACAGCAGCGAAATTTCCGAAAACATCAATTTTTATGTCGATACTTTGTATGGAAACATTTCAGTTTATTTATGAATTTTTCCTAATTTTATCAAACCATTACTTTTTTAAAAATATACATCGATTTTTCCGTCAAAATACATCGATGTTTTCAGGTCGATATTATCGGCACATCAGTGGTTACCTTAAGATAAGATAAGATAAGATAATTATTTATTGTCGAACATGAATATACATGTATGACATTGTCAATATAAACAAACACACTCCTTTCTTCTGTCTGACAAAAAAGTTACAAAAGCTTAACAAAGTTAAAATATTCATCCAGGTCATAAAAACAAATAAGGATTAAAACATTCTTAACATAAGATTTAAAAGCCATAAAATATAGATTTCTTGTTGACCTAGGTAGTGAGTTATACAATTTCACAGTCATAGATATAAAACTCTTTTGAGAGGTGTAATAATTGCACCTCTCTGTTCTAATCAAATCACAGTGTCTGGTGTTATACTCATGAAAGTCAGCAGCAAAATCAAAGGAGTTTAAGTCGTTCTTAACATATAAAAGACATTGTAAAATACAGATACAAGGTAAAGATAAATTTTTATTTGAAATAAAAAGAGGTTTACAATGTGTCTTAAAATGAGTTCTAGTTAAAATACGCAATGCTTTCTTTTGAAGTTTGAAAAGATTAAAAGCTGAGCTATGGTTGCTATAATATGGTTCTATAAGAAAGGTGGGAATGTATAAATGCATAATAAATTGTCGTTAAAACTCTCTGATCTACAATCATTTGTAAGCTACAATGAGTGATTTACGATGTAAATACACAATATACTGCTTATATACAAAGACATAACTTCTAAATATAGAGAAAGTGAGATGTACTGTTTTCTGTGAAAATCTTTAAATCTGTCCGAAAATTAAAACTGTCATAACTCTTTAACATTTGGATACAAAATAACAAATTACTACTCATTTTAAAGGAAATTTATTACTCTACAACTTCTTTTCTAAAGGCATTGCTGTATGCCTAAGGGCTGAAGCGCTAGAAGGCAAAGTGTGGCGAAAAACGTGAGAGAAAAGAGTTTTTTTTGGAAAAGTTACTATTTTCGCTGGCGGATATCTCGAAAGCTATTGGGAATAGAAAAAAATGTATAAGATAAAATATTTAGGAAATTTTATCAGCTTGAAGTTTGTGAAAAGCAACTTTTCCTCTACGATGCACCGTTGTTGAGATATAAGCGAAAACCTAATAAAAGGGACCTTCTACGGGTCCCTCTGCCCCCTACTCACCCCCCACCCTCGGGGGATTTTAGTATGTTGTTCAGAACAGTCCCCCTGACAACTCTGCAAAATTTCAAAACTACATGATTTTTTTCCTATTCAGTGTTTTTTGACGTTTATTGACTGGACTACATGGAAGCTTCTTTGTTTCGTGCAAATAGACATTGTGATTAGAAATGCTGGAACATTTCTCGCTTCTATTTTATGACAGTCAGAGATTCCATGCAGTCTGCAACAGAATTGTACAATATAAAGTAATTGCGTAAAAGATTCTTATTCAACTAGTGCCTGCTCACACTTTACAATCTCTGATCATGCGATCTCCGCTGTCTGTCGTGATCCGCACCAATTCGTGAGAAATCCAGCGATTTCCAGGGAAAGCGTTATGCAATAATGGGTGATTCCTTCCGTGCTTGTCACTAAACTCTCTGACTTTCAAGGTGGCTTTGGATTGACATGAGAAAAACGGAATGCACTGGCAACTATTCTTCGTGTAATTGTTGTTGAGGTTAAGAATTACGTGAAACTATACAGAATAGAAATCCTGTACTAATACATATTTATGTATCTTTTCTACTGTATAGATATATTTTCCATAAAGTTATGGTTTTTATAAGCTAAAACCAAAATAACTAGTAACAGCAGTTTTACGGATGGGATGTCCTACTTTGACTTCCAAAATGTTTTGTAACTTCAAGAAAAATGATCGTTTGATGACGTGTTAGAACTGAAATTTGCTTCGTTATTTGAAGAATTTGCGACGTTCAAATGTCAGTAGCTATTTTCTTTCACAAGGCAGTATATAAAATACAGAGTGCTCAGAAAAATGTATACACACTTTGAAGTGTCATAGAAAATCTATTTTCCGTTCTACAAGGTTACATTTCTGGAAATGGAAAGCTTAAGGTCCAATTTGAAAAATAAATTACTTTCTGATGAAATTGTGATTGTTCAAATGTTCAAATTGGTGGCCTTTAGGATCAATACATTTCTGAGAACGAGTCACCACTGATTCCGTACATCGTACCATTGTGTCCAATGAGATTTCTGCGCACACCGCTTGAATCTCATTCCAAAGTGTGTCTAAGTTACGTTGTTTACGTTTGTACACATCTTTTACTGGGCCCCATAAGAAGAAATCCAGCGGCGTTAGGTCTGGAGAGCACACAAGAAACTCGATTGGCTCCCTGCGTCCTATCCACTGCTTCGGCAAATTTCGGTTCAGGTATGCTCGTACGTCCTTTGACAGTGCGGCGGAGCGCCATCTTGTTGGTAATAAAACCGTATAATGCACGAATGGCAGGCAATATGGAATGAGCAAGCATTGTTTGGTACTTTTCATTGTTGGATGATTATGGCACGTTTGTTGAACGATTGTTGAATCTATTCTGCTGCCATCTGTTGAAATATAACATTACTTTCTCCCAGAAATTTAACCTTGTAGAACGCCAAATAAATTTTCTATAACAGTTCAAAGTGTGTATACATTTTTCTGAAACACTCTGTATATTAAAATTAGTCGTAATCTCTTCGTAACCATCTAACTATTTGCACTAGTTTACTGCATGGTGAATAATTCAAACAAAAAATCAAGCGAGTGATTTTTTCTATTCTCAGAGCTACATTTCAACATATGCGAATATCACTAAATAAATATGTAAGAACAAATACGGCACTTTGCATTGAGAAATAATATCAAATATCATCAACATTACCAATTATTTTAAATAGGTCGACCTTAGGCCTACTATTATACTAAATGCAATACGCTAAATGAAAATTATTTCTTCTGAGTTATTGTATATTACTTCTAAACAATTCATTTTATCATGATATTCATTATCCCTCTTCCGTCTATGTTGAAAATTTCAGATGTCTACGTGCCTTGACATTATAAAAACAAATGGAATAGGGAGTGAGTTCACAGATTTTTTTTTTTAGTAAAATTTAGCCGACCATAGGCCAATTTTCCTGAATTATATATCTTGATTTGAGTTTTGTTTTCCTTGTTTTCAATTTTTCCTTATTACACACAAACACTCATGCCCGAAGCTGGTTTCGAACCCACAGCCTCCTTCACCATGGAACTAAGGATCTAGCTACCGCGGCTAAGGAAACCGACAGAATTGAAGCGATCTATAATTCTATGCTACATTGAAAAAATCGCGATGCATTTATTTCCAAGTTCTGACAAAAGACGGCAAAGGCACCTGCAATTGATTTGGCAAATGAAATGTATTACTGAAAACGCTAAAAATTCAAGTTTTCTGCCAGTTTTTTTGCTCATAACTGGCGAATGAATGCAAAAATTAAAACTCCTAATTCCAGGTGCATTCGGCCATCCTTCAGTCCATCTATGTGTAAAATATCAGACCTCTGCATGCAGTAGATTTCGCTGGACATCACGCACAGACAGACAGAAACAAAGAAAGACAAACACTTCCTGTTATTATTATAGATTCTACCTTTATCTCTCCTGTTTTGTTATTTTGAGTTAAGTTATAGGCATTTTTGCACGACGTAACTAATTAGTGGGACTTACGAATATTGTTGCTGTGGATCGTAACTTGACATTCCCGCACGCAATCTTGTTGCTATGGAAACAAAACAAATTTCCGTGCGGTAAAAATTAAAAAGCACACTGTGGCGTAAGTAAAATCATAATACAAGCCCAAGGCCCTTTAGTTTGTGACGACTTTAACAGGACAAATATTCGGTTCCCATAACAACAAACACATGAGAATCACTTTCTGAAATAAACATCTATCTTCAATAATGTATATACATAATACTTTCAGGTAATATCTCAATTAATAAAATTAAATTGATATAAATAATCATCGTGCAAAAAACAGCATGCAATACTCGTGCCGTAAGCGCATAACAGATCTCGGAAATTGAACTCTTTCCTCGATCCGTATGCACCGCTTTTGAGCTTGTAGGTGTGTTTTTAAGTTCATTACAAGTGAACATTGTAATTTGACTGTAAATGTATGTAATGTTCATAGGTTAAAATTAAATTAAAATATTTGTCCAGTTAACCAATTAACTTCCATCCTATAAACCCTGCTCTACAAGAATACTGATTAACGTTGGCCTTGACTCTGGACAGCCCTAATAAGGCTGTAAGTAATTAACTAATTATATTGTTATTGACGTCATGGTGTCATTAGAATGGCTTCATCCAATCAAGTCGTAAAACAAAACATACGAGTGTCATGCTCAAAGGTTTCACTCCCTTTTTAAACTGATTGCATCTGCTCCTAAATGAGCACTCAATCAAACGTATTCACACCCTCTGAGCATGGGGTGAGACCGGCAGTAATGACTGCCTTTACGGATATGCGCTTTAATGATAACGAGTCAGACTTTTCAAACAAAGAGATTGACAAACACAGATTTTAAGCAGGGCAGAGCAAACGTGTTCCCTCCTCCCGTATAATTGCCTTACTTCAGCGTTTCTCAACCTTTTTGAACCCGAGGACCTCTAAAATGCCTAAAAAAATTTACGGTCCCCTAGTTTTACACCCCATTTTTAAAAGAAGGCCTATATCTAATATATAAAGTCGAATGTGTGTTTGTGGGTATGTATGTATGTTTGTTCCTTATACAAATCTACATTTCTTTACCAATTTACACGGAATTTTGCACACATACCCAGTTAAGCCCGGAAAGTATAGCGGTCAACATTAAAATTGAAACAAATCAGTCCTTCCCTTGAAAATTATATAATTTCTGAGAATTTTATACTGAAAAAAAATGAATGTTGTTCAGTTCACATGACAACAGTGTATTGTTTAGAAAATCTTCTCGGGTTTGCAGCCAGGTGAGAAGTTTGTTGTGGTCCAACGTTTCCGAGGCTGACGCTGCCTCCATCCTCAGGGAATCTGAAGTGTCGAGTTTTGACATGTAGGGGAAATATATACCAACCCGAGTTGGGCGGAGTCGACCAATCAGGGAGCAGCTGTTCTGTTTTCGGTCCTGCTTGGTCGACTCCGCCCAACTCGGGTTGGTATATATTTCCCCTACATGTCAAAACTCGACACTTCAGATTCCCTGAGGATGGAGGCAGCGTCAGCCTCGGAAACGTTGGACCACAACAAACTTCTCACCTGGCTGCAAACCCGAGAAGATTTTCTACATAAGATTCGCCAGGAAAGCCTCAAATCTTACAGTGTATTGTTTACTTTGATAATATTGGGCTTTGGCGACTATAATTATAATGCTGGACTTTAACGAATTATGATTTCATCGATATATTGGCGAAAATAATTACTGAAAATGAAATCCACGAAAATAAAGCACAGTGTGATGCAGTCACATAACTTTCTCTACCCTCGACATAAGAAATATTTTCTCACTTCACATTTTTATGTCGAAGAATAGGTCGTATTGCAAGGGACAACTTAAGTGTGTGAGTATGCTATATCAGAAGTCTGTAAATAATCCTTTCCCCTTATACCTTATCCATAGCTGTAGGCTTTGTATTAGTTGAGAAATAGGGATGTTTATCATAGGCCCTAAGCATGGGGTGGAACATTTTGAGTCCTACGCTCGCAGTATATTATGTCCCGGGTTTTAGAAACGTATGAAAGTGGTACTGCATTTCTCTTTTATTTCAGCCCGAAACGGTTGTATGATAACATGAGAATGAGAAATAAAATTTTCCGTCAAGTCAATACAATCTTATGTAATTTATGTTTCTTCTTATTTCAACCCCTCCCAAGCATGATGTGTAGAAGCAACGGAATGCAGCTTTCGACATCCTCTATGAGCCATAAAAAGCTATATCTAGCATTTTCTGATGGAACAGTTTGAGTGTGATAAATCTTTTCCTTCATTTCAAGTTCTACATACTGTACATAAAGTCCTTCATAAGTTAATTTCAAATTAAAAAATACAAAGCCCGGGCGACGCCGGGCCTATTCAGCTAGTTCTTAATATTTGTGGAAAAAAATTTAATTCTTTACTTTCCACTTGCTTTATATTCTTTAACTATGTCTGCGGACCATCTGCACCATCTTCACACCATCGGACCATAGGTTGAGAAACACTGCCTTACCGTACTTCATTTTCTTTACTAAGCGCCAGAATGGTACTTTCTGAGATTGTGTGGTGGACGGGAAAATGTCTGTCCTACGTCTTTCTGCCCATCTGTCCGTGCGCGCGATATCTCTAATACGCTTTATCGGATTTCAATGAAACTTAGTATAAGCATTTATAATGTTCATGGGAGAAAGCCTATTGATATTGGACCAAATTGGTTGACCGGCACCGGAGTAATGCCCAATTTAGTGCCTATTTTATGGTAATATATTAGAAAGAATTTTTCAAATGCAAATCAGCTCTCATGGCAACATATTTTTTTACGGCTTTGGAAGTTGCAATGCAGGTAGCTTTGACAAATAACACTACCCACTCCTTCACATATGTTATCAGACTATACCTTTGTTCTTCCGTAAGCCCTGCTTAATGAATCGATCTGGAGTTTAACGCAGAAATCGATCAAAAAAACTAAAATTTTGCATATCATAATTGCGATTATCACTGATTAAACAAAAGCATTCTGGCACTTTGATACATCATGTAGGCTACTTGATTTTACTTTAATTGCAGCAGTGTGATAAACAAGTATCCATCAGCTTTATGTGTTGTGTTCCTAGCAAGCAGATTATAATATGCTGAACGACCGCGATTGTGCGATATCCCAGACTCTGCTAAATGTTATACGCGTCATATAAATAGAATAGTCACAGGCAGGGCCCGGATTCTAATGACATGTCATCTTTTTATTGATGCTAAATAGACATTGCCAACTTGTAGATAAATCCTAACCATGGCCTCTAGATTATAGAAATACATTTTTATTAGGTCATTTTTTGTCATGTTATGCAATTTTATATTTTTAGGGCATTTATTTCAATTTTAGGTAATTATTTAGTCATTTTCATGTCATTTGCTTCCTTATTTAGTCGATTTCATGTATTTACATTGAATGTATTAACTTTTTTCGTCGCTTGCGGTGCTGTCTTTGAAGTGTTGTTTGTTTAATGCAAGAAGGAAAAATTCGGCGTTAAAGTGTTGTCATGTCTCAGTCGGAAATGAGAATAAAAGAAACGCCAAGATTTTGTATTATATTACTATTGTTATTAGATTGACTGGACACCAGAGCCTGCCACCTGCTTGGATTTGAGAGTGCAAACTACTGTTTACCCTCAATAAACAACAATATAATCCTTCAGACCAGAAAAGGAAATGCCGAATTTTGCCTCGCCAGTGCCTCAGGGCCAGTATAAATTTCCGTGAGAAATGAACATTCATAACATTACAGTTATTTACAGTTTTTACAGTTATGTACAAACTAGTCTATAACCTTGTGTGTACAATAATAATTTTTTATAAATAAAATATCAGTTTTTAGGTCATTTTTTATAATTATTTAGTTATTTTCCTTCAAATTTAGGGTCATTTTATAGGTCATTTTTCAAACAATTTTAGGTCATCAGAATCCGGGCCCTGGTCATAGGTATATTAAAAACACTCTAAACCAAATACACTCTAATATTAGAGTGTATTTTGTAAATATTAGAGTGTATTTGATAATACCATGTGAGATAACGTGTTTATCAATACATTAGTGATTTATTATTACTCACTTAAGTAATGTTTATATTGTTCGCTATCGTCAGAAAAAACAGTATGCAATACATATGCGTTAAGTGGATATTTAAAAAGACGAGCAGAAGATTCGATTCTCCAATGATGCACTTACCGCTGCTTAGGCTATTCATAGTTATCAAAATATACAGAACTATATAAAACTAACTATATAATTACAACATAATGTATTTATTTAGTTTTTGCCTTCTACATTAGGAAGACCCATAAGTCAATGCTCTATCAGAAGGCGAAATAAGCTTGCAAGTATCTCTAAGATTTAAAAATAAAGCTCCAGAACCAAAGAAGCAATCGTTCTAAGTAATTTTAATAGGATGTCGTGTTAACTGCATTACATTATACATTACACAAGAAAAATAGAAATTGTACAAATTACATCAAAAACCTTTTAAAAAGCAAGTTCAACAGTTTTTTTCTAAATAGAAAACTAATGAAGTTAAACATCATTTTAATATTATGAATCAATTTTGAATGCATTAAGCTATATATTGTCAAGTATTTGAAATAATTGAGTGTTGTCTAACGTTATATTGTGCAAATTATTACACCAAATTTGGATAGTTGTACAATTGTTCAAGGTTTGAAATTATAAATTAGCTGCAGAACATAATGGCTCCAAAACTCATTAATGGAATTCAGAGAAATAATGTACAAATATCATTGACATAATACTGATGCCAAAAGGAATATGTACGTGGGTCGTTTGCTATATTTCGTATTCTTGGTTACTTTTTAAAACAGAAATAGCCAATGAGAGTGTTTTGGTGACTGTCTAAATTTGGCTAGTAAAAAAATAACTGGTAACTTTTTAAAAGTTCAATCTCACCTAATATTTTAATTTTAAATATTTAACCTTATTTTTTTAAAAGATTACAACAAAAAATATATCGGCTATATGATAAAAGATGTAAGTGTTTAGTGTGCTAAATTTCGAGTTTCTAGCTCATCTGGAAGTGGGTAAACATTAATGTCAGTGACTCAGCCATGCGGTTTTATGTTATAGGGATTATTGTACAGTCGGTTCTGAAAACATTCCTTTAGCCAAATATGCTGTAAATGTTTGAATTAACATTTATGCATAATATTTAAAATCTGTCAGAAATATGTCGTTTAAAGTTTGACAAATTAATAAAATATGCACAAATATTTTAATATCAAGCAAATATGATGCATTATAGCAAAACTATCAAAATATGCTGCAAAATTCAAAATGAAACCAACAATTTTCTGTTATTTGTTTCATGTCTTACAGTAAACACATTTTAATATCATATAATATAGGGCACTATTAAAAATATGATTTTTCATAAACTTCCGGCCCTAGTCATTATTTTATTTTCTTCTGTTTTTATACTCTCTCTCTCCCCTTAATTTCATTTTGTGGTTTTTACTTCCTCTGCCCGTACCATAGGTACTATAGGTAGAGGAAGTATTGTTTTCGACCCTAAAATTCGAAGTTGAGTTTTTAGCATATATACACGTTTCAAGGCCCCCTGAATCCAAAAATACTATTTTTGGAAACATGTCTGTGTGTGTGTCTGTCTGTGTGGAAGTTTGTGAACAGGCTAGCTCCGAAACGGAGAATTGTACGAAAACAAAATTTCGTATTTGGGTCAGGTACCTTCTGAAGATGTGATTCGAAGATTGGCGACAAATTTCTCTTATTTTTAAGGGGACTTTACATGAAGAAATTTTCGTTTTTCGCGATTTTCTCGAAAACGGCTCTAACGATTTTCTTTAAAATTTGCACATGTGTTCCTTTTACTGAGAGCTAAAACTTTTATTTGAAACTTTTTTTCGAAAAAATTCTCTGAGGGTAGTTACAAGCCACCCACTGTTCACCCACTGTTTGTAGAAAGTTTGTCTTGCGTGATGAACAACTGAATACGCGCTCTTTCACGGCCTCTTATTCTATATAAGAATGTGAAGTGAGAAAGAATAAAGAAGTATCTGAGGGAAATATTCGATAAATTTAAGAAATTATCGCTTTTAGTCGCATCATTGAAAGAAGAGGTATTTATAGGATAATTAGCGTAAAATTGTGTCTTGCGATTCTGTAAAAGGATATGTGAATACTTCTAACTTTTATTTAGGCAGAGTAAGTTATGTGACTTTCAAATCAGATTTTTTTTTTTTTATTATTCCTTTTGCAGCCTACATTCTGTTATATTGTACTTGGTTTTTGCTGTTTAAATAACAATGAAAGTTATCTAGAGACTGAATCAGAGGAAATTGGAGAGCAGGTATCTTGGTGCGTGGCGCCCTAGTTTCGCAATCTTGTCTGGCACCACCAGGGGTCATCTCCGGCGGCGCCATCAAATTACTGCAAGGAAACTTGATAACATGATAACTGTCTGCTGGACTTCTCTGCAATCTCGAGTTTGTTTGTTTATAATACTGTATGTCTTGCTGCATACATGGCCTTCTTGTATTTCCAGTTTTGTCGCATGTTACTTCAGAGTTAAAGAAAAAAAGTAATGCTACTTATCATGAAGTTAGACAAGGCCAGCTAATATTTATTTCGCTACTCTTCTTACTTGCTTTATTCATCTTTTTCTTCTTCTTCGTCTTCATCATCCTCTTCCTTTTTTATTCCCATTCAGATTTCTCTTTCATAAAAATAGATGCACATCATTCTTGCCTCAGTCACGGGTATAAACAAATCTAAGCCAGTTTTCAATATTAAAATATAAGATATAAGAATTTGATCTTATTTTAGTTTTAAATGTTTGATGAGGTTTAGTTGAGACTATTGTAACTTTTCCTTCAATGATATTTTAAAGCCTTCATGTGGAAGAATCTGTCATAAAAGCTGTCATACACCACTATAAGCATCAAAAACTAATCTTGTCAATTTGATTTTGATTTTTCTCCAAAAAATATCTTTCAACGTAGTTGTCCGCAGGACTTTAGTTGTTGGGGTGCCAGATTACCCACGCTTTTTCACTTCTCTTTAACAAAAAACAAAACAAACAAACAAAAAAACAAAAAAAAGTGTGCGTGGAACGACACGCGACAGAAGTGAAATTTGTTTTAATTTTTGGATTTGTTCAATTTTGGATTGTTGGACTTTTTAATATTGGGAAATCTGTGGAAATATTTTTACGTACGCTCTGTGACGAAGATTTTGAAGTGAAGTAGGGGTAAATCGAGAGCTTGTGTAATGCTCAAAATCGTCACGAAATTAGTGTTACGCTCAAAATCGTCACGAAATTAGTGAGGTGTGACGGAACGGACTGCACAGAAAATAATCAACTCAATTATCAGGCTTATCCAAAATTTAAAATGTCAAAAAATCCAAAATTTAAAAAATAAAAAATCCAAATATCCAAAATTTAAAAAATCAAAAAAATTAAAAAATATAAAATTTAAAAATAAAGAATCCAAAATTAAAAAATCCAAAATCCAAAATTTAAAAATAAAAAATCCAAAATTAAAAAATCGAAAATTAGAAAATAAAAAAAAATCAAAGATCTAAGATTTAAAAAGTCCAAAATAAAAATAATAAAAAATTGCAAAATTACAAAATTAAAAAATCAAAAATTAAAAAATTCCAAAAACCCAATATTATAAAGTCCAACAATCCAAAATTAAAAAATCCAATTCTACAAAATTGAAAACATCAACAAATTAAAACAAGTTTAACTTCTGTCGCGTGGCGTTCCACGCACACTTTTTTTTCACTCTACTGAATTATTAGTATTTTTCTAAACACTCTTCATTTAGTTTGTATTTGTGCATTCCTTCCCAAATATCGTGATCCGAATTTAGGGATGGAGTAAATTTGATTTGTAGTTTCAGCGAGTGTCAGATGTACTTCTTCCCCTGCGCTGTCAACTGGTGGCTTAGCTAACCCGCGCTACCAGCAAAAACAATAGGCATGTTCTTTTTTGTTGATAGTGTGGTGCGGATGTCAGTTAGTTGTTTGTGGTTGTTATCATGTGACGAGGGGCACGTGGAGCGCGTGTGTTTTGTTTGAGTGCCTCATTCATTTGTTTTAAGTGTTCTACCCCACTCTACCACTCCAATCCATCGTTATACAACCATAATGGCTTTTGAAAAGTTGCGATAATATTCCATTATAAATATTATAATGCTTGCTGATTCATTATACATAGCTGGGTTGTTAATGCAGGCATCGTAATAGTTTTCTAGAGACATAACAGAGTTGAGGGATGAGAGGGTGTTGATTTAGACCGGGCATGTCAAACTGAGAGTCCCCTATGGGCTAAATGGGCCAAAATTTTATTTTGTCATGAGGGCCATACAATTATTAATTGAAAATCATAGCAGAATATTTTTATTAATTGATTTTAGAAACATACAAATAGTTTAGCGGCAAATGATTTATTCATCAATGCAAAATAATGAAGTTGTTAAACAAAAGAAAACAACATTTTAAACGGTAACATAGACTTGTATACAACGGCAACTTATATGAGTACAAAAATCACAATATTTCAAGATGAACATCTATTTACGTATAATTTTTGGTTTGTCCTGAGACCAGACACTTCTTTTTAATAACAACTTTTGTTATGTCTGGCTGAAATATCTGGTTCAGTTCTGACTATGATCACAGATGACAAGTGTTGATCAGTCAGCCTAGATCTCTTGAGAGGTTGTTGTCGATTTCATGAAGGAAAATAAATGCGCACACAGACATAGGTAAGTAGAACCGACCATTGGCATACTTCCTGTGGCAAACTTTCTGAAGTCTTTAAACTTTACAGGAAGGCCCGAAGAGAAAACAGATATCCCCAAAATCGCTAATTAAGAACTGAAAAGACTGTCTATTAGCATTGCGGAATTAGTGTACACTGCTTCATTTAAGTGAGTTACAAAACTGTATCTTTTAATTGTATTTAGTTGGTTTTATAAAATCTTTTAAAAGTTATATGACTATAGGATCTTTATGTATAGGCCTAGACAAAACAAATAACTGATTATGCTGCCATTGTAAATTCATATGCAAATATAAAGACTAGCATACATTGTAAATGTTATTGGCAAAAAAATCCCTTGGACATCCTAGGTTATATATGAGGGTATAAGGTGGACAAAAAATTCATATACAAAATAACTAATCCCTCATTGTACAAAAATGAAGTTTATCAATAAAATTTAGGCCAGCTTATGTAGGCCTATCCTTTGTGCAGGGCGCGGGTATGTTTGCAAGTGACATTCTTGATTTAGACATTTTAGTTTTTACAAAATGAGATATTTTATTCAAGTGTCCAAAAACAAACATACACTAAATTCTAACTGTATAAAATGTTATGCCGTTTCATATTGCGTTTCGGTACATGGAATAGGTGCTGTAAAAATCCGTCTTTTCCCACAAGAGATACAGCTATTATTTACACAATGTACATTAATTAATGTGTGCTACAAAATTACTAATAAGATTTTTTGTATTTTCCTTAGTGATTTTTTTGAAATTAGCACAATAATAGTTTTCTTAACTTTTCATTTTCTGGGTATTTTTTTAAAGAAAAAATATAAAAACTATTAAAATACATAGGTAAATTTATAAATTTAATATCCATGAGAATTCTGACATAAAAATTCAGGTAGATATTTTTGTAGGTTATCTGTCAGACGAAACAGATATACATTTTTATTTTAAAAAATTGAGATATTTACATTTAATTTAAAGGTTAATTTCGGTTTACATGATAATTAACTGGGAAAATTTCAAGTTTATAGGACAAGTAGGCCTACAAATATTTTTCAAATGAGAAGCCAATTCCTTCACCGCCAATCACGTGTACGAGCTAATGAGGCACCGCTAGCAGTAAGGGTCTTCCCTCCGTCTCGCCGTCTCTGATTAGACCGCGTATCTAAACAGGAGAAGGAAGAAACGGCTGGTCATCTGCAAAACACTTGTGGTTAAGAAATTCACTTTCAACACTTCGGTCGTCTCTTAAATATGTATCGGGGCGCAGATTCGGGGTGCTAAAAATAACAAAAATTTTGTTGCTTATTTCTACTCGAAGCATAGACAACTTTTTTCGCTTCAAAATCCTACATGCAATTAGTGGTCATATTGCGGGATGTGCGCGTTCAGTTTGTCCGATGCTGAGGCAATATACAAGCAATGTTGTTCCTAAGGAATATATTACTTGGATAGCTTATTATTAGCATTCACAAAATTTATGCAAAAGCTGCTTTTTTTTTTGTATTTGACTTGTTCTTTTTTTTTTCAAATTAGTATAGTCATAGTCAGTTTTCTTAACTCTTCATTTTTCTTGTATTTTTTTTTAAATAAAAAGTATACACATTATTAAAAATCCGTAGGTATATTTGTAAAGCAAGCATCAAAGAATCTCACATAAAAAATTGAGGTTCATATTTTAGTAAGTTATCTGTCAGAGGAGATAGATAAAAATTTTGATTGAAAAATTGAGAAAACTACACCAGAGGAAAATATAAATAAATAAATAAGTACTATATGTAATGCAATTACCTCACTTCTTCCAGAAGGAAGCAGGGGAGCAAGCATGGAGTCAATCTTCCATTCTTAACACGGAAAATCCTCAAATCACACGCGGTTTCACTGTCAATTTTTTATTATTTATATTTCGCTACGATCATAGTGGCATTAACAGCGTTTGTTAGCTGTTATAGCAATGTAGGAATGGGCATTAAAGCCGATTTGGATGCTATTATAGCATATTGCATGAATATTGATGCGCTTACACTGTATCATTGTACAAATCCGAATAAATAAAAAGAACAATCAGAATGCATTCGTTCAACTGCACGTCCTGGATATGAAATGAATTTATGTGCTCTATTTCGGCTCAATGAGGACGTGGCAACCCTTATGGTCAATAAAACGACTGTTGCATATAAGCTACTAGCTTAAAAGACCCGGCGTCGCCCGGGTTTTGTATTTTGTAATTGGAAATTAACTTATGAAGGATTTTCAATTTTAAATTCTAGGTCCTTATATAGGCATTTATAATTTGAAATAGGAAGAACGACTTATTACACTCAAACTATTCCCTCAGAAAACGCTTGATATAGTTTTTTATGGCTCATAGAGGATCTAGAATTTTGCATCCCATCGCTTGTACAGTGCACAGCAAGCCTGGTAGAGGTTTAAATAAGAAGAAACAGAAATTCCTGTAACATAAAATTGTAATATCGAGGCGGGAAATTTCCCACTCTTATGTTACCATAAAGCATTATCACTTTCATACTTTTCTCTCCAAAAACCTGCGATATAATATGAGGCGCCTAGAAGCCAAGGGAGATAAGTGCACTTTTTGTCAAATGGAGTTAAATACAAATCTGTATGGCTGAGAATGACATCTGTTTGGAGGACAAGGGAGATTTGCTACACAACTACTAGGTGCTGATATCTACTGGTGGAAATAAGTACCACATCAAGACTTAGCATGTTTGTTTGGTGCCCAAGGAAGATAACTACTTTATTTTCTCAAAAGTGTAAAAAGTGCACTTACCTCCCTTGGCTTCTAGGCGCCTCATATAATAATATACACATTACCATACCTCGTTTTGTTTTCTCTATGTCCAGGGTAGAGAAAGTTATGTGATTCCATTATTTTAGTGGATTTCATTCTGTAATATTTATTTATAACATGAATTATTTTGATAACTTCTCTTATTTGTCAAAAGTGCATTTCATTTGTTTTTTCCAAGCCCATCTGATACCATTTGGCAACAATATATTCTGTGATTTGGAATTGATAATTCTATGTAAAATAGGGATTAAGTATTTTCAAAAACATAATTTTTGGCATTTAGAATCAAAATTTTTCAAAATCCTTTCTTAGTGAGCACCTACATTATGAAACGAAGGTACTGTCAAAATTCCAAGTCTCTACCTGTTATAGTTTAGGCTGTACGTTGATTCCTGTCAGTCAGGACAAAGCCTTTTATATATATAGAGATAATACAGTTTGTACTTTTAATTTGATGTTCAATATTTAATGTAGAACAGGAAAATTACTCATTAGAAAAGTTTGTAATTTTATCCTCATTATACCTATTTGATAACTTGTTATTCGGTGAAAAACAGTTATGTTGATGGCATTGGTTATTAATTTTTGTGTGAAAAATGTGCATAAAATGAGATTAAACTGGAATTGTATTATCGTTATGATTTTTAGTACACTGTAGAAGTAATTACTTTATGATTTTGGTCAGTATAAAACAGTTCAAGGCAACGGAAACATTGGTATTTGGTCAGTGGATGGGTTGTTTTTTTTAAGAGGAGTAAAAGAAGAAATATTCACCATTATTAATCAAAATCAGAATTAGTTTGGTATTAAAATACCGTGTGCCTTAACTTAGGCCTACACGTTCGATAAATTTCAGTGACCTCAGCCACTTTTAAGTCATAAATGTAATAAGCTTAGTAGAAATAGAAAGAAAGGAATCGTGAAAGTTGTTATGACAAAAAAAAAACAAAGTGTGACCTTTGAGGAAAAGTTCTTTATATTTTCTGTCCTTAATCTATTGTGGTAATGCAGCGTTTCTCAACCTATGGTCCGCGGACCACTGGCGGTCCGTGAAGATGGTGCAGATGGTCCGCAGACATAATAAAAAATATATAAAGCGAGTGAAAAGTAAAGAAGTACAATTTTTCACATATTTCGTTATAATGGCCTATGATTAATACCCCAAATATTAAGAATATAGGCCTTCTTTTAAAAATGGGATGTAAAATTAGGGGTCCGTAAATTTTTTTAGACATTTTAGAGGTCCTCGGGTTCAAAAAGGTTGAGAAACGCTGTGGTAATGCATTATAATTGTTGCAAAGGGAATGAGAAATTTCTTTAGTATCATATTTGACTGAAAATTTTCGTGGCAAGTGTGCAAAATTATAATTTATAGTGAAATAATTATCAATATCATCATCTATATATTAATAAAAGGAAGTGTCTGTCCTCCGTCTGTCTGTCTTCCGTCTGTCTGTCTTCCGTCTGTCTGTCTTCCGTCTGTCTGTCTTCCGTCTGTCTGTCCGCGATGCCCAGCGAAATCTACTCAACGCAGAGATCTGAAATTTTATACATAGGCGGACTAAAGGGTCGGAATGTGCACCTCGAAGCCGGAATTTTAATTTTCGCTTTAGTTCGTGAGTTATGAGTGAAAAACGGGCAGAAAACGAGTATTTTTTTTCGATTTCGAAGCATCAGTTTCAGTAATATATTTCAATGTTAAATCAATTACAGCTGGCTTTGGCTATTTTTGTCATCATACCTCATAGCCTACCTTGGAAATAAAAGCATCGCGATCGCTTGATTTTGTAAGTCCATCGTGGACGATTCATTTGTTTAGAGTGTCAAGGCCCGCAGATATATGAAATTTTCAACCTACACGTAAGAAGGATATCAACATAGGCTTAATTATGGTCAAACATTGTTCGATTTGAACGAAACTCGCTATACAGGTGTTTTCTGGGCCAAGGAACTGGAACCTGAGGTCGCTTTTTCTACCAGGGGACGCTACCTAATCGTGGAATACACTCCACGTGATTTAGGTGTTAATAAATATAATGATTTAACTATTATGCACTTAAGTTTAGAAATAATTATCGCGGGGGAAGCCGCGGGCACATGTTATCTTATATAATAATAAAAGGACGTGTTTGTCCGTCTGTCCGCGATGCCCAGCGAAATCTACTGAACGCAGAAACCTGAAATTTTAAACATAGATGGACTGAAAGGTGGGCAAATGCACCTCGAAGCCGAATTTTTAATTTTAGCTTTTGTTCGCGAGGTATGAGTGAGAAACTGGCAGAAAACGTGATCTTAGCGCTGTCGAAGCATCAGATTTCAGTAATACATTTCAATGTCAAATCAATTGCAGTTGGCTTTGAATATTTTTGTCATACCGTGGAAATAAAAGCATCGCGATCGCTTGAATGTTGTAAGCCCACGCTGGTCGATTCATTTGTTTAGAATGTCAAGGCCCGTAGACATATGAAATGTTCAACCTACACGGAAGAGGGATAATCAACATAGACCTAAATATGGTTAAACATCGTTCGATTTGGACGAAACTCACTGTACAGGGGTATTCTGGGCCAAGGAACTCGAATCTGAGGTCGCTTTTACCAGGCGACGCTATCTAATCGTGGTATGTAGTCCACGTGATTTAGGTGTTAATAAATATAATGATTTAACTATTATGCTCTTAATTTTTAATTTTTGAAATAATTATCGCGGGCGAAGCCGCGGGCACATGCTAGTTAAACATAACAGAAAAGTTATGATGGGTGTGACATTTTTTATAAGTTTCTTTAATGATAGTTTCTTTTTTTTAATCTTTAATAGGATTCTCACTAATTAGGGGTGGTCTTTATTATATGTTTTACTGATTATTCTGTTAAATATAGGTAAAAGTATAATCAGACTGTGTCTACAGGTGGATTTTCCAGTACCCGGCATAGGCGCAGGTGGTATTACCCCCTCTAGGGGTTTATACCGACAGCTTATCTTCTGTTCGATGATTGAGTTGCCAACTTGATCAATTTCATATGAGAAGAGAATTACGTCATGAAGGGAGGCGTATGGCAGGGATATTAAATAACTTCATGCGTTTCCGATATCTGTCCTAGCTACTTCAGTCTGATTAATTTCATTTTAATTTGTTAGAAAGGGGAAAATGTAATTTCGATTGTAGGCCTATCAATATGTGATCCAGATACTTTCCTTAAATACTTTTCATGACAAGTTACTTTTTCTAGCTCATTTGCTAAAGCTTTATGTTGCGGAAATACAAGTTTGGACAAATGAATGTAGGAACCACGGCCTCCGTCATCCTCAGTAGACTAAATCCGTACTTGAAACTACACCATTTCAACCTCAATTTCGGAAAAAGTAATTTCAATTTCGGAAAAAGTAATTTCAATTTCGGAAAAAGTAATTTCAATTTCGGAAAAAGTAATTTCAAATTCGGAAAAGGTAATTTCAATTTCGGAAAAAGTAATCTCAATTTCGGAAATACGAGGGTTATTTTTTAAAACATTCGATGGGGCATAAAATGAAAACCACAGTGAAAATCAAAACTGTTTTATTTGGAACATTTAGGTACACCTTCTAGCTACTTCTCTACATAATCTCGCTCCGATTGAGTCATTTGTCCCAGCGTGGTACCAACTTTACTATACCCTTTTCATAGCCCTCGTATTTCCGAAATTGAAGTTACTTTTTCCGAAATTGAAATTACCTTTTCCGAAATTGAAATTAATTTTTCCGAAATTGGAATTACTTTTTCCGAAATTGAAATTACTTTTTCCGAAATTGAGGTTGAAAAGGTGTAGAATAATGGTGGCCTTGACTACAATGCAGTCAGATGTTTGTACATTTATTAAGCACGCCTAGCTTTAGATGTACAAATTTAAACATGGAATATTAAATAAAGCTTTATTCATTTTAAAATATAAACTAAATAATATTATGGTATTATATTATACGTAATATATGTATTATAATTTTATATATGTGGTATACTATTATAATATATATATATGTTTATAGTCTACACACAATCAGACACACACACACAATTATATATAATTTTATATTCACTTTGTTTTCTCTTCTGTATTATTATTGGATGTATTTTTTTCGTATGTTTCATTGTAGGCACAACAATTGTATTATTATTTTATTGCTAGTATTTTGTATTATTATGGTGTATATATTGTTTTTGTAGGTATTCCTTTAATGCATTTCGATTTATTCTGGCCTTAACGCTGACAGGCAAAATACAACATTATTATTATTATTATTATTATTATTATTATTATTATTATTATTATTATTATTATTAAATAATAGGCTATAATCCTATAACGTAAAAGAAGCAACCTCATATTTAAAAAAACATCAATAATTCCTAGTTATTCTTTTTTCTATATAAGCCTATTTGTTAATATCATATTAACAACACTATCTACAATCATTGATTTAACATTCATAATTTATTTTTTAAATATATGTTGACATAATTTGTGGAAATTATCAAGGAAATGACATTTCCGTGCACGAAACGTGGCTGCCATTTTGTGATGATAATTACCCTTAATTGTAACGGTTTAATTAATTATGAAAATAGTATGTAATTGTAGAAATAGTCAATAAAAAGTATGTCTGATTACAAGGTTACAGAACAATTCATTGCTGAAAAAAAAAGATTTTCACATAGCCTATTTCTCAGTACCCAAACCCATATGTACATCCCTCCACCCCCAGAATGTACGAATAGAACTCGTCATAATATACACCCATGATGTCAAACAAACACTTTCCTACTATCTTTTGAACAACTTAGTTCTTTATTTTTTTATTTTTAGGTCAATTGTTTATTTTGTCATAGCTAAGAAGTATAATTTTTGTAACTTCTGTATTCCCCTAGCTGAGTGATAGAGAAGGTTAAATTAATAAAATAAATAAATATGAATTTCCAAGAAATATCGTGCACATACGCAGGTGGATAATCCAGGAAGGCAGTTTCAAAAAAAGATTAGCTCGAGCTGATGGAAATGTTTTGAACAGGCAATGTTGGCTGAGGTCTTGAAGTTTCGGTATAAATATTTTGGTTACACCATCAGGAACAGATGTCTGTTTTGCGTCTTACAGTTCTAGAGGGCACTGGATTGCACTGTTGTATACTTGTAGTTACTATTTCCGTCACTTATATGTATTTTCGGAACTCCTCAGAGAATGTTTTAATGGTTGGCAAAGTCTTTAAACATCCTCTACTGTCATTTCACTTGAAAATGATTCAATACTGGACCTACTCTGTTCAGCATATTATAATCTGATTTAAATGAAGTCGAAGTATACTCTATATTACCCTTGTATCTTCTTTCTTTCTTCATCGGCATAAAATAATAAATTATGATGTAATAGTCACTAATATGTTTTTTTTCTGTTGTTACAGGTAAGATTTATTTTCGTCTTGACCTTCTAAACTACCTTACCTGGAACGTAAGTCTTCACAACTGTGATTTGATCTTATTAACCTTTATTATGATAGGAAAATCGGTGCCATTTCATATTGAAGAAACTTGTGAAATTATTTTCGATGCTATGTTCTACTCTTGTTTAATAACCTCCAAAACGCTATCTATGAGCAATAATTTTGTTAAATCGTTTATTGGAATGAGTAGCTTGGCCAAACTTTATAGTCCCATAGTAATTGGTCTAATTGTTAAATTGTTGTTACCGTGTCTCTGTGAACAGGCAATAGTAATTCTATGCAAATGCTTTTTTTATACAAACTTTGAAACAAAACAAAAATGGTACGTGGTTCAACGGATTAAGGGGGGAGGTAATGGGTGAAATATTCTCCAATTTTGATCAGAATTAGCTTTATTTAATTTTGTTTAAAACTACGATGTACCTTAAGGTGTATGCTAGTTAAGTTTCAGTACCTTCGGGCTCTTTTAAGTCTCCCTAATTACGCGACATTAAACATTAAATCTTAGTGATGAAAAATAACTCAGTTTTTACAAAATTATCCCTAAAAAAGAAAACTAATATTCAAGTTGGTTATCATGAAGTAAGCAAGCATCAGTTGTAAGACTGAATACTTCTGACGAGGCTGCATGTACACATTTTTCATTTCGGTATCATGCGAATGTTAAAGACATTTTTCCACATTTTTGTTGTTTTTGTATATATTGGGAAGTAAATTTGTTCTACAGATCTAGGGCAACGAGTCAGAAATTTTAACTGTAAGATCTTCAAGTTTGATTAACAAATTAGCGCATTTTTATTGTGTCAATATAGTTCTTAAAATGAAAAGTAAAGTATGTGTTGTGATCTTTAATTTTTTCTGAAATTTTTATTCTTGCATTGAAAATTACTTTTTTTCTCTATTTGTAGTAAAGATACAGGAAAACTAATGCGTAACTTTTGTTTTGAATATGTTATTGGTCATATTAAAAGAACTCAGACATTTTAATGAAAAATTGTGTTACAAGTTTAATTTTGAAATATGCAAATTTTTCAGTATTAATTTTTGAATAAATCAAAAATGATAAAGTGTCAATAATGAAATTTCTTCACAACATTAGCTGTTATACCACGAACATATGTGCAAAAAAAAAAGTATGTAGCTTTAAAATGTACAAAATAGAAATTTCACACATTATTCGCCCTTACGCGAGGTTCAAAGGTCCCTCTACAGCCAAAGGAAATAGAACACAGATTTCCATAATGATGTCACCCATAATTTCCCCGAATTGTATATGAAATTCGTGAATCTCGCGATACATTCAGGCTTACTGTTAGTCTTGGAGCTGATGTCAATCTGTACTTTCGCTATAAGCCAGCTTCACGCAGCTGTGAAAACATACAGAAACTTCCGTGTATTTCTTTTGTTTTCTGCTTTGTTTGCTCACCATAGTAACAATGGAATTCCTACTAAAATCGACTTCAGTTTACTGTTATTATTTCCTCTGCCCATACCATAGCTACTATAGGTAGAGGAAGTATTGTTTCCGACCCCCAAATTCGAAATTGAGTTTTTAATATAAACACACGTTTTGAGGTTCCCTGAAACCAAAAATACTATTTTCGGAAACATGTCCTTGTTTATGTGGATGTGCGTGAACACTAGCCCCATAACGGAAAATCGTATGAAAACAAAATTTTGTATTTTGTATCAGGTACCTTCTAAAGTTTATCTTATTTTTAAGGGGACTTTATTTAAAGAAATTTTAGTTTTTCGCAATTTTCTCGACAACAGTTTTTATGATTTTGTTTAAATTTTACACATGAGGTGCTTATACTAAGAACTAAAACTTTTATTTGAAACATCTTTTCGAAAAACATATCTGAAGGGTAGTTATAAGCCACCCACTGTGAATACGTGATCTTTGCAATATGGCCTCTTGTTCTCTAACAGAATGTGAAGTGAGGAAAATGTATTGGCCATGCTTAAAGTAAAGAAAATTAAGACAGTACATTAGTGAGATTTTATTTGGGTTATGTATCATTCGGGGATGCGATTTGATGTGGTAAGGGCATTTCCATTTTTACAACCAATTTGCATGAAGAGAATGCCATACATAGGCATAATAATTCTAGAGTGATAGGGAAAAAGCGAATAAGTCAAACAAATTAAGGTTTGAAGGGAGACAAAAAAAAAATTTATTTCCACAGCAATGTTACAATATTTAGTTCAGTCCATCCAAATATTTTTACATAGTATATGATAGTATGAACACTGTCTGGATGAGCTGGACTAAATATTGTAACAATTCTGTGGAAATAAAATTTTTTTTTTTTTTGTCTCTCTTGAAACTTTGCTTTTATGACTTTTTTTTTCAGTACAATCAGCATGCCCCATTACATCTGTAATATTACATGCATTGCATGCCCTTGCTTTACAATTGACTGACTTACTATGTACAATTTTACCTACCTGATTGTTCTATTGCTAAAGATATGTGAAATATTTACAGTTAACTAATCTACTATACACTATACAATATTTATCTATCTGTTATACTACTTGCTTAGGATATTTATGAAATATTTACAATTGACAAGTTACTATCAATTCATTAATTGTATCTTACTTTACATTATTTCCTTCTTCCTATTTTGTGTTTTTCTTGTGTGTATTCTTTTGTATGCTTTTATGACTTATTCGCTTTTTCCCTATCACTCTAGAATTATATTGTACCAACTAGCGAATTACCTATGGGTAAATTATCCATGGGCAAATTAGTTCCATTTCACCCACAATGATATAATGAGGAAGGCCTTGGAGTTGTACAGTTAATTTAATTCAGAAGGCTTTGATTCTCATTGTTTAAATTATTATTGATCCTATGAGAGGTTAAATTTTATCCAGCCATCCATAAAAGGATAAATTAACCCGACGATTTACCCTTGGAAAGATCTAGCCCGAGTTTGTAGGAACATTTTTTCTGCCATTTTCATATTTACCCAGAGGACATTTATCTAGAAACTCGCCACAAGTGTAAGTGATTGCTATCTTTAAATTATTTGTGTTTGTGTGGTGTTATTCTTGGGTAAATTCTGTCCATTGGATAATTTACCCATAGGTAATTCGCGAGTTTATAGAAACCGGCCATTAGAGGCTAGCTTTTAACTGGGCAGAAGAAGTTTTGTGAATTTCACATAAGATTTTTGTAAGATAGCAGTGTGACTGCTAAACAGGAATCGAGAAAATGTGCGTTCAGAAAATAATGCTTTCTTTCTGGATGCAAGTCTCGACTTTAGAAAACAAGCTAACATAGGAAATCGTGGCTGTTTGCAGTCGGGTTTGGTACAGCCGTACAATCACACCGGAATGCTAATGCGGTGTGGGGTATTAAGTCGCTACACTCTAAATCCCCGGGGGAGAAATGACGGGGTGTCATTTGAATTTCAACACACACGTTCCTGGGTGTTACGTACATCCAGCTCGAAGGGAAATATTAATGCACTCCATTGTAAACTACAACAACACCCCTTTCATTTATTGAAACCAAATTTCATTTTAAGACAGGAAGCAGGGTAAATTCGTCGTTTCTTACTCTATTTATGTAGTACGGTAAAATTCTCTGTAATTCACTATCACAGCCCGGATTTTCTTTATTTATTTATTTATTTATTTGTCTTAGTTTTACCTCTCCCTTTTAGGATTTAAGCGACCCAAGCCGCCCGGGCCTTACAGGGCCGCGACCTGTCGGGAGAGGGATTATCTTTGGATCACATACGTACATACTTTTTTGACCAGACAAGGACATGGAGGGCCTCCCCGGATGAGTGATCAGCCCAATGCCGGGGCCACCTCCGAGACAACACGAACACATAGGACGAGACACACCATTTACACACACACACACACACCAAACAAGGCGAGGATGGGATGAAGATGATAATGACGGCCATTTTCAATTTTAAATTTCTCTTCAATCTAAAATCTGTGCATTTTGCTTTAGATTTTTAATCTGTATTTACGGTTTCATCTGCCGCCTGAGTGGTCTAGTGGTCAACGTTGCTGACTGCAGTATTTCAGGTTTGGGTTCGTCCCCCGGTATTTCCTCGGATTTTCTGAGGTTGGGAGGTTTAGAACGGGGTGCACTCAGCCTCATGGCACAAACTGAGTAGTTATTTGATAAAAGGATGTACCGGAATTTAGTTTTGGTTATATTTAGATGTAGAATATATTGCCATTTCACTACTAAGAAATGTAACTTTAAAAGAATCATTTTTCTTTATACTCGTTTAAACAACATTACAAATCAGTTTCTGCATGTATACCAGTAGGCCATGTTAATATTTATGTGCATTTGTTTTCTGTTGTTGATGAGATTTGTTTTCTATTCATTTCAATTTATATTAAACTTTAATGATTATGATACAGGATAAAATAGCGGCGATGATTCATTGTAAGAAGATATCCAATTCGGCATTTGCCTTTGTGACTGGGAAAACCATAAAAAAAACCAAGTCAAGTTGACCGGCCACGGGATTTCAACCAAGGATCTCCCTAATGAGCATATTGTTGTAGGCCTAGCAGATAATACGCCTATGTAATGTAAATCATGAATTTTTGTAAAGTACGTTGCTCATATTAACGTAGAGTTTTATTCATAGCTATTCGCTCACTTTCCACGTAGAATAAGAAACCTTACAACAGAAAAAATACATATTGGATAAATAATTTTTGTAAGATATTTTATACACATAGTCTAGCTATATCTGCACATATTTTTTAAACATTTCTTATATGTCTGTATACAGCAGTATAAGAGATGCATTTTAATTCCTTAGCCAAATGTCCATGTTTCCTGGATGCTTGTCAAAAGGAGCGAAGTGCAGAAGGTTAAATTTTGCATCTGGAAAGCTTTTAAACGCTATTAATTCGAAAGCAATCGATCTTGGCCTCAAATTCGTCCAAGGTGGGCCATGATAGACGCTATTAATTTTTATTAGAGACTGAATGGATGGGAGCTTATACACGGCCTCCCACACACTCCAGAGGGAACAGATTGCGAGATTTATTGGTTCTGTCAGAGAGCACACGACCAACCAACACAGAACATCTGGATCACTTAGCTTGTTAGAATCCAGTTTGGCGTATGCCATACCACAGAATTTCTTTAGAATCTAGTAAAACAGTTTCTACTATAACCATACTTGTTGGATATGAATGATTACTACATGACTGAATTTATCACTTTTCTCAAATAGATTGGGTTTCTTTTGTCACAAATATACAGTTTGACAGGAAATATAAAATAATTTTTAGACAGTCGAAAGTGAAGGAGTCATTTTCAGCGGTAGATGATATTATTTAAAAGAAGAAAATTATGCCACTGAATGGTAACCAACTTAAATTGCTTCAACTTGTTTTTAGTTTAAAATATTTGCATAGGATTATTACATAGACGCAGTTTGATAAACATTGCAATTTTAAAAAGTCACTACGCTTTTTTAAATATGAAATTTCTCACCGTTATTGCAAAACTAGTCCCACTTGGTGAGTGAAAAGCTTGTCCTTAAGTTGGGAGCCCGAAATCAATAACAGCTGTCTGTGCACTCCAATATTGCTAGGTCCATGGTGCGTATTATTATTATTTCACGAATTTTCACGACTGACTTAAACACAGAATACGATACCCGTAGTAAAATGATTTTATTTTGCCCTTACGGGCTCGTTTCGTAAACACAACCTACTCGCGAAATAAAATCTCGTTTTTAACACTACGACCATAAATAACTATTATCAGAAACAATGTATTTCCCAAAACTACTCTAGTAATTTTCAATCTGACTCCCTTAAAATGTTACGAAAAAGAATAATAAAGGTTTTTTTTTTAAAAAAAGGCCTAGTTATTACTCAAAAGGTTCTTTTTAAATTAATGTTATGACTATCGTACAAATTTATAAATCATGTTTATCAAAATAACTTCATACATATCCTAATAGGCTATATTTGTATCTGAGGTAATCTACTCTTATACAATTCAACGGCCCTAAATAGCGTGCTTGCTCGCCCGCTTCGTGAGACATCGGGTATGCTCGGCGATGTTCGTCTCTCGCAGTCTAAACTTTCATGACGACTACAAAATTAGGAAGGAAAACCGTTTCTTTATTATATAACGCCTAAGTGAAATGAACACAATGAACAAATATTATGATTTTATTTTTACTTACAATTTCCATAGTTCTGAACCACAAACATTTTTAATAATCTACCAGTGTAATTTTCTTAAAAATCCTGGAGTCAATGAATAATGGCGGGCGAAGCCGGGGGCAACAGCTGTAAAATATTGATGGTTTTATCTCTTGAAATATCGCTGATAATAATAATCCAAACAAACCATTCCTTCCCTTGAAACATTATATAATTTCTGAAAATTACACTGAATTGATAAAATAAAATTCACATCATATTCATGTCAATAAACAGCTGAGAAACAATACGTATTATGTGTTCACAGGTTCTTTGGAACGGCATAATCGATTCTGATATAGTTATCCCAGGGGGCGCTTTCATGTCGTGGAATGTACTCTAAAGAAGGAATTTTAGCTGTTTCATTAATTATTAATGACTTAATTTATGAATGATTCGCGTGCAAGTGTTAATAAATATAATGCTTTAATAATTATTATACTCTTAATTTTTAATTTTTAAAAGAATTATCGTGGCGAAGCCACGGGCACCTCCTAGTAGACTACAAAAGAAGACATACTAAAAATTCACCCTATTTAGAACTAAAATATTATACCAGAGGCTCCAAACATAGCATTAGAGGATATGTGTATGGGTATGGGATGATAAATGTCTTAATTGAATGGCGATTATGTAGAAAAATAGTCTAAGAGTCTACCTTCAAAATGTATGTAATAAAATTAGTTTTTTTTTCACTTTGTTTATTTTTATTTCAAAATTGTTGTTGCTTTCTGGACAGCCCTCGTATTTCGTAGAATTACTTCGTATGCGAATGTAGGAATCCAGCTACACATCCCTCCAGAGGATGTACAGTAATCGATTATTCAGGTTCAATTCGACAGCGGTAATCTACATCCTGAACTCAAGCAAGGTAGAGCAGGTTATACTTGGAACACAATTAAACTTCTCTAATTTATTAAATTTCAGAGAATGGAAGTACAAAAATATCACGTGTAACTTCGGATTTCAATTTAAACGCATGAACTTTCTTTTCCCATGCTCACAATCAAAGCAGGGAATTTATTTCTCAAATGGCAGGTAAAGTTTTCTCTCTGTAATTCATCATCCTCCCACCTTCTTCTGACCGCTTCCATTAATCATCCTCCGGAAAAAGGCCGAGAATAGCAACCCCTTATATTAAATTTACACCTTTGTATCCACTCTGTTTGTGTTAGAGAGTTTTCGTAAAACTTTTTCATTTCCACAACTGAATTCAAGAGTTTATCAGATTTTAACCTCCTAATCTTTGAATGGAAAATCATATTGTTGTTTATTACAAGAACATCAATCATATTTAATCAGTAGGGGGCGGAATTCTATGACCTAAATGCATGCATTTATGACCTAAAACACATTAAAATATGACCAATAAAATTTAAAATATGACTTTACCACTTACACATTGTGTATATTTTTTTAAGTTTCATTACAATACATTTTATTAAAATATAGTGTTAATTATTTTAAATATCTGTAAATTCTCAAAAAGTATCATTCTAATGCAACATCTGCAAAATATGATATGAAACTTCAAAATTTCTTTAATAGGCCTATGCACACAAATATGCAAAGATATGACCTAAATATGCATATTCATACTAAATATGCTACGGTACAATAGTTGAAAATTTCCTAAATATGCAGTTATATGCACAATAAAAGCCGTTCCATTTTCATCAAGATGCTTGAAATCGGGTTTAAATTAGTCGGAAACCTCAAATAATGCAAAAAGGGAAAATATGACATGTCATAGAAATCCGGCCTCTAGTTATAAGCTACAGTATTCATGTTTTATTCGTCTGCCTCATAAATATTATATATTACTCTGAATAAGGCTTAGTCCATTTAATTCTCGCAATGCGGCCGCGGCAATATCGCAATATGTAGAGTATAGAAAGCATATGTATGTTTCATATCAGATGTTTTCCCTAGAAAATAAATTGAGGGAAGAATTCAAAGGACTAGAGAGACATAATAATATAGTCTTTAGAAGAGAGGAAGGAAAGGGAATATCGAGTAATTTATAACGGTGTTTACAGGCCCCCCTCCAAGGTGGGAGTTGTAACAGAAGCAAAGACAATTGGGAAATGTAGGCTGTGCATTGTATTGTCATAACAGGAGGGAGGATGAACGTGGGCAAGTCTTTGTATTGTTTGAATCCCTTCAGGCAATCTAATATATAAAGTCGAATGTGTGTTTGTGGGTGTGTATGTTTGTTCCTTATACAAATCTACATTTCTTTACCAATTTACACGGAATTTTGCACACATACCCAGTTAAGCCCGGGAAGTATAGCGGTCAACATTAAAATTCAAACAAAATACTCCTTCCCTTGAAAATTATATAATTTCTGAGAATATTATACTGAAAACAATGAAATGCTGTTCAGTTTACATGACAACAGTGAATTGTTTACTGTGATTACATAGGGCCTTGGCAACTATATAGCCTAATGCTGGACTTGAACGAATTATGATTCCATCGATGTAATATATTGGCGAAAATAATTACTGAAAAATGAATTACACGAAAATAAAGCACAGTGTGATGCAGTCACATAACTTTCTCTACCCTCGACATAAGAAATATTTTCTCACTTCACATTTTGATGTAGAATAAGAGGTCGTATTGCAGGAGCAACTTAAGTGTGTGAGTATGCTATACCAGAAGTCGGTAAATAGTCAGTTATCCATAGCTGTAGGCTTCGTATTAGTTGAGATTTATCATAGGCTCTAAGCATGGGATGGAACATTTTGAGTCCTATACTCGCAGTATATTATGTCCCGGGTTTTAGGGGAGGAAAGTATGAAAGTGATACTGCATTTCTATTTTATTTCAGGCCCGAAACGGTTTAACATGAGAATGAGAAATAAAATTTTCCGTCAAGTCAATACAGTCTTATGTAATTAATGTTTCTTCTTATTTCAACCCCTCCCAGGCATGATGAGTAGAAGCAACGGAATGCAGCTTTCGACATCCTCTATGAACCATAAAAAGCTATATCTAGCGTTTTCTGAGGGAATAGTCTGAGTGCCATATGTTGTTCTTCCTCATTTCGAATTCTACATACATTATTATATCAGGACCTAGAGTTTCAACATCGAAAGTCCTCCATAAGTTAATTTCAAATTACAAAATACAAAGCCCGGGCGACGCCGGGCCTTTTCAGCTAGTAATGAATAAACTTGACAACATTTTCAAGGCTGTTAAAAAAGAAAACTGGTACTGAATTATTTATTTATTTATATTTCCCACTGGTGTAGTTAAGGCCTTCTTTTCCACTAATCAGAGGTGGATACATTCAAACCTTACCAAATAATCTAATTAAGAATAAATAAGAGAGACATGTGATTATATTACGGTCATGAAAACCACCGTTAACGACTGTGGGTACGGCATGCTGACCACATGCCCATCTGTATGTGGTAGAAGACGCAGCGGTCGGGTGGTAGGCAAATCCCTCTAGGGATGTAGCGCCATGGAGTTTTTTTATGATTATATTATGTAATGTAAATTATGTTAGTGAAAACTATAATTAAAATTATATTAAACCATAATAATGAAAATTCAAAATTGAAGTAGAACGAATGAAAGAAAAAACAGTAATATGTAGAAATAGAAAAAGTAAAATGAAAAAAATAATAAAAAACAAAAATAAAAAATTAGTATGTATTAAGGCAGCGTTTCTTAACCTATTTGAACCCGAGGACCTCTAAAATGTTTTAAAAAAAATGTACGGACCCCTAATTTTACATCCCATTTTTAAAAGAAGTCCTATATTCTTAACATTTCGGGTATTAATTATAGGTCATTATAACGAAATATGTGAAAAAATTTTACTTCTTTACTTTCCACTTGCTTTATGATATTTTTTAATTATGTCTGAGGACCATCTGCACCATCTTCGCGGACCACAGGTTGAGAAACGCTGTATTAAGGGATTGCCCAATTTTTTCCTATAAATTTGAAATTTTACTCTTTTAACCAAAACCTGATCAGAAATTACAGTTTCAAGTTTCAGTTTAATATGCATAGGCTTTTTTGAATTTGTTTCTGCGATATTTATGAATTTAAGATATTTTTAATACGAATTTAAACAATCACCTACGACACATATTTAATTACGAATCTCAATTTCTTTATGTGACATTCTTAAATGCTTGCTTTACAAAATTACTGAATGAATTTTAAAAACCTCATAAATACACTTTTTAAAAATATTTTACATAGAAATATGAGAATATAACACCTGAACGTTTTTTTAATTATTTTTTATTTTTTTACCCATGTTATTATTAGAGAGAGTTTATAATTCTGAATAATTTTGACCAAGAATTTACTTTCATTTAATTGTGTTTTGTTTATTATGGACTACATTATTACTGATGGTAAGAAACTAACTTCTGATGAAGTATACAAACTTACTGATGAAAATAATAAAGATGGACCATCAAACACCTGCTGAAATCAAAAACATACTATTCAGTGGAAAAATACGAGGATGAAGATGTGTCAATTTAAATTTTCAGGAATATAGTTATACCAAGCGAGGTGGCCGAGATGGCAATATCTTGGACTCGCATTCGGGAGGTCCCAGGTTCAAATCCCGTGGCCGGCCAATTTTACATGGGTTTTGACATGGTTTCCCCAGTCGTAAAGACAAATGCCGAATTGAATATTTACATAACATGAATCATCCTCATCATTTCATCCTGTATCATATCCATTATAAATTAATATCAGTTGAAATTCACTCCATAAAAATACACCAATAATAGAAGCAATTGGCAATCAATAGTTCCATGGCCTACCCTACTGTGTAGACTCGCATTCCGAAATCGTGATATAACCTTGCAGCTAAAAGGAGTATAACTTAATTGAATATTGTGGTAGAAAAATAAAAATATGAAACATGCTGCAGGAAAATAAGTAAATGAGGATAACTAAAAGAAAGAAATAGAACTAAAGCTCTTCAAAAAAAAAAAAGTTAGAGAGAGGCATAGCTAAATGCATAACAGCCACTTGCCGTATAGCCATCAATGGTTCCTTCCTTTTTTAAGATTACTTCTGGAGCGCCGTGTCGTACGAGTTCTGCAACTTAATCGACAAAGCGGTAATGCAGTGTAACCTAACTTTCAGGCTTCGCTTACGAAGTGTCGTTTGTTTTTCAGTAATCACCTTGTTTTATAGCTTGAACTTTAAATCGGATCCTCGAAGCAAATCGGACTTTCCATCTCTCTGAACTACTACAACACCAAACTAATATACATATATATACATACACGAGGGACGGGGCATACATTATAGCAACTATTTTATCTTTGGATAATGTGGGTCCTTTTAAAATTGTTAAAATATGCCAATGAAAGAGCAGAGAATGGAATCTCTATATACAGTATATAAGAGATGTCCTGACTGAATGACTGACTGAGTTTTTTTTCAATTTTCCGAGATCCGTTATGCGCTTACGGCACGAGTATTGCATGCTATTTTTTGCACGATGATTATTTATATCAATTTATTTATATTAATTGAGATATTAGCTGAAAATATTATGTATATACACTATTGAAGATGGATGTTATATTTCAGAAAGTGATTCGCATGTGTTTGTTGTTATGGGAACCGAATATTTGTCCTGGGGGGGGGGGGGCTTGTCCATAAAGGCTTGTATTATGATGAGTGCCGTAAGTAAATTCTTACCGCACGGAAAATTGTTTTGTTTCCATAGCAACAAGATTGCGTGCGGGAATGTCAACTTACGATCCACGGCAACAATATTCGTAAGTACCTCTAATTAGTTAAGTCGTGCAAAAAATAAATAGTTACATAAGCGAGGTGTAGTTAAATTCTTGCTAAATCTGAAGCTGCTACTTTGTGAAGATGTTTTTATCGGGGCTCCTCTCTGCAACACATCTCTTATCTCACCTCTCGTGTGTCATTTGCTAACCTTCCTCCCTGCACGTTCTTATCTTAGTGATTTAGAGCATCCCTTAAAACGTGTTACCACTTCCTTTCCAAATATAAGTTTCACACAATCAGGAATTCCGCAGATTCCTCTCTCTCTCTCTCCCCCTATCTATATCTTTCCTTATGTTTCTTCCTCATCCTACATCTATCTATCTCTTAAGTAGGGCTCAGAAGTTTTTACATACTAGTGTTAAAATATGTGCATATCTATATATATATATATATATGAATGTATGTGTGTGTGTGTGGGTGTCCTTTATGCATCACTACACCATTCATCCGATCGCCATGAAACTTTGGGAAGTTGTTGAGTACATTCCCGGGAAGGTTTTCGGCATATTACATTTTTAGTTTTTGCTTTCGTTATTGAGTTATGAGTGAAAAACGGGCAGAAAACGTGTATTTTAGCGTTTTCGAAGCATCAATTTTCAGTTACACATTTCAATGTCAAATCAATTACAGTAGGCTTTGGCTATTTTTGTCATAAAACCATCACGATCGCTTGAATGTTGTAGCTCACGCTGGTCGACTCATTTGTTTATCATGTCAAGGCACGCAGATATATGAAATTTTCAACCAACACCGAAGAGGATTATTATTATTATTATTATTATTATTATTATTATTATTATTATTATAAGAGGGATAATCAATATAGGCCTAAATATGGTCAAAGTTGTTCGATTTGGACGAAACTCACTATACAGGGGTTTTCTGGGCCAAGTACCTCGAATCTGAGGTCGCTTTTACCACGCGACGCCTAAATGGGGTCAAACGTTGTTCGATTTGGACGAAACTCACTATACAGGGGTTTTCTGGGCCAAGTAACTCGAATCTGAGGTCGCTTTTACCACGCGATGCCTAAATGGGGTCAAACGTTGTTCGATTTGGACGAAACTCACTATACAGGGGTTTTCTGGGCCAAGTACCTCGAATCTGAGGTCGCTTTTACCAGGCGACGCTATCTAATCGTGGTATGTAATTCACGTGATTTAGGTGTTAATAAATATAATGATTTAACTATTATGCTCTTAATTTTTAATTTCTGAAATAATTATCGCGGGCGATCGCTTGATTTTGTAGGTCCGTCCTTGACGATTCATTTGATTAGAATATCAAGTCCCACAGACGTATGAAATTTTCAACCTACACGGAAGAGGGATATTCAATATAGGCCTAAATATGGTAAAACATTGTTCGACTTGGACGAAACTCACTATGCAGAGGTTTTCTGGGCCAGGGAACTCGAATCTGAGGTCGCTTTTACCAGGCGACGCTATCTAATCGTGGTATGTAGTCCACGTGATTTTGGTGTTAATAAATATAATGATTTAACTATTATGCTCTTAATTTTTAATTTTTGAAATAATTATCGCGTGCGAAGCCGCGGGCACACGCTAGTATGAAATAAATAACAGAATATGGATGGTTTCGTATAGCCTAGCACATTATTGCATATTTTTATGGTTTTGCGATTATGCATCATATTTGCTTGGTGTGTGCATATTTTATTAATTCATCAAAAGTTTAGTGGCATTTTCTGGCAGATTAAAAAAATTGAGCATATTTCTGTTAATCCAATCATTTACAGCATTTTTGGCTAAGAGAATGTTTTGAGGATCGCCTGTACAATAATTAACATTACAGAGCCTAATGTTTTCGGAACTGATTGTATAATATTAATGAGGAGTTCGTGTCATTAATGTTCAATTTACTATTTTTTTTTTTTTTTGCACTGACCATTTTTAAAACTTTTGTAATGTAATTCATTAATTTCCAAGACACAAATGGATCCGTGTCACACAGTGTGGAATTAATAGACTTCAAATTTTTAGAATCAGAAAATTAGATTTTAGGTAACTGAAATAGCCTCAATAAAACCATGAAATAGGCCCCATAAATTAAAAACTTTCTGAAATTCCTATTTAAAATGACACATTAGGACTATTTCTTACTCCAAATTAATAGATTAAGTATTAAGCTACGAACAGCCTAATACTGTAGATTGTGTCTTATTATAGAAATATCAGATTATCCTTAGATAGGCATATTGCATAATAATTTTGACTTCATATTTTGAATAAATTTCTATGTTTCAGTCACATATAACTATTTACTCTAACTATTACTATAACTATGTACTATAACTATTACTATAAAAAAACTATTTACTATAACTATTCAACTTTTTACTATTTTTATCTCTCTCTCCCCCCCCCCCATGTTGGGGCTGTGGATTTTGTTACGCTTATTTTCCTAGAGAGGGCAGAGGGACAGGTGGTAAGCCCATCGCCCATTATTGAGTTGTATAGGTTATTTGCATTTGTATTTTTCTAGCTATATATATATTCCATAAATAAATATATATATATTTTTTTTTATAAGTAAAGTAACAGTGGAATATGCCTATTGACGCCATGGTTTCCACATTCATTTGTCCAGGCTTCCGTTACATGTCTTTCCTTTATAAGCGTTAATAGCACGTCAGAAAAGTAAAATCGGCCGAGACCCTCGTAATAATTCCAGTCTAGCGGATTTCCAGATTATCAACGGACCCCTCTCTTCAGAACAAACGAACAGCTGTTAACAGCGCGACAAGTGCTGCTACCTCCCGGCTGGAGGAGGAAGCAAAGCTGAGGCATGGAGAAACGTTAGCAGAGCGACGCGCACGGTGTCAGTTGGACTGAGATCGAGAAACGGAACGCGAATCGCGCGTGCGGTTGTGGGTATGCGTGCTTCGTGCGTGCGTGTGGGTGCAAGTGTCTAGTGGCTCGGCGGGAGAAAGTAAAAAAAAAAAAAAATTAAGTGCATTTTATAAGAAAATAATATGAACAGCAGTGAGTAAGGGTATTTGTGTTGTGTGTATTTGAATTTAATTTGCTGGGATGAGACCCATGAAGGCCGATAACAACAGTACTTGGAGGCATAGCTGGCATTTTTCACCGTATTTATCTGGAGACCTACCTGTGGGATCTCTCTGTGGTCCAGCCTTCAGCTGGGAGTCTCAGCTGTTCAGCGGGAGTGCCATTCTGTTCAATAACAATGCTAATGGAGCGTCTGGAGACTCTTCTCAACATCCAGTTTCAAAGTAAGCCGATTAATTTTAACAAAATTGAACGAAAAAGATATATTTATTTATTTAAAGTGAAGTTATTGCTCAATAACCACGCCTAAATTTTTATTAACGTGAGAAATAAAACAAAAATATTATCGTTTATATTTATTAAATTTTATGATTATATTTTTCTTTTTATGTAATTTTATGAAGAAATATACTAATCAGGATTCTATAAAAAAAAGTGTAAACTTTGGTATTTCGAAGATGTTTGTCTTCTCGAAATCCTAGGATTGTTTCGAATTTTACATCGTTTTTTATTCGTCATTATTCAACTTGACTCCCCTATTTATGGTATAGATAAGTTCCCTGTTCGAAATTCTACCTAATATAAAACGTAGATTTGATATCTAAAATAAGAATAAAGTAATTTTTAAAGAACATAAAGGCTGTAATACCTTACATGAGATTTTTCCTTTTTATAAAAAAAAAAAAAAAAATTACACTAACCAGGACTTTTTAAAAATTGAAAACTTCAGTACGACGAAAGTGTTTGTCTTCTCCAATTCCTAGGATTTTTTTTCGAGTATTATACGTTTACTGCAAGCGGTTTTCTTACATAGTCTTTTATTCTTCATTTTTAGAAATCGTTTGTAAAGACGTTTAACTCTCACCCCCTTTTTTAGTATAGAAAAGTTCTCACTTTAAAAATTTCATATCTTTGACCCTATGCTCCAAATTTACAGGCTTATGAGAAGCTCGGATACTACATAGAGCGCAAAAATATAAGTTTGTCATCTGCTAGCATAAACCAGTATTATTATCGAAATTTCCAAGGGCTGTTTAAAATTTATTGACTTATTTCTGGAGCGCCAATAACATTTTTAGTATTATTTTCAAGTTTAATAATTCTTACATGTATCTAAAAAGCGTTTAAGGTCATTTTCTTATTCCAAGTGAATTAATATTTTTATAGATATTATACAGAGGAAGAGAAATGAACCTTAGAATCCATTAAAAGTCCGAAAACGTACATTACAAGTTCCATATTCTAGTTTTCAATATGCCTATAATTATTTTTAACTGTTTCATTAGTGTTTATTTATCTATAAACTAAATCATCAGTGGCGGACGCAGGGGGGGGATTGGGGGTTACATCCCCCCCCCCGAAATTTGAAAAAAGGCTATATATGTACTCTAAGTGGCCAGTTTTATAAACTAATTTTTTATGTAAGTTGAAAGTCAAATCCCCCCCCCGAAAAAAATTTCTGCGTCCGCCACTGTAAATCATCATAAGTATACAGAAAATAATAATTTATTATTAATAAATTATTAATAAACTTATTATTACTTAATAATAATTTATTATTAATAAATTTATTATTATTTAATATTAATTTATTATTAATACATTTATTATTATTTAATAATAATCCATTAAGAATAAAACCTAAATTCGAACTTAATCGTTTACTTACGAAAACTTCCAACAAATCGTTTTGCGGGTAGTAGGCTATCAAAGCGCGCATCTCGAAATTACAATATTAGAGTTTTATGACTTGTGTGACAAGAGTTTTAACAAAGGAGTTTTACGTTAATCTTTCTTTCTTTTTGAGATTTTTACTTGATAGGGTAAAAGTTATAAATCATAATATAATTGATGGGGCTAGTTCCATAAGGGCGTAAGGCACATCTTGAATTTTGAGCTTTTAACATTTATGCCTTCTCCTCATATCTCTTAAATACTCAGTGAACAATTTATACTTGTGCCTTAAACCTCTGCTCAGTCATAAGAAAAGACCTGTGCTTGTGAGTGGTAAAATTTTTTTAAAACATCAAGATTTCTCAAAACTATGCTCTTGTGCCTTACGCCCTTATGGAACTAGCCCCTTCGTATATTATATAAGTTATATTAAGCATTCAAACGTCAGGATTATTTATCTCCGTCTACCCTTAGTACAGTTTTGCTCACAACCCTTGGATAATGGAGTGAGCATAAAAGCTGACATGTGCAGTGAAGGGAGGTGGTTTGTGTGTTGCATACTTTCCAGGGGTGCAGGTTTTCCGTATATCCGATTGGATGCATGACTGAAGGGCAATACCAGAAACAAACGAAGAACGTAAGCGCAACTATCTATGCTTGCTCCCTGCATTAGGGCGGGTTTTTCTGAGAGAATAAACCTGAGGAGGAACTATGGGTGAAACTGAAATCAAATTACAGTTTTTTACGTAAATGATTCAGTTTTGGAACAAACATTCGTCCTGGAATATCTATAGGCCTATACGCCACCAAAGTTAAATATTTTTCCTTGTACAGTGTTTAGCATGACACAAAATATTACATTGTTACATTTATTTACCAAAGTTTCTTTGACATTTAGTAAATTGTAAGTTGACGAACACTTAAATTCATCATGAAAGTAAATTTACAATAGTTGTTTCATTAACCATTCCCAAAGACGTTCTATATATCTACCTTTCCAGAACTAAATTTATATGTTTATATAAGCAATCATGAAGGATAAGCATCAGTGGACACTAAGTTTCAAGTCGATGAGGAAAATTTTAATGGAACAGCTGGCCTTAATGATTGGTAATTGTAATACGTGCCTAAAAATCCTGACATTTTACAAGAAGCAAGACTGTACTAAACTTATATCTCTGCTTTTATTCAGATTTTGTTTTTGTTGTTTACGTGATGCATTTATAGTAAATAAATCTTTTGCCTCTGAAAAATGTTGTACCTTTTAAAAATCTTGCTTTAGATATTGATAATTTTAGAAATTTACACTTGCATTTTGAGCTGTAAGATACATAGAAAATTATTCTCTGTCAAAAATTGTTACTTACATTACTTCAATCCTATTAATATCTATCGCACTGGCTTTCTGTGCCCAAGGTTGCGGGTTCGATCCCGACCCAGGTCGATGGCATTTATGTGTGCGTAAATGTGACAGGCTCATGTCAGTAGATTTACTTGCATATAAAAGAACTCCTGCGGGACAAAATTCTGGCATACCGGCGACGGTCACAGGTCTAAGTTGCAGTACATCCCCGTCGTTAAGTACCTATATGCCAACCAACCTATTAATATCAAATTTAATTACACAGATTGACTGACCGCCTGCCTGCAAGGTCTAATTAATGATCACCAGGGCCCGGATTCTGATGACCTAAAATAGTTTGAAAAATGGCCTATAAAAATGACCCTAAATTTGAAAGAAAATGACCTAATGATTATAAAAACTGATATTTTATTTATCAAAAATTATTATTGTACACACAAAGTTATAGACTAGTTTGTACATAATTGTAAAAACTGTAAATAACTGTAATGTTGTGAATGTTCTTTTCTCACGGAAATTTAAACTGGCAGTGAGGCACTGGTGAGTCAAAATTCGGCACATCCTTTTGTGGTCTGCCGGATTATATTATTGTTTATTGAGGGTAAACAGTAGTTTGCACTCTCAAATCCAAGCAAATGGCAGACTCTGGTGCCAAGTCAATCTAATAACAATAGTAATATAATACAAAATTTTGGCGTTTCTTTGATTCTCACTTCCGACTGAGACATGTCAACACGCTGAATGTATCCTTCTTGCATTAAACTAACAACACTTCAAAGACAGCACCGCTAGCGACGTAAAAAGTTAATACACTCAATGTAAATACATGAAAATGACTAAATAAGGAAGCAAATGACACGAAAATGACAAAATAATGACCTAAAACTGAAATAAATGCCCTAAAAATATAAAATTGCATAAAATGACAAAAAATGACCTAATAAAAATGCATTTCTATAATCTAGGGATCATGATTAGGATTTATCTACAAGTTTGCAATGTCTAAGCAGCATCAATAAAAATATGACATGTCATTAGAATCCGGGCCCTGATGATCACCGTTGCTGACTACGGAACCATAGGTCTGGGTAAAGGAAGTTACTCCTCTGGGTCGCGAGCGACCCCTGGGGATCCCGTAAGGGGATATTCACAGCGGATTTGTTACCGGGGTGCGCCAGTCCCCTACCTACTTAAACCTAAGGACACATACACACACCCAGTCCTGAACCCGGGAAAGAAATTTTTCACTACTGAAAAATCCCCAACCCGGCCGGGAATCGAACCCGGGCCGCCGGAGTGGAAGGCAGGAGCGCTACCGACGCACCCACGGCGGCGGACCAGGTCTGGGTACCACGTCGTATATTTCTGAAGTAGGGAGGCCTGGAATGGGGTGGCACGAAGTAAAGAGCTACTTGGAACTCTACAATATCAATTACGATACAGTCATTCCCCTGTAAAGGACAATAACATGACTTAATTTATTTTTATTAAAATTAACTACTTCCCAACTTAAATACATTTTGATCTAATAAGCTATATCCTTATTACACTTTGTATTTAATGGAAATTTTTTCCATCAAATAAAACATCTCAGCCACAAACAGTTTTCATGTCAGTATTCATGAAAATGTTATTTTAAAACAAAGACCTCTGACTTAAGAACCTTTACCCTGGATCCACAAAATTATTAATAAAATAACCATGTAATATTAAAGTGCCAGAATGCTTTGTTTAATAAGTGATAATTACAATTAAGTTATGATATGAAGAAAATAAGTTATTTCTTAAATCGATTTCAGAGATAAGCTCCAGATCGATTCATTAAGCAGGGCTTACGGAAGAACAAAGGTCTACATTGATAAGCATTTGTGAAGTGAACGAATGTTTGGGTAGTGTTATTTGTCAAAGCTACCTGTATTAGAACTTCCAGAGCCGTAGGCCTATATGAAAACCGTAAAACAATATGTTGTCATGAGAAATGATTTGCATTTGATAAATTCTTTCTAATATATTACCATAAAATCGGAACTAAATTGGGAATTACTCCGGTACCAGTCAACCGATTTGGTCCAATATCAATAGGCTTCTTCCCATGGATGTTATAATGCGTATACGGAGTGAGTTATCGCGCATACAAACACACGGAGGGATAGACGGACAGACATTTTCCAGACCCCCCCCCCAATCTTATAGAGTTATAAACTAAAGTAGGCCTACCATTCTGGGACTTAATAACTAATTAAAGTGAAACTTGATCGAACTCATCCTCGAAAGAAAGCAAGCGTTTTTGAGACCAGAGTCCTGTATTATAAATACCAGCACGCTAACCGCCCGACCACCGAGAGCGCCAATTTTAACGTACTTTTTAATTCGTCCTTCTTCCCAGCTAGTCAGGGCGGGCTTGAACACCTTGTTGTGCGTGTGGGTGTCTGCACACAGCTTCAAGGCCGCTTCTTGATTCACAAGCCGAGGAGGATTCAGATGCTGGAAAGAGATAACTTATGCATCCTTCCTAATCTGCAGACTCTGATCTTAATCCTAATTGCATTTGACCTAATACGAAAATATCACCTGCACAGTCTCGTGGCTAACGCATGGCCGCGTTCGATCTCCGGTACCTCCTCAGATTTATATGATTTAGGGCAGCGTTTCTCAACCTATGTTCCCGCGAAGATGGTGCAGATGGTCCGCAGACATAATTTTAAAAATATCATAAAGCAAGTGGAAAGTAAAGAAGTAAATTTTTTTCACATATTTCGTTAAAATGATTTATAATTAATACCCCAAATATTAAGAATATAGGCCTACTTTTAAAAGTGGGATGTAAAATTAGGGGTCCGAAATTTTTTTTAGACATTTTAGAGGTCCTCGGGTTCAAAAAGGTTGAGAAACGCTGATTTAGGGAGTTCTGGAAAGAGTAAGGTTTATCTTTTATACCTAAATTCATATTAAATACATTTTCAATTGCATAAATCCAGCGCTTATGCCTATATGGTCGTTCGTGCTTTTACTATGCACAAGAAAAAGAGATAAAATGTAACACTAATAATGCAATACAATATAATCGAAATGAAAATATAAAAAATAAGAAAAATAACAACAGAAGAGAAATGCCAATGATAGTACAATACAATTTAATACAATAGGCTATAATATTAGCCTATATACTATACAAAGATTATTCCCTCTGCCCTTCTCTCCCTCCCTTGTCTACCCTGCGTCTTCGTACTTTAGTCATGAATTTCCCCACACCTTAGAAGAATTTTATGTTACTCAATATGCCGAATATCGCCACGTGAACTCTCGTATAGACAATAAAAGATTCCAGCAGTTGCCGTAGCATTTCAGTGGCTTCACATTCAGTGAGAATAATAATAATATGCTGTGCTGTATTATCCTTGTCACTTAGTGGGAATATTCTGGCATTCACGTGTTTAACTATTTCCAGGCTCCTAGGCGAAACTAGGATAAACCCGTCCTGCCTTCAGAGCTTCCCCCATAAAGATATCTCCCCAGTTGGTTTTGATCATTGTATCTCCAGAGCAACCTTGTCCCTACTCTCTGGATAGGGGTGCACCATCGTCATGATTAAAGATATGAATGAAAACGGAAAAAAAATCAGGAAAAGGAAGAAACAAATTAGGAAAAATAGCCAAAACTGAAAGACGGAAAAACTGTAATATGTGTAAGTGCATAAAAATAAAACAAACTTGCTAGGAAAATAAATTTTTTGCACGACTTAACTATTAGTGGTACTTACGAATGTTGTTGCCGTGGACCGTAATTTGACATTCCCGCACGCAGTCTTGTTGCAATGGAAACAAAACAAATTTCCATGCGGTAAGAGTTTACTTACGCCACACATCATAATACAAGCCTTTATGGACAAGGCCCCCAGGACAAATATTCGGTTCCCATAACAACTAACACATGCGAATCACTTTCTGAAATAAACATCTATCTTCAATAATGTATATACATAATATTTTCAGGTAATATCTCAATTAATATAATTAAATTGATATAAATAATCATCGTGCAAAAAATAGCATGCAATACTCGTGCCGTAAGCGATGCATAACGGATCTCGGAAAATTGAAAAAACTCGGCGCGAGCGCCTCGTTTTTTCAAACTCTTTCCTCGATCCGTATGCATCGCTTACGGCACTTGTATCGCAATATACTATACTGTTATGAAGTAGCAGCGTAGTTTTGCATGAGGTTTGCAAAGAGAACGGATTAAACAAGTGAGAGTAATGAACACAGTGGGCCGTGGTTATCGGGATGGGCTTATCTATGAGAGCAATAAGCTGATTGACTTCCGCACAGGCTGAATGGAGAGATAATATTAATACATGCTAATAGCCACGTAACCTCAATCAGCTTCTAGTTGACCCACTTGGGGATTTCCTTGCAATCTGTATCACTTTCGTCACTCATGTATGTTCTTCACTTCATTCTGTGTTAGCAGTGTTATTATTATTATTGCCATTAGTATGAACATCAGACCTTACGTCCAGAAACTCTAAACTCTGCTCTTCATCAGTTAAAATGGTCACAGGGGAGGTAAAATTGAATTAACAGGAATATGTACTGCTACTCTAGCCTACTACTCAACACCAATGTGTTGAAATCTTAAATACTGCTCTTATACATACTAGTATATATATATATATAAGTTGAATAGATAATTTCAAAATTACTTTAATTGCGGGTTATTCTTTCTTTTTTATTCTTTAGGACATGGAAGGTAATCAATTAAACTTCGTAGAATTTTTAATTGAAATTTTATTGAATTAATATTAGACACAAGTCCCGAAGATGATTGTAATTATTTTATAAATTATTATTTTTTTAATGGATTGGTATCACCAGAGCCGGGATTTTGATGACATGTCATCTTTTAACTGGAACATCATGGACGTTTCCCACTAGTGCAGATATTCTAATCATGACTCCTAGATAATAAAAATTGTAATTTTAGGGTCATTTTTGGTCATTTTCCCCAGTGTCTTATTTTAGACAATTTTTAGAAACAAATGTCATTGCTTAGTCAATTTTTGGTAATTTTACGGTTTTTTTCCCCACACTTCATATTTTACGTATCAAACTAGTATTTTCAAAGTTTTTTTTAGTTTTTGTTTTTATTTTTTATTTCTGCAGTCATTTTATAGTTCATTTTAAAAGTATTTATAGGTCATCAAAGTCTGTGCCATGGTAATCAGTTACAGATTTGTTTTTAAGCGATTGACCTTTCCTCCCCTTTATGCAGGTTTTCATTTATTTACGGCCCTCTGTTGTAGTTAAAAACATAACCAGTAATCTAATTTAAGAATAGCTAACCAAAACATAGTACGTACATATAATCGTATGTGAACTATATTAATAAAAAGTATATTAATACGGTACTCTAATAATGAATTTCAATATGGTAAGTAAAAAGAATAAAAATATGCACGAGAAATAAATGAAACAATACAAAAGATAAATAAAAAGATAGCCTATCTGGTCAGACTGAAAAATTAAATGCCATAGCCGGTATATGAACCAGTCTGACTCTACCTTTCCAGCTTAGCCTATACACGGCCAGTATGAAAGAATTAAAACTCTACAAAAGATAAATATTTCTAACATTTGATCAGTACATATGGAATGGAAATCAACATAGGTAAATCGAAGGTGATGAGGATATCGAAGAGAGAAGAGCCGCTTCAAATTATCATGGGAAATCAAGAATTAGAGAACGTGAACCAGTTCAAATACTTAGGAAGTGTACTGACGAAAGATGCCTATTGCACCAAGGAGATATGATCAAGAATTGCCATGGCCAAGAAAGCATTTATGAAGAAGAGAACTCTGTAGTCTGAACCTAGAGCTACGTAAAAACCTGGTGAAGTGTTATATTTGGAGTATTGCTTTGTATGGATCAGAGACATGGACTTTGAGGAAATTAGAGAAGAAATATTTCGAAAGTTTTGAAATGTGGTGCTGGAGACAGATAGAAAATATAAAGTGGATGGACATGGTGACAAACGAAGAGGTTCTGAGTAGAGTGGGTGAGAAGAAGTCAATCATACACACAATTCGTCAGAGGAAAGCAAACTGGGTTGGGAACATTCTCAGAAGGAACTGCTTATTACATGATGTCGTAGAAGGAAGATTGGGGGGTACAACTAGACTTGAAAGAAGAAGAATTCAGCTGTTGGACGATTTAAGGGAAAAGCGGAAATATTGGATACTGAAGGAGGAAGTAGAGGATAGACAGTTTTGGAAAACAAAATTCGCGTACCAAGTTTGAAAACCTCCCGGAAGGCAGAATACTTACTACTACTACTATTACATATGATATTAATACGGTTGGTAATAGTCAATTAACTTGGTCTTGAACGTTTGAGTTTTCATCATGATTTTATATTCTCAGGTAGGTAATTTTATATCCACAGATTAGCTGTCCCGAAGAATTAAACGCATTAGTGCTTGGTGGAATAGATAGAGTAGGATAGTAGAATTCTGATGGGATATTGTTCCGATGTTTGTGATATTCTGATAATTAGAGAAAACGGAAGGTCATTCAAGAAGGGGTTTTGTGCGAAGTAATTAGAGCACTGAGAGAGAATGTAGTCTTCTGCGTTCATAAAGAGGTAGCCATGGTAGGCTACAACAATTCAGGCAGTGAAAGATTAGGCAAGCATACAACGAAAGCCTTTTGATAAAACCTTACAACACTTAGATTATTGTAGTAGTTCTGAACCCACCCCAACGAAGCACCTACGTCAGATGCAGTCGCTTTGATGTTTACTGTAATGTTTCCATGGCAACAAACCGTCTTGATATTTATGGGCAAAAATAAACTCCTGCTAAACATGTTGTATAAAGTCTATCAGGAGCAGGGAAACATGGAGTTAAGGAGGTTACGAAGATAGCTGCAGAACACGCAAACTTTTATGTATATACCTAACAATACAGCCTCTGTATGCTGCAGGGTTGTAAAAATTTCAGGTGGAGACAGATAAAAAAAGGGTTAAACTCGATTCTCGTACGGTTGTGTATATGTATGCTCGCTGACTTTACAACAAAAACCCCGAAGGTTACATGTACAGAATCTCCCAGTCTAATTTCCTTCGTTCTTCATCTGATACACCGTTTTATTTAAATTTGAATCGAGTTCGGAAATAAGATAGCTACGTATATTTTAACTTCTAATTCAACATTTTTACTTCCTCTGCCCGTATCATAGGTACTATAAGTAGAGGAAGTATTAGAATATTATAGGAGAAAAATTCCTCCGACACTGGGACTTGAACCCAGGGCCTTTGGCTATTCGCGCCAATGCTCTACCAACTGAGAGTTGAGCCGGAGTTCAATTCACAGCGCCAGATGGAACCTCTCTCCTATGAGGTGAGGTGGACCATTAGGGCAATCAGTGAACTGTGAATTGAACTCCGGCTTAGCTCAGTTGGTAGAGCATTGGCCAACAGACACAATAATCTGTAGTTCATGAATGATTATATATCTATAGAGGAAGTATATCAGATTCGAAGTTGAGTTAAACATAAATACTAGGGATGGGTCGATACCAGATTTTCTCGATACTCGATACCGATACATGATTTTTTTCTCGATACTCGATACTTCGATACTCGATACCTTCAACATTTCCAGTTTCAATAAATAGGTACATTAATTAAAATTTGAGAGAACTGTGTAATACCAACTAAATTAATTAAGTCTGCATATTTAATGAGACAAAATTTAATATCATCAGTAGCCTATAATTATTTTTAAACTCTACATTAAAAATAAAATTAGTTTTTTAAACAGTCCACTTACAAGTTTTTGTTAAAAAATACTAGCATTCTCACTTAATTGCAGAATTGCAGAATTACAAAAGTATCGAGCGAGTTTTCTGAAGTATCGTTCGATGCCGATACCATGCAAGTATCGAGAGTATCGAGGTATCGAAAGTATCGAGGACCCATCCCTAATAAATACACGTTTTGAGGTCTACTGAATCCAAAAATACTATTTTCGGAATTATGTCTGTGTGTGTGTGTGTGTGTCTGTGAAGAGCCTAGTTCCACAAAGGAAAATCGTTCGAAACCAAAAATTTGTATTTCGGTTAGATACTTTCTGAGGGTGTGACTCGAAGATTGGCGACAACTTTCCCTTAATTTTAAGAGAACTTCAGATGGAGATAATTTCGTTTTTCGCGATTTTTTCGAAAACGGCTCTTTAAATTTTGGATATGGGGTGCTTATGTCATGAGCTAAAACATTTAGGAAACATTTTTTTTTCTAAAAAAAAATCTCTGATGGGTAGTTATAAGCCACCCAGTCTGGATACACACTCTTTGCAATATGGCCTCTTGTTCTATGATATGGCCGTCCGGAAGGGGGGGCAGGGTAGGGCAGGTTTACACATAATCCTCTAAATTAAATGACTCTAAGTAACTAATGTGAAGTGAAGTTTAAGTTTCCACATACTTTTGTATGTTGGCGGTTGTTTTGATGAAACTGGCTTTAACAGCTGACTAGGTATGAGCATGTAGGAATAATTACTTCCCCTAAATTTGAAACCATTTATAGCCAAACATTTTATTTTAATGAAGATAAGGCAAGAAAGTATCGCATTTTATATTTTATACGAAATGTGAAATTTTAAGTTGTGAAAAAAAGCCATATGAGTGTATACATCAGATGTTTTCTTTGTATCCCTGGTCATGGGTCCAGCTACAGTAAATTAAAGATGTTGATTATATAATAATCTCTATATATATAAAAGGCTTTGTCCTGACTCACTGAATGAATGAATGACTGACTGACTGATTGACTGAATGACAGGAATCAACGTACAGCCTAAACTATAACAGGTAGAGACTTGGAATTTTGACAGTACCTTCGTTTCATAATGTAGGTGCTCACTAAGAAAGGATTTTGAAAATTCTGATTCTAAATGCCAAAAATTAAATGTTTTTGAAAATACTTAATCCCTTTTTACATAGAATTATCCATTCCAAATCACAGAATATATTGTTGCCAAATGGTATCAGGTGGGCTTGAAAAAAACAAATGAAATGCACTTTTGACAAATAAGAGAAGTTATCAAAATAATTCATGTTATAAATAAATATTACAGAATGAAATCCACTAAAATAATGGAATCACATAACTTTCTCTACCCTGGACATAGAGAAAACAAAACGAGCTATGGTAATGTGTATATTATTATATTATATCGCAGGTTTTTGGAGAGAAAAGTATGAAAGTGATAATGCTTTATGGTAACATAAGAGTGGGAAATTTCCCGCCTCGATATTACAATTTTATGTTACAGGAATTTCTGTTTCTTCTTATTTAAACCTCTACCAGGCTTGCTGTGCACTGTACAAGCGATGGGATGCAAAATTCTAGATCCTCTATGAGCCATAAAAAACTATATCAAGCGTTTTCTGAGGGAATAGTTTGAGTGTAATAAGTCGGTCTTCCTATTTCAAATTATAAATGCCTATATAAGGACCTAGAATTTAAAATTGAAAATCCTTCATAAGCTAATTTCCAATTACAAAATACAAAACCCGGGCGACGCCGGGTCTTTTAAGCTAGTGTTTATATATAAGGTCAAGTATCTTCTTTAATTCATACTTTTTATATTAATTTCAATTTATTAAAATTATTAAATTCTATGAACCGTATTGAGTTAAGAAAAGAGATGAATAAAATTATATAAAATCAAAAAGTTTATGAGACATAGTTTTCAAGGCACAGATTTAAATTTCGATTATTAAATAAGTTTATCTGGATTGTTGTACAGAATTCCACTATTTTATATGTTCTATATTTAAGAGTTTACAATAATTTTATTTAAACTATAGCAAAACAGGCTACTCTAGTAATAATATAAATGGCAATAATGATAGTAATAATAATAGTAGAATATTGATGGTAATTTGTTCATTGGCCCCCCTTGCCAAAATTTCTGCGGACGCCCATGTTCTATGACAGAATCAGGGTTGTCGTACACATACGACTATTTTATAGATTTGTACGACTTACGATGCAATCATAGGCCATCTAAAGGACATTTTCATGTTGTACAGTGTTATCATTCAAGAGCTTATGTTTAAAATGTAATGTTTATCAAAAACACTTTCGCTGAAAACTCGCGTTAGAACCACTCCCTACAACACAAACCCTGCAAGTTTTAATTGGTGGATGGCAATCTGGAGTAATTAGGGCAGCGACCCCTCACGTACAGGGGCTGTTTGTAACAGTTATCTCGGAAACTACCCAGTTAAGGGCAAGGGCTCGCTAATCGATAAAGCTTCTTCACTCCCAGCCTCAACCCTTCAGCGAAACCCTTCCCCGGGCCGTTACTATGTTAAATTCACGTTTCCTGTAGGAACGGAAGGGTTATCATGGAAATTTCAACTTAAAAAATCCCTTTAGGCAAGCCTACAGGCTGAGGTAGATTTCCAAGTGCTTTTGGTTTAATTTACTTTCGCTGCGTAGCACTATTCTTCTTTAGCCTAGGCATGACAAACCCGCAATAATAACTGCAAAAAAGAGGAAAGAGAACTTTTTCAAACATTCAAATCTCGCCTTATATGAGAACTATCAATAAACTAGTTATTGATTTGGAAAGTACTCATCAAGAGCTTTTCAACGATACCCCACAAGACGTAGTTTAAAAAATTTCGAATTTCCATCCCCCCACCCCCACCACCACTCGTACCCCCAAAACCCCCGAATCGTTGGTGTTACTGTGAACTCCATAGGGAGTACTCTAATTTATTCAAACAAAGTTTCCATCTATAATTAATAGGGGCAGAGATAAAAATGTTTTAAAATTTCAACCCCCTCCCCCGACCACCCCCTTGGGCCAATTTTGCTCATTAACGAACTTGTCCGAACTATTTGACCTAGAAATAACATATTAAAATTTGGTTCAAATATCTTCAAAATTACGGCCTCTAGCGTGTAAAGATATATATATAGGGTTCGGATGTTTATGACCTAAAAAACTGGAAAATATTACCTTAAATATGCCTTTAAAAATGACTAAGTATGACCCAAAAAATCGTAAATATGACCTAATAGAAGAAAGTATTTTCTAATAACAAATGTTCCACTTTTAAACGTTTAATGAAACTAAATTACTACTGTACATCGCATGAATGCAATCAGGATCGTGTTTTTAAGAATTTTACATATTATTCACAGTTTTGCTTGTAATGGACATCTAATTTTAAAGCATTTGCTTCTGTGTGATTGCTTCACCACTTCAATATAATATTTTGTAGTCCATGCTTGTCCCTATAAAACATGAAAAATTGCATTAATTTAAAAATTAAATTACCTACTAATTGGGCATAAACATTAAATTAATGAAATAAATTTCAAAGTAGGCTATTACGTACCAGTTTTCAGTCTCCATTTTAGTCTGCATTACACTATACAACCACGTTCATTTTAAGATTATCGAACAGAAATCTTCTCCTGTTGTCACTTAATATCGTCTTAAACCGCGAGAAGCTCCTTTCGACGTTACAGGATGTCACAGGTGCATATTTGAAGAACGTCATTAAATCGTTTTGCAGCCGTCACTTTAATTTCACACACTTTGCAATACAAAATTTTCCCGTCGGTGCAGAAGTGGTTTTCTCCAAACTCTTTAACAAAACTTTTCAGTTTTACACTTTCAGAACACTTATTAGTCGGCATTTTGATGTTTCCCGATACCACTGCAAGTGTGAACTGAAAATCTTTTAAAACTGTCTCTATTGAAAGTTGTTAATAAGGAGGAAGGAGGTAAAATCCCGTGCATTGTGCTCCAACTACCTGCACTCGTTATTGTCCCTTCACATTCCCGTTACAGTCAAACCAAAATATTAGTAACTCTTTCTAAAAAAAAAATTAACTCTACGATTTAGTGCCTACAGTATACTGTGCAATTGTGGTCTTTTACCGAATTTATTACTGAAATATGACGTTAAATTAAAAAATGACCGAAATATGACCAAAACTATAAAAATGTCCAAAATATGACCTGTGCAATTGTGCTCTTTTACCAAATTTATGACTTAAATATGAAGTTAAATTAAAAAATGACCGAAATATGACCTAAACTATAAAAATGTCCAAAATATGACTTTATATGCAGAGTAAAAACGGTCCAATTAGGATAACAAAAGTGCAATTCGTGTTTAATTTCAGTTTGCGGCAAGATTAGCGGTCAGGATAAAAATATTATATGTCATGAACATCCGAACCCTATAAAATATAAATATCACTTTTTTTTCTTTTTTTTTTTAACGGGTGGTGGTTTCGTACTCAGGGGAGCATGAAACGTAAAGATATGAAAGAATTTTTCGAAAATCATGACATTGCAATAGGTAGATTTTTCTTCGAAATCTACCTAAAATGCAGCTATTCTATTATATTGTAACAATACATTGTAAAACAAGTGTTTTAAGGGCATTAGTGGAGAACAGTTTGAAAAGACGAGATTCTGTAATGCACTTAACGCAGCCTATGAATTTAACATAACTACAGTGCAATAAATAAGTCGCTCCGAAGCACTTGTGCAGACGAGAATCCGCTAAGAAACGGAATTCAGTTGGCAGCCCTATCGTATGGCTATTATGTACTGACTCTTTGTTAATGACCAGGGCCCGGATTCTGATGACCTAAAATTGTTTGAAAAATGACCTATAAAATGACCCTACATTTGAAAGAAAATGACTTAATAATTATAAAAAAATGACCTAAAAACTGATATTTTCTTTATAAAAAAATTATTATTGTACACACAAAGTTATAGACTAGTTTGTACATAATTGTAGAAACCGTAAATAACTGTGATGTTGTGAATGTTCTATTCTCACGGAAATTGATACTGGCACTGAGGAACTGGTGAGTCAAAATTCGGCATATCCTTTTGTGGTCTGCCGGATTATATTGTTGTTTATTGAGGGTAAACAGTAGTTTGCACTCTCAAATCCAAGCAGGTGCCAAGTCAATCTAATAACAATAGTAATATAATACAAAATTTTGGCGTTTCTTTGATTCTCATTCCGACTAAGACATGTCAACACTTTAACGCCGAATTTTTCCTTCTTGCATTAAACAAACAACACTTCACAGATAGCACCGCTAGCGACGAAGAAAAAGTTAATACATTCAATGTAAATACATGAAAATGACCAAATAAGGAAGCAAAAGACAAGAAAATGACAAAATAATGCCCTAAAATTGAAATAAATGCCCTAAAATCATAAAATTGCATAAAATGACAAAAAATGACCTAATAAAAATGCATTTCTATAATCTGGAGGCCATGATTAGGATTTATCCACAAGTTGGCAATGTCTATGCAGCATCAATAAAAAGATGACATGTCATTAGAATCCGGGCCCTGTTAATGACCTTCAATTGGAGTTACCTTTGTGTGAAGTTACTAGACGTACTTCAGCTACCAGTTCGTTAGTGAAGTTTGCTTCGAAATTTGCACTTTTTCCGCAAAACCGGTTGATCGTTCGCTGTTTTATAATGAAGTCTCAGTAGTTATGAATTACCATAACAACTTCGTGATGGCCTTCGTTAAAACTCATGAAGCCAGTGCGCGATCAGAAAGAAAGTCCAACTTTCATCCACGCTTCGGCATCTTCAATCCACGAACAGCTTTTATCCCTTGTTGTTCATGTATAAAGGGCACAATTCAGAGCACTCATTGTGTGGAAAATATTGATTACCGAATGCATCGGTTAGGGCCGTTTAAATAATATCTAGCAGTTAACCACGCAAATCCATGTATTTCCGTTTCACCGACCCTGGTTACGAGTTAAACGACAATAACCAGGGAAAATTAATAGCCGTGCCCGATGGAGGGGTTAAGTTGCTAACCCCATTGGATGTCATAGCTAGAGACCGGATTTTAAAGGGAAAATTTTCACCGAAAAAAGGGAAAATTATTGCCGAAAAAAGGTGGGAAAAAAAAGGGAAAATTATTGACAAAAAAAGTTGCGAAAAAAGGGATGTAAAAGTAAGAGAGTGTAAAAATTCAACAGAGAGATACATGTTTGTTTTATGTAAAGCCTTTGCTTGCTCTACAGCTGCTGATTCTGTAACATCTAATGACTGAAGGAATTTTTTGATCTTGTTGAAATTCTCACAGAGGGAAATAGCACACGAAATCCATGTTCCCCACCTTGTTATAATGGGAAACTTAGGCAATGGCATGCCTGTGATTTCCCTGTAACGCTCTATTCTGCTGGGAGGAATTATTTTTTCAATGGTGAATCAGTGAAAACAATTTTTAATGTTTTCATATTACTAAATACTGGATAATTTACGAATTTTTCAAAATAAATTAGCAAAAAAGGTACTGGAAAGGGAAAGTTCCTAAAAAAGAGAACTGGGCCTAAAAAAGGGAAAAAAGGGACGTTAAAACCAGGTCATTTGCAGTTGAAACTTACTCAGTAATGTCCTGTTCAATTTTATCACGTTTTGTGATGAAATATAAAAAAAGGAATTCCCTTTAAAATCCGGTCTCTAGTCATAGCATTCAAGAAATCAGCGTCGCTAACGATGGATCCTCAGGCCCAGGTTCGATCCTCGGTACTTCTTCCGATTTTTCTGAGATAAGGATTGGTTGGTATATGGTTATTTAACGACGGGGATGCACTGCAACTTAGGCCTTTGACCGTCGCCGGTGCGCCGGAATTTTTTGTCCCGCAGGAGTTCTTTTACATGCCAGTAAATCTACTTATTTGGGCCTGTCACATTTATGTACACATAAATGCCATCGACCTGGGCTGGGATCGAAACCGCAACCTTCGGCACAGAAAGCCAGCGCGATACTTACTGCGCCACCCAGGCCGACTCTGAGAAAACGAGTTAAGGAGCTATTTAATTAAGAAATAGAATCTCCTGCCAAGAAATCTATCTTAATGGCCGTGGGGCGTCGGTATGCTGACCACATACACCCCCATAGGCGTAACCAGGCTGACCATATGGGGGGGTGTCTGGAGAGTTTGGAATACCCCCCCCCCCAGGGAGAAGGGGTTCGGGGGTCCTCTCCCGAAAAATTTTAAGAATTAAGATGTACAATAACGAGTTTTAAGCTTCCCACGCTTTAAACTCATATTAAGCAATTTATAAGCAGATTTTTAAAAAAGGTGATATATCACAACAATGAAATAAATTGTACAATTTTCCTTTTTTTAATCAATGGGGGGGGGGGTTCAAACCCCCAACCCCCCCTCGTTACGCCTCTGTAACACCCCTCCCCCCCATTCTGCCAACTACCTTTGGCAGATGATGTATCGGTCTGATTGTAGTCTGTGTATTACCATGGAGCTAAGTTATTCTTTATCTAAAGTGAAGTTAAGCAAATATATTTGCTATGATTATGATCAAAACGCTGTTTTTCTTCAATCAAAATATAATCTTCTACTATAATCCACTTTAGCGCGAATCTCATATTGCGTAAAGGGGAGAGTGAAGCTCGTATTTAAGGACGACCTAAGCTCTTGGGAAAAGTTCTGTAGAACTCAATTGGTTGAATTAGTCGGCCAGCTCAGACGCTCTCAGATTGAAAAGAACTTTCAGGAAGGGAGGGTTCATCTTCAAGATATATTTTATCTAGGGGTAGTTCTGCTTCGCATTCATAGAAAACTTTCCAAACATACCTCAGCAGTGAAAGACTCTTCAGCAAACAGAAGCGAGACTCACCTGTAAAAGAAATGAAAGGATATTTCAGTATCGGTATTATATTATTGAAATAGCCTCAGCCATTTCATAATTACTGGTGGGACATTCTAGCAAATTCTAAAAACTATTTTTGTTTATTACATATCATAAATAATAAACTAGAATTGGTTCTTCACATCCTGTAAAATTTACAGTGCCTTCTCCTCCACATTGCATGCAAAGCATTACTTAAAATTTATTTTAAATATTTTAAATTTGTTTTTCAAAATCTGTTACGGGTGGGACATGATTTGGACACTGATTTTAATTATGCAAAACAAAAGCTCATTTTCTGTTCTGCTATTACTGTTAGGGTCTTAATGTTGTTATTAATGAAGGTATGAGGGATTCAGTACAAATTATAAACTGTTTCCAGGTTGTCAGAACATTTATTTAACTCATCAATAATAATTTAACAAAACTTTCACTGTTACGGGTGGGACAAAAATTCCCTTGTTTGTTATTTTACATAGTAATTAACCATACATATTTTTTTAAGTTAATCTTATACCAAATTGTATCTTAAGATGTATATTTTCTCAAATGAAAATGGACATAGCTGATTACTCTTGACTACTTGGTATTAAAGAGTGTTAAAATCATGCTAAAAATGGCAAAAAAAAGTAACTCAACGCAATAAATAAGCAAATCGACAGATTTTACACATGAAACCACTTCAAATAACACCTAAGTCCTTAAAATCCAGAAAATTTGAGGATTTAAACTTATTTTTGACCACCCAATTACAATAATTTTATAACTTTTCTCTTTGAAGGAAAAATTCCCATATTTTATGAAATGGCTGGCCTACGTTTTCTTACTCGTTTAAATTTTAGCCATTACTCTGTATTTTATGAATATTTATGAAAATGTGTGATCCACAATTATTCAAGCACAACTAAAACGTCTGATGGGATAGGCCTACACTTACATAAAGTTAACTTTTTCACTTCAAAATGAAATCAGGTATACTGATATAACAAAGTATCAGATGGAGTTAATAGACCATATTTCACATGCTTCTGATATTTATGGCACAGATTTTGTACTATTAATATTGTTATATAGGCCTATGTAAAACGCAAATGTTTATTATTAATAGAGTATCCGTTTAAATATTATAATAATACGTTTAGTAAGCAATTCATTAGCAGTAATGTAAACAAATGCCCTTCACAAACTATAAATCACAATTGCTACCCCCGTGTATCAATAACGTGCGTTTACTCGTATAAGATTTTCCGCGAATCTCTCTGATATTTTTCTAACGATTTTCTTTAAATTTTGAACCAAACTGCATGTAGGCCAACAAAGATCTAAAACCCTTATTATTTAATGCATTAAAGCAATTTTTCATATAATTTTTCATGCATAAATTGAGTCTTGCCATACGAATAACACGATATTGAAAAAAGAGGCTTCGAGAACTGAATGCGTACTCCAGCAATCAGCTGCTTACTTCATTCGGAATATGAAGGATGGATACCTAAATAATGCCGTGTGAGTATTTCATATATTTCTTACCGAATGAACTAGGTGTCTAACCTGCAAATGTGGATCAAGTTGAAGGAAACTCACAGAAATTTTAAGATAGTATTTCATAAGTTAAGAGTGCTGTAACTCGAAAGACATTTGATATTGAAATAAAAGGGAATTGGCAATATGATACAGTATCTCCGTGGCATTGGATTTCCTTTCTGGTACCGAAGTTGACAATATCGCGTATCATGATAGGCTAGCACACAAGATTGTTTCTCATGTAGGCTAGGTGCCGGTGTAGAACAATATACAAGAAATAGACTTCATACCAGAAAAACGTGGTAGCTTACCAATTTTCAAAACCAACTTACCCGTACAGGTACCGGTAATTTAATTAGCTATAGGCTTCTAGACTTCTAGACTTTCAACAACTATATTTAGTCCTACGAGAACGCCTATAAAAAACCTTCTTGATTAGGGTGGCCAGACGTCCGGCTTTTGGCCGGACTGTAAGGCTTTTTGCTAAGCAGTCCTCCATCCGGCGCCGCTTTATGCCGGACGTTGATTTGTCCCCCTTTTCGAGACTCTGATGGATCGATGAAGAATATTAATAAAATTTGTTCTCGGAAGAGTGTAATTCCATGCATAAGGAATTCCTGACCAACATAAACCTCCTGCGGATGGCAAAGAAGGGACAGAAATATAAATAGAGATGAAAATCCCTTTTTGCAGTGTATAATCATTTATTTTATATAAATGCAGTTATTAAGTAAAATTAGTCAGGGTTATACCATGTAATATCTGCCCGAAGTTTTATACTGTGCAAGATTACCGAAGAAGTGTGTCCTCCTTTCTGACATCTTAGAAATGGCCACCCTATTCTTGATATATATTTCATTTTGATAGATTTTTGCCAGCTGGACTTCCTTACATAATTATAAAATGCGATGTCCTTAATAAGTGGAAATAAAATCAAACTGGTGAGATTATAACATAGGCTACAATAGTAATATTAAGATAGAAGTTAAGTGTCGGCTGAAATTAGAAAATGATTGTTTTTACGCAGTTTAGAAAGTTTTATCTTCTCGACTTCTGTTCAGATATCTAAATGTAAAAACGTATAAGACAATTATCCTGCCGGTTGTATTATACAGATGTGAGATATGGTCCCTTACTCTTCTGGGAGAACATAATCCGAGAATGTTCGAACACAGGGTGCTTAGGAAAAATTTTGGACCTAAGAGAGATGAAAATGAGGACTGGAGAAAATTGCATAACGACGAGCTTCATAACCTGTACTTTCACTGAATATAACAAGGGTTAAAAATCACAGAAGATGAAATGAGCTGGACATGTTGTGCGCATGGGGAGGAAAGACAAATCTAAGAAAGTACTGATTGAGAGACCCGAAGGGAAAGACCATTTGGAAGACCTAGACGTAAGTGGGAGGACAATATTAATATAGATTTAAGAGAAGTAGGATTTGCGAGGGATGGTTGGATGGAGTTAGCTCAGAATAGGGTTGAATGACGGGCTCATGTAAGTGCGGCAGTGAACCTCCGGATTCCATAAAATAGATAATATTCCTGTCCCTTACTTGCCATTGAGTAAGTAAGTATACCATACAATAGATTAACTATATATTTAATTACAAAAGTGACAACAACTTTCTTTTTAATGTGACTGTATTGCACTCTAACTATAACTGAGATTTCACCACATATTTGCAATATTTACAAGTGTAATGACCTAATTTATTAAAATTACATGCATTTAATGGTCTACCAACTTGCTTGTCATGGTATTTAATCATTCTTTTACTCTAGCTGTTTGTGCTCGTACGGTCATGCAGATTTAGCAGGTAATTTACCATGAAGAATATAAAATCTCTGCTGATTTATACTATACAGCATTTCATCAAATTGGCCCGTACTATGTACACTAAAGACTTTTCTTTTTTCTTCTTCATGTGCAGGTTCTTTGTGGAAGTTGGCCGGCAATTTGGTGTTTCCCACTCTCCTATAGCCTATGCTAGATAGCTATTGACTGGTAAAAATAAAATTTTTAAATTCTGCGTCCACTGAAGACTGAAACATCTTCATAACTGTAGTTCCTTTGATTACAAAGAATAATAAAGACGACAGCGATAAGTTAGAATATTCTCTTATACTATTACATCAGTCTTACAACACTAATATCAAATATTTAAAGTAACATCAAAAATATTTAAACTAATAGGCCTACTACAGTAGGCCTATAATTAAAATCAGAAAAAAACTTGAAACGCACACAATATGACAACTAGGCCTACACAATGAAGGGAATAAATCGGAAATAAACTGATACAATATAAAATAACTTATAATACTTTTGGAGGTTAGATATATATAAGAAAGAAAATTTTTAATAAAGAAAATGACAAGAAGCATATTTTAGTAACCATTTAGCCTACAGAATTTACACAATCAATGCTACTTTTTTTAATTAATACTATTTTAAAGTTTTAAAATTTTTATCACAGATATTTATAAACCGGTTATTGTTAATATTAAATACATCTATATTGCCCATTTTGTGCAATTGATTGTATAGACGGAGCACATTATAAAGATGGAATTATTATGAGAGTCAGTGTCTGCTTTTGGGATAAAAAAAGATGGTGCAATTTATAAGATCTGTAACGTGGAACGTAAAAAGATATTTCTTCGAGAATATTAATATCATCTATTTCATTATTAAGTAATTTATATAAAAACGAGAGTGCATGATGATTTCGTCTGTGTGATGATTATATGCCCGCCTCTAGATCCGAAGGTCGCGGGATCAAACCCGGCCGCAGTCGATGGGTTTTTCAGGACGTAAAAATCCTGGGCACGGAGTCCTCCGGGAGGGACTTTAAGCTGGGGGGCCCGTGTCGTAGATTTACGACACGTAAAAGAACTCCAAGCCTAAATTAGAGCCTCTGGACAAAATTTCTCGGCCCTTTCACGTCCAAGTAATACCTTAGTTTCCGGAGAGGGGTTAAGGGGCGATGGGCTTAAGCCTACCACCTGTCCCTCTGCCCTCTCTAGGAAAATAAGCGTAACAAAATTCACATAGGTACAGAAACCTTCACTTGGAGGACCTACGCCCCAACAAGGGGGCACAGGATTCAAGAAGAAGAAGATGATTATATGTGTGGTGAAGCATTATAAATCTTGTACGGATTGTGTCGAGATACATATATGAACAACTTCGTTCCTCTGAAATATATCGATAAGATCAGGACCTCTTGTTATATTAGCTATAATTATTTTTAAGACTTTTATTAACGAAAGTCTGTCTGAATAATTTACTTGATGGTGGTTGTAATTCTATAATTCTGCGCACGCTGGAAAGTACGTGACGAAAGCGACAAAGCTGAAAGGGAAGTGGTCGTGTTCAAGATGCGAACCACGTACACTTGTCAGCAAGGCTTTGTGTAATAAAATGCTGAGTGATTAGACAAGATGCTGAGTTTAAATTATCTATAGTCGTTTTGCTGAAAACCTTCATTTCCTTGTAACAGTTCGTATTCTGTATGCAGATGGAAATACAAGTTCCTACAGTGAATGGAAAAACATTCGAAGAAAATATAATAATAAAATCAGGTAAACTGATGTGAAAAAGTGCCATTATGTTTTTGTTTAATCAGTTATGATTGCAATTATGATATGCAGAATATGTTGTTTTCTTTAAATTGATTTCCAAGTTAAGCTCCAGATTTATTCATTAAGCAGGGCTTACGGAAGAAGAAAGGTCTACCATCTCGGCCACCTGGGTCATTTTAACGGTCTAGTTGGATAAGCGCATGTAAAACAATGGTGTTTTTTGTCATAGCTACCTGTATTTTAATTTCCAAGGCCTTATAACATCACAGTAAAACAATAGACTATGTTGTCAAGATAACTGATTTTCATTTTTTTTATAAATTCTTTCGAATACGTATATTGCCATAAAATAGGCACTAAATTGAGCATTACTCCTAAACAGATCAACCGATTTTATCCATTATGAATAGACGTCTTCCCATGGACATTGTAAATGTGTATACCAAGTTTCATAAAAATCCGGTAAAGCGTATTTGAGTTACCGCGTCTTTAAAATATACACTAAATTGGGTTTTACTCCGGTACCGGTCAACAGATTAGGTTCAAATTCAATAGGGCACTTCTCATGGACGTCATAAATGGGTATACCAAGTTTCATGGAAATCCGTTACAGCGTATTTGAGTTATGGCGCCTTTCTATGAGAAAGGCGCCATAATCTATTAAAATAGGCACTAAACTGGGCATTACTCCGGTACCGGTGAACCGATTTGGTTCAATATCAATAGGGTTCTTCCCATCGACATTATGAATGTTTATACCAAGTTTCATGAAAATCCGAAAAAGCGTACTTGAGTTATGGTGCGTACAGACGCACGGACAGACAGACAGACAGACGGACAGACATTTTTTCGTCCCCCACACAATCTCATAAAGTACCATACTGGCACTTAATAATAATAATAATAATAATAAAATAATGTAAACTAATGTAACAAAGTACCAGAATGATTTTGTTTAATCAGTGATAATTGCAATTATGATATGCAGAAAATAAGTTATTTTTGCAGGCCTAATCGATTTCCGAGATAAGCTCCAGATCGATTCATTAAGCAGGGCTTACGGAAGAACAAAGATCTAGTTTGATAAGCATATGTGAAGGAATATGTGGGTAGTGATATTTGTCAAAGCTAACTGTATTGCAACTTACGAAGCCATATATGAACACTGTCAAACCATATGTTGCCATGAGAACTTATTTGCATTTGATAAATACTTTATAACATATTACCATAATATAGGCACTAAATTGAGCATTACTCCGGTACCGGTCTACCAATTTGGTCCCATGGACGTTATAAATGCGTATACCAAGTTTCATAAAAATCCGATAAATCGTATTTGAGTCATCGCGCGTGCAGACACGTGGACAGACAGATGGGCATTTTTCCGTCCACCACACAGTCTCAGAAAGTACCATTCTGGCACTTAATAATATGTTTTGACTATATATTCGGTTAAGTTTCATACCGTCGGAAACAGGAAATTTAAGAGCCTATATAAAGCCAAAAAAGAAAACAAAAATCAGGATCTGACTCCAGTAATAGGCCTATTAAAACAAAAAAAGAAAGAATGGGTGAATTTACTAACATATTTTAAATTAAGAAATACAAGACATATATAAAATCTGAAATAAGATGTAAATAGGCTAGTTTGCAGTAGGCTACGAAAAGAATCTAACTGAAATGGAAGTGAAAGAATATGCAAGAAAGAAAGAAAAAAGTAACTTATTAGAAAATTGAAAATTTTACTGGAACAAGAAATATAAATTCACATTTCATAAAAATAATGACATTTTTTTTTTACGAATGTGGAGCAAATGAAAATAAAAGAGTAAAATAACGAAAAGGAACAAAAGAAAAAGCGAACCCCTGAAGTTAGCGTAGTCATAAAACACGTTACAGAGTTTCTTAGAAACCAGTAACTCATCATAAATTCAAATCAAAAGTTACGCATGAAAGGGAAACGAACTGGTGGCATAGAAACCACAGCAGCAGAGAACATAATATACAGCTCACAATACCGTTACATACACGCGTACGCAGACTTCAATTGTCGTCGCCAAGACAATTAAAAACATCGGCGACAGGCGGCGCTGAGCGAACAATGCAACATGGTGGCAGATTCGACAGCATCCGCTACTAGATAAAGACACCTGCCACAGGCCTTGTCTATTAAGATAGAGACGTGCTTTGAATGGACACAAAGCCACGTGTTATCGTTGCCTGAAGTTTGCGGTATTTCCATTTACCTATCAGCGTGCTATTGTAGTTCACTAGCACGCAAGTGCGTGTGCATTAAAGGTTATAGACCACACTTGGTACGGAAATATTTCGCGGTTTATTAGCCGAGAAAAAGTTTGGAATTTTGGATGATGATAAATAAGGATAGGATTTTGTTGACGTATAAGTTATACCAAAATACCATAAGTTTTTTGTTATTTTAAATACAGAGTGCTTCACACTTTGAAGTGTCATAGAACATCTATTTTCCGTTCTACAAGGATACATTTCTGGAAATGGAAAGCTTAAAGTCCAATTTGAAAAATAAATTGCTTTCTAATGAAAATATGATTGTTCAAATCTTCAAAATGGTGGCCTTCAGCATCAATACATTTCTGAGTACGAGTCACCACTGATTCCGTACATCGTACCAAAGTGTCCAATGAGATTTCTGGGTACACCGCTTGAATCTCATTCCAAAGTATGTCTAAGTTACGTTGTTTACGTTTGTACACATCTTTTACTGTGCCCCTTAAGAAGAAATCCAGCGGCGAAAGGTCTGGAGAGCATACAGGAAACTCGATTGGCTCTCTTCGTCCTATCCACTGCCTTGGCAAATTTTGGTCCAGGTATGCTCGTACGTCCTTTGACAGTGCGGCGGAGCGCCATCTTGTTGGTAATAAAACCGTATAATGCACGAATGGCAGGCAATATGGAATGAGCAAGCATTGTTTGGTACTTTTCATTGGTGGATGATTATTGGCACGATTGTTGGACGATTGTTGAAACTATTGAATGCTGGATTATATTAAGAGGAGAGGAATTTGTGTGTTTTACATCAGATTTCTTTCATAGGACAGAACCTTATCTTAACTTCAATTATTTTGTATCAGACTAGTTCTTTTTTAACAACTAATCATTTGCTTTTATACAACCGGCCCGTAATGCGGCTTTGATGTGCTCTAAACTGCTGTCATTTATAAATGCTTAATTCTGGCACTCAGATTTCCGACACTGACATATCTATCACACCCTGTGACTGTTCGTGACAAGACTCGTACAATATAATTGACAGCTTGAGCTTGGTGAAGCCATAATACGAATGATTGTATTCTGACGAATGTTATACGAATTAGGTCAGGAGTATGTCTACTCATTGTTTCCAAAATAGCGCTCAGAAAATAAAAATAGCTACATCATATCTTACATTAGAGTAGAAAATGCTATAGGTTAGGTTTTATCTTAATAGATATGTAGGTAGGCTATACCCCTAAGACATCGAATCTGCCTTAGTATATGCAGACCTATATATATATATATATATATAGTAGACTACTGCATACGACATAACTTGTCTGTCAGTGAGGTAGGCCATTAAGGGCAATCAGTCATAGGAGAGAGGTTCCATCTGGTGCTGTGAAGTGAACTCTGGCTTAGCTCAGTTGGTAGAACACATATATATATATATATGTATAAGGGCATGTCCATGGTAAGTCGCGTTACAAATTGACTTATTCTTACTTGTTAAACTCTTATTAAATATTTTCCCTCTCAGATTTCAGTAAGCATTTTCTGTTCTTTTAATGGCTCAATAAATAAATATATTGCTGTACTGGTAGGTTATCGTGTTTGAAATATGAGTATTAAAACAATTTGTAATTTTTAAAATTTAAACACAATTTATCTGACTTACCAATTGCCTGTTGGTAACTCACATTACTTTTGTCATTTACCAGCTTCCTTGAGGGACAGCAATATGCTATCGGTCCTACATAAATCATGTCAAATCCTCCACAACCATGTTTTTCATTAATGGACTACGTACATTTTGGACTTTTATTCTTTTTTTTAACTTATCATTTTTGTTATTATTGTTATTTTGTGTCCACTGGGCAAACTCCAATGGGAGGCAATTTTTTTTTGTCCGGACCTCTTTAACCCCCCCCCCTCTTTCCGTACGCCACTGCCCTTCGATTGAACGTCAGATATTATCGGAAGCATGACATGACTATTTTAAAAGCAACCATTCTCAGAACAGCTATTAAGAAAGCATTTTTAGAACTTTATAGTTTCCTGTATCGAATGCTAATGCTTCTTTCCATTTGAAAAAATTTATGGATATGGCATTGAAGAGCAATGGAAAGTTGAAGACAATTATTGCCAATGGCAATTTCCACATATAGCAGGTCACGTCAGGCTTGATAAATCAATCACAGAGTGATGTGAAGTCATGCTGCAAATATTCTCACTGATTTACGACATTATTATCTAGAACAAATGAGTGACAAGTGTATCTTATCTCTGTTATGCAAAACCATCCACGTCCAGCCGAAGGTTTTAACCTTTTTGAAATAGTAATAAAATCAGGTAAACTGATGTAACAAAGTGCCAGTATGTTTTTGTTTAATCAGTTATGACTGCAATTATGATATGCAGAATATGTTTTTTTTTAATTGATTTCCAAGTTAAGCTCCAGATTTATTCATTAAGCAGGGCTTACGGAAGAAGAAAGGTCTACCATCTCGGCCACCTGGGTCATTTTAACGGTCTAGTTGGATAAGTGCATGTCAATTAATATGTTTTTTGTCATAGCTACCTGTATTTTAATTTCCAAGGCCTTATAAAATCACAGTAAAACAATAGGCTATGTTGTCAAGATAACTGATTTTCATTTTTTTTATAAATTCTTTCGAATACGTATATTACCATAAAATAGGCACTAAATTGAGCATTACTCCGAAACAGGTCAATCGATTTTATCCATTATGAATAGACGTCTTCCCATGGACATTATAAATGTGTATACCAAGTTTCATAAAAATCCGGTAAAGCGTATTTGAGTTACCGCGTCTTTAAAATATACACTAAATTGGGTTTTACTCCGGTACCGGTCTACCGATTTGGTCCAATATCAGTAGACGTCTTTCCACGTACATTATAAATGGGTATACAAAATTTCAGGAAAATCCAATAAAGCATATTTGAGTTATCGCGACTTCTTTTATATTAACATAAAAACACTAAATTGGGCATTATTCCGGTACTGGCCAACCGATTTGGTCCAATATCAATAAACGTCTTCCCATGGACATTATAAATGCAGTTTCATAAATATCCGATAAAGCGTATTTGAGTTATTGCGCCTTTAAAGTAGACACTAAATTGGGTTTTACTCCGGTACCGGTCAACAGATTAGATTCAAATTCAATAGGGCACTTCTCATGGACGTCATAAATGGGTATACCAAGTTTCATGGAAATCCGATACAGCGTATTTGAGTGATGGCGCCTTTCTATTAGAAAGGCGCCATAATCTATTAAAATAGGCACTAAATTGGGCATTACTCCGGTACCAGTGAACCGATTTGGTTCAATATCAATAGGGTTCTTCCCATGGACATTATAAATGTGTTTTCCAAGTTTCATGAAAATCCGAAAAAGCGTATTTGAGTTATGGTGCGTACAGACACACGGACAGACGGACAGACAGACAGACGGACAGACAGACGGACAGACATTTTTTCGTCCACCACACAATCTCATAAAGTACCATACTGGCACTTAATAATTAGGGATGGGTCCTCGATACTTTCGATACCTCGATACTCTCGATACTTGCATGGTATCGGCATCAAACGATACTTCAGAAAACTCGCTCGATACTTTTGTAATTCTGCAATTCTGCAATTAAGTGAGAATGCTAGTATTTTTTTAACAAATACTTGTAAGTGGACTATTTAAAAAAACTAATTTTAGTTTTATTGTATAGAGTTTAAAAATAATTATAGGCTACTGATGATATTAAATTTTGTCTCATTAAATATGCAGACTTAATTAATTTAGTTGGTATTACACAGTTCTCTCAATATTAATTTTTAATTTACCTATTTATTGAAACTGGAAATGTTGAAGGTATCGAGTATCGAAGCATCGAGTATCGAGGAAAAAATCATGTATCGGTATCGAGTATCGAGAAAATCTGGTATCGACCCATCCCTAGTAATAATAATAATAATAATAAATCACGTAAACTAATGTACAAAGTGCCAGAATGTTTTTTGTTTAATCAGTGATTATTGCAATAATGATATGCAGAAAATAAGTTATTTTTGTAATCGATTTCCGAGTTAAGCTCCAGATCGATTCAATAAGAAGGGCTTACGAAAGAACAAATGTCTTGTTTGATATAAGCATACGGGAAGGAATGTGTGGGTAGGGTTATTTGTCAAAGCTATCTGTATTCCAACTTAAAAAGCCGTATATGAACACTGTAAAACAATATGCAATCATGAGTTCTGATTTGCATTTGATACATTCAGTCTAATATATTACTATAAAATAGGCACTAAATTGGACATTACTCCGGTACTGTTCAACCGATTTGGTTCAAAATCAGTAGGCTTCTTCCCATGGACATTACAAATGCGTATACCAAGTTTTGTGAAAATCCAATAAAGTGTATTTGAGTTATGGCGCGTACAGACACACAGACAAACGACCAGACATTTTCCCGTCCACCACACAATCTCATAAAGTACCATTCTGGTGCTTAATAATCTGATGTGAAAAAACATAACTTCCTCTGCCCAAATAATCGTTTAGCCTCCTATAATATATTATTTATGACATTTTCATCTACATAGTTAAGTCCGATGTTCGGTGACCCGAACTATTTTGATTGGTTCTCGAGGTCAGCCAATCAGTGGCCGAGCCGCCACAGACATTAGTATTCGTAACTAAGGTAAACAAAACATCTCAGATGTATCAGTTTCTGTCAGTAGAAATAATATACGAAATTGCTTACTAAAGAGCATTCTTTCATTTTCAGAACCTATCCAGCTGGTATTTTACATAAACCTTACTTAGGGCCTACTTTTTGTCCACTTGATAGCATATAAACATTAAGTAATACTTATCATATTGGACATAACATATGGTGCTACAATAATATTGCTTGGCTCACCCTATTCTAAACATAATCAAATTGTCAATGCTTTGATGGTTTAAATAAATCTAGCTGTCGAATAATTAAACGCAGATACCTGCTATTGATATGATATTGTGCATACTATCGAAATGTACGGCTACCGATATCTGCATTATATATTTTTAAAGTGAGTATTTTTCAATTTAAACGCCCCTCAATTATTTACGAAAGTTTGGCGCGGGGTTACTCTAGTTTACAAAATTCCTGAAACTTCATTTAATTAAATGCATTACAATTGTATTTCTCTTTCTGTTACAGGTAAGTTGAAATCATGAGGCGTGCAACAAGAGAGAACTGTAAGTCATACTGTATTTCATATAGCATGAATTACTTTGTGTTTAAAAATGAAACAATAGAACAATAACAGCATGGAAGGGAGGTTGTTTTAGCAATAAAGGTTAACAGAGCTACGTAATTAAATAAAAAATGAACTTGATTCGAGAGAGAAATCCCTCGGATAAAAACATCAAGTCAAGTAATAAAGTAGGTTATGCAAAAGCTACCTGTTCATAGTTTGCCTTGGATACTTCAGCCCATGATTGTACTTTTAAATGAATGAGGGACCGTATTTTTTTGGTAACAACTATAAGCGCGAAATTTTACAAAGCACCTTTCCTTAGCTGTATTTAGCTTTGTACTCGCGTAAATTACGGGTACCAAAATTAAGCAAATTGAACCCACGAATTACCGCGAAGTTAGTTTGATTGTGCGAAATGTCTAAATGAGAGTGAAATATGTCCCTTCCATTAGGTAAACTGAGAAATGTGCACAAAAATTTGACTTAAAATCGTAATGTTTTAGTATGTTTTTTTTTTTTTCATTTCTCATTGCGTGCGTTCTTTTCTGCTATTTCTATGGCTGCCGAGATGTCATCGATACATGTGATCGATTACTGAAAAAACCGAGGAATGTACACTATTCAGAGATCACAATATACTCCTTTTCTACTATTTCTGTGCATAGTTTGGGATGCCTGTGAATCTAAGATCAAACGATCAACAGATTTCGTATTTTATCCACAGTTGTTGGTATTTCTGTTTCCAAATGGCTATCTGAAGTAATTTAATAGCAATTTCGATTATATTTCTCGTACATCAATCGCGCCAAAATCGAAAGTTACTACGATTTATATGAGAGCAGAAGAATACAGAAATGAGGAATTTTATATACTAGAAGGCGCAAAGGGAATTTTAATGTGTAATTACTGAAAATATTTTACTTCACCCATATTCATTTATAGTATACAGTATTGCGATAGAAGTGCCGCAAGCGGTGCATACGGATCGAGGAAAGAGTTTGAAAAAACGAGGCGCTTGCGCCTCGTTTTTTCAGTTTCCTAGATTACGGCACGAGTATTGCATGCAATTTTTTGCACGATGATTATTTATATCAATTTATTTATATTAATTAAGATATTAGCTGAAAATATTATGTTTATACACTATTGAAGATGGATGTTATATTTCAGAAAGTGATTCGCACATGTTGGTTGTTATGGGGACCGAATATTTGTTCTGGTAAAATCGCCACAAACTGGCGGGCCTTGGTTCCGGTCTTCCATAAAGGCTTGTATTATGATGGTTTTACTTACGGCACTTGTGCTTTTTGTAATTTTTACCGCATGGAGATTTCTTTTGTTTTCATAGCAGCCAGATTGCGTACGGGATTGTCAAGTTACGATCCACGGCAACAATATTCGTAAGTAGGCCTACCACTAATTAGTTACGTCGTGCAAAAATATATTTTTTAAATACCCACCGAAATAGAAGTTAACACCGAAATCAGTCATTTTATTTAATAAAAAATTACGGTCCCTATAAATCAGTAACAGTAGACCAAGGAATCAATCTCTATATATATAAAAGGCTTTGTCCTGACTGACTGACTGACTGACAGGAATCAGCGTAGAGCCTAAACTATAACAGATAGAGACTTAGAATTTTGACAGTACCTTCGTTTCATAATGAAGGTGCTCACTAAGAAAGGATTTTGAAAAATTCTGATTTTAAATGCCAAAAATCAAATGTTTTTGAGAATACTTAATCTCTTCTTACACAGAATTATCGAATCCGAATCACATTTGACATTAAAACATATTGTTGCCAGTGGGTTTCAGATGGGTTTGGAATTAAATTAAATGGAAGTTTGACAATTACAGTTGGCTTTGTCTTTTTTTGTCATACCTTGAAATAAATCTTTCGCGATCGCTTGAATGTTGTAAGCCCTAATATGGTTAAACGTTGTTTTATTTGGACGAAACTCACTATACAGGGGTTTTCCGGACCAAGGAACTCGAATCTGAGGTCGCTTTTACCAGGCGACGCTATCTAATCGTGGTATGTAGTCCACGTGATTTAGGTGTTAATAAATATAATGATTTAACTATTATGCTCTTAATTTTTTATTTTTGAAATAATTATCGCGGGCGAAGCCGCGGGCACATGCTAGTCTCCCAATAAAATTTCAGAAGAATCGGTTTAGTTTTATGAACATAATCTTATTATAACTCACATTATTACTATTTCTCTTAACATAAATGTTTCAGATTTCTTACAGTCCATTTCAATGGAGAGTCTTTAAAACGTATTTACATATTTTACAAACTCATTCGTTCTCAGTCTTCAGTAAGTTCGCCAGTTCATTCACCTCTTCTCTGAAGTTTATTTTATCTTGTTAAAAGCACATTAAATAGTCTTTTCAGCCGAGCTTTCAAAGCTTTGTAAATGCCTGGAGGAATTTCAATTCCGTCTCTATCTGTTTTGTTAACAGTTACTTCACTGAAAGAGCGGCTTCCGTATTGATTCCAATGGAATACGCAGTTTTTACTTATTCTGTCGCTGCAGGTGACAACAGTTGAATCGCACTGTGGATAGAGATATTTCTTTGTTTCATGTTGGTAGCCAATATGCTATACAAAGCGTTATTCAATTTGCCCTGCGTGTCTATCAGCAGGCTTTGGATATTTCGATATTTCGATATTTCAATACGTCAGTCGTACTTTTATACACAAACGTGCGTTTTATTTTTGCTCATCGTGACAATGTTGTCTTCTTTTTACCTGGAAGAATATTGAATGTTCATTATTCCCGAATATTTATATTTTACTCGTATCGTGTACTCTAAAAGCAGCTGTCATAATACCTTTCATACACATATTGCATAAAAAAGTGAAAGGTTCATGGAAATATTCGTACTGCATGATCGGGACTGTTTCAGTTTTTTTTTTCCCTGCGAATTTTGAAATGTTTTCCAGTTTGGATTTGGATTTTCTACCATTGACCATTCACTGTGCAAAAAAGTAAATCAAACAGAAAGAGAAATTGACGCTGATCCAAAGAATGGTACAATCTGAGAAGCCGCTTTACACACGAACATTTGCGTTCTACAGAACCGGACGACTACCCCCCAAAAAAAAAATCACTTCGCGGTCTCACAAACAACTGATATTGATGGAAATAATGACGATATTATTGATCGTGTAGACCAGGTATAGGCAACCTTTGGAAAGATGCGGGCTAAACTTTACGATATTTATGAAGTCGCGGGCCGTAGATAATAGGTAGCAGTGAAAAAATAATCATGATACGGTTTTTTATATTTATAAAATATAATGTTAAAGATACATGAATGAGAACAATATCGAACTGATTAGGCATTTACTTACAATCAGCAGAAATTAATGAGAAGTTTGAGCTTGAACTGGAGAAACAAGATAATCAATGTTAGCATCAATCCCACTAATACACAAGCGCAGAGTGTTTTCCAAATTTCCATCTGTAAGTCTGGTTCGATACTTTGATTTAGGCCTATTGCAGCATTTTTCTAGCGCTGACCGGAAGGAACACCCTCGTAGTTCAGGCTTTTGTTTCCCCCCTCTCACTCTCTTGTTGGCGAGAACCGAAAATATTTACTTTTTCGAGCGCGATTTTAAAATGTTTCGCGGGCCGGATCAAAAGTCGGGGCGGGCCACATCCGGCCCGCGGGCCGGGCGTTGTCCATATATGGTGTAGACGATACTTTAGAATTCAAAATACGAGTCGAAGATATAACTGTAGCTATTTATCCTATTCGGAATAAAAATTGATAGGCCTGTTGTGAACTACTATTGTCATTGTTAAAAACTCAAAGTAGAATTTCCGTATCAAACACAATTCTACTTGATGAAGAGTGGCGCGTTCCCCCTACCCCCCCAAAAAATTCTTAACGGCCATGAATACATGCGTCCAATCATGTAACCTGCCACAAGTCCAAATACTGAGATATAAGCGGTCAGTAAGCCTGTCATTCAATAGGATGTAGTGCCACAGAGTTTAATTTATTTACCCCCCCCCCCCAAAAAAAAAAACCCAAACTTTGGTCTTCGATGTCGTGTATAAAATAATTCCACCTATTCCCTCGTATAAAATGTTTTTGTTAAAATATCAGCTCATAGCTTTGTCAAATCTAAAATTTACACTTGTCAATATTATAAAACATAATTAAAAATTATAGCTGTCAATTGGCAATGTTTTAAAAAACATAATTTAAAATTATAGCTGTCAATTGACAGACAGAAACATTGCAATTTTAAGACTTCCGTGAATCGAAAAACACGTAGGGCTATTACATATTTAAAATGCAAAGCTAAGGAGAGCAGTTTTCACATCTTAAGTGTAGGTCTTAAGAAGAAAAATATATAGTCTATCAGGTACATGCCCATACATGATCAATTGGAATGTACAGGCTGTGAAATGTTCACTTTTCTCTCGCGTAGTTCCAGGAATCTTAGAAAGTCCGGATTCAGTATAGAGGACATTGTAATGCGGTTATAGACTAGTCTAGTAACAAGTTTTACCTTTTTTTTGTTTTGGTTTGTTTGTTTGTTTGTTTCTTCAAGTGCTTAATCCCTATTCCACTTTCTCCATTTTTTCCTCATATCTGGAGGCCTACTGTGCAATGTAGAATAATTATACGCTTTGAGAAATACGCTCTTTGTCAATTGTTATTTAAGTCTTTTCTTTTAACATGTTTCTCCAGATATATTATAATCAGGGCCCGGATTCTGATGACCTAAAATTGCTTGAAAATGACCTATAAAATGACCCTAAATTTTAAAGAAAATGACTTAATATATATAAAAAATGACCTAAAGACTGATGTTTTATGTATAAAAAATTATTGTACACACAAATTTATAGATTAGTTTGTACATAATTTTAAAAACTATAAATAACTGTAATGTTGTGAATGTTCTTTTCTCACAGAAATTTATATTGGCATTGAGGCACTGGTGTGTCAAAATTGGGCACATCCTTTTGTGGTCTGCCGTATTATATTGTTGTTTATTGAGGGTAAACAGTAGTTTGCACTCTCAAATCCAAGCAGGTGGCAGACTCTGGTGCCAAGTCAATCTAATAACAATAGTAATATAATACAAAATGTTGGCGTTTCTTTGATTCTCATTTCCGACTGAGACATGTCAACACTTCAGCAACGAGTGTGTCCTTCTTGCATTAAACAAACAACACTTCAAAGACAGCACCGTTAGCGACGAAAAAAGTTAATACACTCAAGGTAAATACATGAAAATGACTAAATAAGGAAGCAAATGACACGAAAATGACAAAATAATGACCTAAAATTGCAATAAATGCCCTAAAAATATAAAATTGCATAAAATGACAAAAAATGACCTAATAAAAATTTATTTCTATAACCTAGAGGCCATGATTAGGATTTATCTACAAGTTGGCAATGTCTATGCAGCATCAATAAAAAGATGACATGTCATTAGAATCCGGGCCCTGATTATAATATGCGAGCAGTGTCCTTGACTGACGTTTTCCATAATTCTACCCGTAGTATTTATTTGTTGAAAAATCAAAAGGGAATGAGTTCAAGAAATCATGAAAATATTCCTTAACGGTCTTAAAATCCTAAGATTTCGTCCAAATAAATATTTTTTTTCTTCTTTCTGAAATTGGTTTAAAAAGTCCTACTGGGATATTCTCTGGAAAGTGAAACCATGGGACCTAATTTTGAAATTGTAACAAATGTATTTCTTTTATTATTAATGGGAAGAACACATATTAAATTATTGTAGAAATAAAAAAAAACGTACTTAATATTTTACTATTATACAGGTGGTAATAAATTTCTGAAGTTTTAAATAACAAGAGGAGGGAAAAGTGTCAATTTATACTCAATATTTAAACAGGTGTAACAAAATAACTATTCACAGTATCTTTCTAACAATTGCATATGATGAAACCACAAGGAAACTAAGTATTATCATAAAGAGAAACATGTCAACAACCACGCACTAAACAATTTAATACTCCCTTTCCTGCATCTTCGCACTAGTGTCCCGTGCATCACAGAAAACATGAATATTTTAATATTCTAAAAAAACAACTGCAGGTATTGGCTTGAAAACTCTATCTGACTTATTGTGTTTCTTCGTGTTACTGTATGAATTGGCGTTATTTCTCGATGCAAAAGTAGTTTCTTGGGGTTATGGACAGTAAAAGAAAAGTTTGCAACCCCCTTGTCGAAACGAGAACAATATGTTCGATTCCCGACCGGGACGGGGATTTTACAGAGATGTAAAGTTTCCTTCCTGGGTTAGGACTGGGTGTTGTGTCCTCATTCCCATCCCGAGAAAGGAACTGGCCACCCTACGCGGTATCGTCCGGCCTAGTGTCCCTCGGTCGGGCCGTGGGCCTCCCCCCCCCCCCCAGATTTTGTCCCAGGGCAGGTCCGAACACTTCATCATCATAACCAGATAACAGAGTTGGCTTAAAATGTTAAATGCCAACTCGTACTAAGGTCACTCGCATGCCTTCCATAGCATACGAACAACATTGGCTGATTCTGGGAGAATTTAATCTCTTAAGCAGTCATAATGGATGGAGCGAGGGGAGTACATTAGTGGAATAATAATCAAGATAATGAAGTCCCAGGAAGTAATGAAGATACTCTTGTGCCAAAATGTAAAGCTTTCCATGCATTACTAGTGTCGTATGTTATTTATTATAAGCAAATTCGTGTAGATTCATTAATGTAATTGCAATAATTATATTGTAGCATATTAATTAATAATACTACTTTAATATAATATAACTAGCTTAAAAGACCCGGCGTCACCCGGGTTTTGTATTTTGTAATTGGAAATTAGCTTATGAAGGATTTTCAATTTTAAATTCTAGGTCCTTATATAGGCATTTATAATTTGAAATAGGAAGAACGACTTATTACACTCAAACTATTCCCTCAGAAAACGCTTGATATAGTTTTTTATGGCTCATAGAGGATCTAGAATGTTGCATCCCATCGCTTGTACAGTGCACAGCAAGCCTGGTAGAGGTTTAAATAAGAAGAAACAGAAATTCCTGTAACATAAAATTGTAATATCGAGGCGGGAAATTTCCCACTCTTATGTTACCATAAAGCATTATCACTTTCATACTTTTCTCTCCAAAAACCTGCGATATAATATAATAATATACACATTACCATACCTCGTTTTGTTTTCTCTATGTCCAGGGTAGAGAAAGTTATGTGATTCCATTATTTTAGTGGATTTCATTCTGTAATATTTATTTATAACATGAATTATTTTGATAACTTCTCTTATTTGTCAAAAGTGCATTTCAATTGTTTTTTACAAGCCCACCTGATACCATTTGGCAACAATATATTCTGTGATTTGGAATTGATAATTCTATGTAAAAAGGGATTAAGTATTTTCAAAAAAATTTAATTTTTGGCATTTAGAATCATAATTTTTCAAAATCCTTCCTTAGTGAGCACCTACTTTATGAAACGAAGGTACTGTCAAAATTCCAAGTCTCTACCTGTTATAGTTTAGGCTGTACGTTGATTCCTGTCATTCAGTCAATCAGTCAGTCATTCATTCAGTCAGTCAGGACAAAGCCTTTTATATATATAGAGAAGAAATAACAATAAAATACCTCTCTCGTACTCAGATTGAATCCAGTAATTCTCACTTCTCTTTCTAACCCTATCTTATTTTTACCGGCATTTTGTCAACGTTTGCTCTATTTTTCTTCTTCTGTTGGTTTATTTTCATAACCTAGTTTTCGTCTTCATAGCACAATTTAAGATTTTCTTTATTTTTCAAAACATACTTTTATATTTATCTTGTTTTATTTTTTGTAAACTATAGTATCTAGTTATTTTCTTAACTTTTTCTTCAGTGTGTTATTTTGCATTAGGGAGCCTATTATTTTATTCACTTTAATTTTCTTCGTCTTTTTCTTCCAGTAGGCCTACTTGTCTTGGATTATCTCGCTCTTTATTTCTAACTTTTTTTTATTTCGTTCTTTAGTTTGCACGAGGCCGCGGTGGTCTAGAGCAGCGTTTCTTAATCTGTGGTCCGCGGACCACTGGTGGTCCGCAAAGATGGTGCAGCTGGTCCGCAGACATAATTAAAAAATATCATAAAGCAAGTGGAAAGTAAAGAAGTAAAATTGTTTCACATATTTCGTTATAATGACCTATAATTAATACCCCTAATATTAAGAATGTAGGCCTTCTTTTAAAAGTAGGATGTAAAATTAGGGGTCCGTAAATATTTTTTTGCACTCCTTAGCTAGTAAGTGGTAGCTACTTACGAACGTTGTTTACATGGCTCGTAAGTTGACATTCCCACACAGTCTTGTTGCTAAGGCCGGTTGCGATGAGGTTAAATTACTTACGGTCCAAGCGCTACGTCATAATTCATTACGATACACTTCATAATACAAGCCTTTATGAGCACGGCCCCCAGGACAAATATTCGGTTCCCATAACAACAAACACATGCGAATCACTTTCTGAAATAAACATCTATTTTCAAGAATGTATTTACATAATATTTTCAGGTAATATCACAATTAATATAATTAAATTTATATAAATAATCATCGTGCAAAAAATAGCATGCAATACACGGGCCGTAAAGGCATTTACGGGTCTCGAAAACTTAAAAACCCTCGGCTGCGCCTCGGGTTTTCAATCTGTTTCCTCGACCCGTAAACGTGCCTTACGGCACTTGTATCGCAATATACTATTCGACATTTCAGAGGTCCTTGGGTTCAAAATGGTTGAGAAACGCTGGTCTAGAGGTACCGTGCTCGCCTCTAGATCCGAAGGTCGCGGGGTCAAACCCGGCAGGACGTAACAATTCTGGGCACGGAGTCCTCCAGAAGGACTTGAAGATTTACGGCACGGGAGGACTTTAAGATTTACGGCACTTAAAAGAACTCCAAGCCTAAATTAGAGCCTCTGAACAAAATGTCTCGGCCCTTTCAAGTCCAACTAATACCTTAGTTCCGGTGGGGGGGTTGAAAGGCGGTGGGCTTACCACCTGTCCCTTTGCCCTCTCTCGGAAAACAAGCGTAACAAAATTAGTATAGGTAATGAAATCTCCACTTGGAAGCCCTGTGCCCCGCCATAGGGGTTACACAACAAGTCAGTCAGTCAGTTTGCATGAGAATTAGTCCCATAATTTTTTATTTGCATTGTCTGAAATTACTTCTTTATTACAACTTATTTTATTCATGTTTCCATACTTTTTTTTTTATTCTAAGCGCTTCTTTATTTTAAAATCTTTCATTTAGTTAGTTTCTTCTTTACCTTCATCCCACTGTCCTTTCTTCCGTCTGTTATTACAAATATTAAACAAATGTCTAAACACACAAACGGGTAACAAGCCAAGTCAAGCAGATAAATGTGCAGATCTCCACATAAGTCCAAATACATAAAAGGAACATGCCGATTGCTCTTATATCTAGTATTGTCGGATAATGAGTGTTGCTTCTACATTTTTTGTAATGTACATTATTAATTCCATTATATATATATAATCTGTGGCTTGGTTCTAAAAGGGCCAATGTCAATTTCTTGCAAAATGAGATCTATGCATTACTGAGCTCGGCTAGTCTTTATCTTTCGTATACTAAAAGTACCAATGTCTGCCGTTATTAATAGACATAATACAGAAACCTTAGAGGTCAATGTCGGAAGTTTTCAGCAAAAAATGTTCCTTCTATAAAGGCTTCAAAGTCAGTTATCTCAGAAGCAAGACTTATAAAAATTGGCCCTTTTAGAACCAAGCCATATATATATATATAAGTTATATATACATGGGCGTACGGTGAAATTTTGTTCGGGAGGGGTTCAATGTAAAGTCGTCTCTGCTCCATGTCGTTGCGCACATTGTGAATTATTAAGTGCCAGTATGGTACTTTATGAGATTGTGTGGGGGACGAAAAAATGTCTGTCCGTCTGTCCGTGCGTCTGTACGCACCATAACTCAAGTACGCTTTTTCGTATTTTCATGAAACTTGGTATAAACATTCATAATGTCGATGGGAAGAACCCTATTGTTATTGAACCAAATCGATTCACCGGTACCGGAGTAATGCCCAATTTAGTGCCTATTTTAATAGTATTATATTAGAAAGGCACCATAACTGAAATACGCTGTATCGGATTTTCATGAAACTTCGTATACGCATTTAGGACGTCCAAGAGAAGTATCCTATTGAATTTGAACCTAATCTGTTGACCGGTACCGGAGTAAAACCCAACTTAGTGTCTATTTTAAAGGCACAATAACTCAAATACGCTTTATCGGATTTTTATGAAACTTGGTATACCCATTTATAATGTCCATGGAAAGACTTCTATTCATATTCGACCAAATCGGTAGGCCGGTAGCGGAATTATGCCCAATTTAGTGTATTTTATGTTAATATATAAGAAGTCGCGACAACTCAAATATGCTTTATTGGATTTTCATGAAAGTTTGTATAACCATTTATAATGTACATGAGAAGATGTCTACTGATTTTGGACCAAATCGGTAGACCGGTACTCGAGTCTTACCCAATTTAGTGTCTATTTTAAAGACGCGGTAACTCAAACTACCGGATTTTCATGAAACTTGGTGTACACATTTATAATGTCCATGGGAAAATGTCTATTGATATTGGATAAAATCGGTTGAACGGTTTCGGAGTAATTCCCAATTTAGTGCCTATTTTATGTAAATATACGTATTCGAAAGAATTTATGAAAGTCAAATCCGTTATCATGACAACATAGTCAATTGTTTTACTGTGATCTTATAAGAATTTGGAGATTAAAATGCAGTTGGCTATGACAAATAACATTATTGCTTTACATACGCTTATCCAACTAGACTGTTAATCTGACCCTGGTGGACAAGATGGTAACGTTTTGGACTCACATTCTGCAATTCAATGGTTCAAATCCCGAGCCGACAAATTTGACTTTTTTATTTTTTTATTTTTATGTGAGTGTGCGATTGTCAAGATATCACAAATCTGTACAGTACAGCTGATGCTGGACGATTTTAATCTGATTTTTTTTAAAACTAGACCTTTGTTCTTCCGTAAGCTTTGCTTAATGAATAAATCTGGAGCTTAACTTGGAAATCAATTAAAAAATACATATTGTGCATATCATAATTGCAATGATAACTGATTAAACAAAAACATACTGGCACTTTTTTACATCAGTTTACCTGATTTTATTTAATTTATTACTTTTTAAAAATTACTAAACAGTTGTATTGTGATAATTAATACACTGTAATAAATTAATATGCAGCTCAGTCTTTGAAACTGTTTTTCTTGAGATTTCTATCCATTTCCCGTTTAAGCTAGAGTCTATAAATAAAAACTTTCTTTCGAAAAATCATCGTAATACAGTATGGTGCAAAGGGCACGTTCTTAAAGTCATCTGTAAATCCACCGGTGGAAAAGCCCGATTAATGCCGATTAGGCCTACTTCATGATAATTTTGTGATGAGCTCATGATTACTGTTGGCTTTACAAACAGGTTGATGGATTTCGGCGGGAGTATTCGAGTATTTGGAAGATTCCAAAGGGATTTTTGTTTACTAGTAATAAATCACTGTTATTAAGCTGAAAAACCATCAACACCACGAGGTTTTGAAATTTGAATCTGAAATAAATTACGATAAATCTTAAATAATGCTTTGATATGTACGATATTGTTAAATATGTAACAGCCGATTAAGAGTGTTTTTAAATATAAATTTCGTTCCATAACTTGTCTGTCAGTGAGGTAGACCATTGAGGGCATTCAATCATAGGAGGTAGGTTCCATCTGGCGCTGTGAATAAAATAGATAATAACTGAAAAATGGTGCCATTGTTCTTCCCATTATTTTCATAGTCAAACAATGCGCTTGTTGTCAAGTACCTGCCATAGATTCTGAAACCATTTGGGGAAATGCTTACTGTGCGGTCCAGTGAAACCATTTGGGGAAATGTTTACCAGTAAAACCATTTGGGGAAATGTTTACTGTGCGGTCCAGCATTGGTCTTTAAACATGAGAGAATTTTAGAACAACTTAACGCTGGGCACCCAAGTACTGGCGCGATACAGTAAGGGTAGCTTGCAGCAAGGCGGTGTCTATAGAGCTGGGTGGATCCAGTGACGCCGCAATGGTCCGCTGTCGGGTGACACAGCTGGTTCCAGACCCGGGCTGTTGAGACACAGACGGGTCGAAAAAAAACTCAAATATACTTAACCTGTGTCAGACACTGCCGCAGTGTTGCCGTGGAAACGTCAAACGTGTCTAGTAACCCGTATTGAAATTAAATAATTTTTTCTTTTAATTTGCATCTTACATTTATTGAGGTATGAGATGTGGGATTACCTATGGCTTTTAAATTATTGTGACACCTTTTCAAAATGTCATATCTATATCGGTCGATTCTGTAACTCAATCCTTCGCAATCTACGTAGCCCTATCTGTAACTTATGTAAGAGAGTCGCGATTAATTGAAGGGCTCAGACAAGTGGTATACATATACTTATACATTAAAGAATATCAGAAGTCAGTAAGTCAATAAGAGTGGCCTCTGGCACGATGTAAAAACCTGTAAGCCGTAATAAATAACCACAAACACACCCTTGGTGGAAAACTTCCACCTCAGAGGGAAATTTCTTTAAAGCAATGGACCTGTATTCGTCACCGGATATAGTAAGGGTAATTAAATAACAAGGAATGAAATGGGCTGGACATGTTGAGCGCATGGGGGAGGAAAGACATATCTAAAAAATATTGACTGGGAGACCCGAAGGGAAAAGACCACTTGGAAGACCTAGACGTAGGTGAGAGGACAATATTAGGATAGATTTAAGGGAAGTAGGATTTGAGAGGGATGGTTGGATGGAGTTAGCACAGAGTAGGGTTGAATGGTGGGTTCATGTAAGCGCGGCAATGAACCTTCGGGTTCCATAAAATATATAATATTCAACACTTCCACCTCCGAGGGGAATTTCTTGAAAGCAAGGGGCCATCATGCTCACATCATGCGACAGCGAAGAAAAGAGTTAGGCCTAACTAGATAACCGAAACTGTTCCAACCTGTTTACCACCTGTAGGAGGAAGGAGTTCATATGGATCACATACGAGGGCCATTCAATAATTAAAGAGACAAACTGATCATAATCTGTATGGTGCAAAGGGCACGCTTTTAAAGTAATCTGTAAATCCACCGGTGAAAAAGCCCGATTAATGCCGATTACTTCATGGTAATTTTGTGATGAGCTCGTGAGTAGGCCTACTGTTGGCTTTACAAACAGGTTGATTGGATTTCGGCGGGAGTATTGGAGTTGTCATTCGACAGATTCCAAAGGGATTTTTGTTTACTAGTAATACATCGCTGTTATTAAGCTGAGAAACTATCAACACCACGAGGTTTTGAAATTTGAATCTTAAATACATTACGATAAATCTTAAATAATGCTTTGATATGTACGACATTTTAAAATATGCAACAACCTAATCAGAGTTTTTTTGTTTTTTTGTTTGTTTTTTGTTTTGTTTAATGTCGTCCTATGATTTATAATCTTCAAAATATTGCAGATATTTCGGGAGGGGTTTCAACCCCCTCAACCCCCCCTTACCGTACGCCCATGTATATGTATTATATTATATATATTATATCATATTATAATATATATTATATCATATTATAATATATATTATATATATTAATGATTATATATATTACAGGAGAGATGGTAGTTACCAATGACAAAAAAATCGATTTTTTTTCTTAGGCTCATGTAATTAATCATAGTTTTGTGAACATTTTGATATGTAGGTTTTATATGTTGCGTTATTATTCAGCCAAGCAGAGCGACCTGGAGCTTTCTAAAATGGATAAAAGACCATAAGGCACGTCATTTTCTTTTCGCTCTCCTGTAAAATTACATTTCTTGTACTTCAGGTACCATTTTCTGAAAAGCTATTCATGCTAAAATAATGAAACTTTCAGGAATTCATTATAGATAGATGACAAATCTCCCTTAGCAGAATTATGGGAAAAGTCTTAACTATACAGAATTTTCAACGACTTTTATTAAAAAAAAAGTCTTCTTTTTTTAGACGTGAAGTTTTCATGCAGTTTTCATGCAGTAATAATGTACATATTAGACCGATTGTGCTAGGGTAAATTGTAATACCTGTTCTTAGTAAGTTCCCAAAGTTTCACAAAAATCTAAGCTACAGAAATTGAATAAAGTGTACCTATGTCAAGGGAAGTAACTGTAAAACAAAATTATCACCTATGTGTTAAAAAATTCTTTCCTACCAAACAGCGAGTTCTAGAACAACCATTTTCTGCTTATTTTAAACTGCAGAATGCATGTGCAAAGCATAACAAAATTCAACTAAATCTAACTGTTAACACCTGAGTTATGGCTTCTTGAACATACGCTATATTTTCTATAATTTTGCTAGCGGTAACTACCATCTCCCCTCAATCAGAGTCATTAGGCCTATTCTATATTTTATGAACAAAGGTTTTGCATTTTTCCTTACATTGGATTTATTCATTAACCTTAATGCTTACGAACTGCTCTGTATGTTCGTTTCCATAATTCATTCTTCCTGTCTTCTTTTATGAATTTCTATTCTGCTTTATTAGTAAAAACGGTTATGTTTCTGTCTCTTTCTTCACCACTGCTCAGTATCTACGTAGCTGCTATATTGCAAGTTCTACATTTGCAAGAAGTAATTTGAGCTCGATAAATATGCTCACTCCCCCACAGTGCAGACTGCATATGCTGCTTGCACTGTGTTTTGTTTCTCTTAGTGCCCCGTCTGTCTGTACAGTTTTAATAATACCAACTGCAGTGGAACGATTGGAGCATAAACTATACATAGAATGAAGCTGCTCTAGCTCTAATTACATATTACTAGGAGCCCTGTTTTTTTTACTTTTTTATAAACCCAGTTCTAGTTTTTTAAGCATATTATAGTATATTGCGATACAAGTGCCGTAAGGCACGTTTACGGGTCGAGGAAACAGATTGAAAACCCGAGGCGCAGCCTCGGGTTTTTAAGTTTTCGAGACCCGTAAATGCCTTTACGGCCCGTGTGTTGCATGCTATTTTTTGCACGATGATTATTTATATCAATTTAATTATATTAATTGTGATATTACCTGAAAATATTATGTAAATACATTCTTGAAAATAGATGTTTATTTCAGAAAGTGATTCGCATGTGTTTGTTGTTATGGGAACCGAATATTTGTCCTGGGGGCCGTGCCCATAAAGGCTTGTATTATGAAGTGTATCGTAATGAATTATGACGTAGCGCTTGGACCGTAAGTAATTTAACCTCATCGCAACCGCCCTTAGCAACAAGACTGTGTCGGAATGTCAACTTACGATCCATGTAAGCAACGTTCGTAAGTACCACTTACTAGCTAAGGAGTGCAAAAAAATAGTTTTATTTTAGTTTTCTACCATTTTCATACGGTACGCCGTAGCGTAGTGGTTGAGGCGCTGCGCTACAAACCGGAAGGTCGCGGGTTCGATTCCCGATGAGGTCATTGAGATTTTTCAATTGGTCTAATCCTTCTGGTGGCACTATGGCCCTGTGGTCGACTCAGCCTCTAACAAATATGAGTACCAGGAGCATCCTGGGGATAAAGGCGGCCGGTGCCTAAGGCTGACAACCTTACCACCTTCACGTGCCGAATGTCCAAAATCTGGGAGCCTCAACTTCCTGGAACCCTCTGGGCCTCCGTGGCCTTTATAGGGATCACTTTACTTTACTTTACTTTTACCATTTTCTTTCTATGTTTTTTTAAGTTTCAACGGATAAGTACAATAAACACATTGAAGAAATGTTATATTTGAAATTTTTATTTTATCGTAGTAACACGTTAAAATAAATATTATGTCTGTTCGATATAGAATGTTAACACATATTGAGGGATGAATTTTTTTATCCCTTTAATTTGTGATGTATTCTATGGATTACAATAGTTTGCGCTAAATTTGTAATAACCTTTTGGAAAAGAAAATGGAATAAAATCTAAATTAAATATAACACTAGATACAATGAGATAAAGAAATAAACCATGGGCCTAATCATTGTGTAAAGTGTTTTCTATGCAGTCCGACATGGGTTTGTATATTGAGTGATAAATTGAGTCCCGCGCTAACGGTTAAAACTAATGTATTTGAAAGTGCAAGGTATATTCCGTTACGATAGGAGCACAAGGATGGGTAGGGATGTTAGCACAGTATAGTATAACAGTAGCGAAGCTCTAATGAAAGGAAAATGCATCCTTTTGACAGATCGGTGCGACACTAGCACCCCAAGCGGCCGGCAAGATTGAACTAGCAAACAGCCATTTTTAGCATTGGAAAGATACGAATATATGGCTGTATTTCTTCTTATTTTTAAAATTACTAGAACGAGATTATTACCGGAAAGGCATACTGGTGAACTCACCAAATCATAGACTTTATGGTAATATAAAGAAGTTGTAGTTTCAAGATCGATGGCATTGTATATCTTATAAAGTATCAGACCGGTTTCCCGATGTGGTCTAGTATGGATGCAAGCGTGATAATCACAAATTGGCAATTTAATTTAACAAATAACTGTTTTTGCTTACCTCTCAGGGTATTTAGGGAACCTGAAGAAAGATAAATCGAGAGATTCCTTGGGTTCCTTTGGCTGTTGGTGCAGTTTATAGCACTACAAGCATTTCCATAAAATATTGTTGACATTTTTCCACTGCCTTCTAGATTGTGCATTTTTCATAAGAAACAATGTAACAGATTGTGTTATCTCTCGCTCACCGCTACGAGAGCTGCAGTCGCGCCGGTTGAAAAAAACTGTATGGAGCTTCGCTACTGTTATACTATACTGTGATGTTAGTAAGAATCTCTAGTAACTCGGAGGACCAGTCTGTTTCATGGGACAGACACCCAAATTAGAGCTTAGTGGACTTATAAATCTCAGGATGCTGGAATACAGGGATCACCGGAATGCAATGTTGGAAACAAACCTTTTTCATGTAATAAACTATGGACATTTATTCTCACAACATATAGGTAAATAATGCACTTGAACGACTAATAGAAACACTTATATAACAAATGAAATGACTTTAAGATAGGTGCACTTGCACTGCACAATGGAATGTGAGTTGGCGGGAACTTGGAAACACGTGGCGATAATTTCTCGGTAATTATGCCAGCAATGTAAATTATACATGAAACTGATCGTCAGGATCGCTGTATTACATATAATATTATTTAACACTTGAATCTTGACTATAATGAACTTTATAGCCGAACTATTGTAAACGCTTGGTTGCACAACGTTGCCGAACTGATACACGAACTTTTAGACTGATCTAAGAAGCCGATAATGATGAATCTACTGTAATTAGTGTAGATTAATTACTATCACACGATAATACTTGTAAATGGAAGTATTATGTATTTATTCGCTAATTAATAGAAAACCTCTGTTCTATTGTCTGAAATTGGCGCTATTCTCGCGAGCGAACCAGCACGTCTCTCATGCGTGGATGCTTGGAGCTAACTGTGTTCTAACATGACGCCGTGATGTCATGATGCAGCTAAGCTGCACCTGCCGATGAGAGGGGAATCACAGAAATAGGCGGACTTATACTAATAGGCCTATCAATGCGCTGAGATTGAGAAATACATTGAGCGGAATATTTGAATATACACTCATACTAGACACGTAGAAAAATTCTAGTGGAACCTATAGCTTGCGTGAACAGTATTGTTTAACCCAGGCTCGGGAAGTAATGCACTGGATGTGCGAAATGATCTACCCCTCATTCGCCCCCTTCCTTATTCTTTCTATCTGCCACGCGACTAGTCCCAGAAAGAACCGGTTTTGTTAGCTCTACCTGTGACTGAAAGACAGTAGTAGGGACGAGAGGGAGGGTAACTTCACACTTCCAGTGCTTTCCTTGCCGTCCCTGGTTTAACCTTTTGTGTGCTAATTACACATTTAGGCCTATTAATACATTATACTTTAATTTGTTTTTATTTCTGTGTAATCCGAGTTTATTGTAATTCGAGGGAATCTCAGCCCCAAACAGCTCGAATTACCCGGGACTCTGCTGTATAATCCGTGAGTCCCGTGAAAGCTCTTCGGGATGTTGGTCAAAATTCCCGGCCTTTTATGCCCTAGTAATATTTAAGTTTCCTTCTAAAGAACTTTCGAGTCAATGGACCTGTTAATCGTTCTGTTCTGTTTTTTTCTATTGCCCCCAGTGGCAATGGTGGGACATAGGGCCTCGAAATGGAGGTTTTCATTACCCAGGTGAATTTTGTTAGGCTTATTTCCAGAGAGAGTACTGAGGGACAGGTGGTAAGCCATTCGCCTCACAAACCCATTTCCGAAACTGAGGTGTTACTTGGACGTGAAAGGGCCGAGGAATTTTGTCCAGAGGCTCTAATTTAGGCTTGGAGTTCTTTTATGTTCCGTAAATCTACGACACGGGCCGGAGGAATTCGTACCCAGGTTTTTTAGTCCTGAAAAGTCTATCGCGATGCATCGACTGCGGCCGGGTTTGATCCCGCGACCTTCGGACCTATTCTCTCTCCCATTTAAGAACGATCCTGTTCAAAACAAAGAGGCGTGGCTGTCATAGCCCGCACGTGAGAACGCATGTGTTCACCGTGTTGATGTTAGTTTGTTTATTCTCTGTACAACTGACCCGCAGGGTTCGTCGTGAACAATGAATCCTTTGTTTTGTTTGCTAATTGATATACTATAATGATGACGATGCCAGTGAGAGTTTGTTATTTCACGTGTAAATGTTGATATTATTGTTGCATGAACTTACGAACACTCGTTAGCCACACCCTGGTAATGGCGCATGCTAATGGCATTAACCAATCACGTTTTGTCAAATGATGCGAATTTTCCGCGAACTCTCTGTGAGTTCTCCTCCCCTTTGTTTTGACTAGGATCAAACTAGAATGGGATCAATTATAGAGGTGGGTACGCTGCCTGTAGACCGCCAAGGCCGACTGTTAATCTTTACTCTACACGAAAATAAGCATTGTAAATTCTACTTCGGAAATGAAATCTTCCCCGAATGCTCTGGTTTTAAAAGGTTTGTTTAAAGATAGTAAGTTTTATTATTACTGTTTTATTAAGTGCCAGTATGGTACTTTATGAGATTGTGTGGGGGTCGAAAAAATGTCTGTCCGTCTGTCTGTCCGTGCGTCTGTACGCACCATAACTCAAGTACGCTTTTTGGATTTTCATGAAACTTGGTATAAACATTCATAATGTCGATGGGAAGAACCCTATTGATATTGAACCAAATCGGTTCACCGGTACCGGAGTAATGCCCAATTTAGTGCCTATTTTAATAGATTATGGCGCCTTTCTCATAGACAGGCGCCATCACTCAAATACGCTGTAACGGATTTCCATGAAACTTGGTATACCCATTTATGACGTCCATGAGAAGTGCCCTATTGAATTTGAACCTAATCTGTTGACCGGTACCGGAGTAAAACCCAATTTAGTGTATATTTTAAAGATGCGGTAACTCAAATACGCTTTACCGGATTTTTATGAAACTTGGTATACACATTTACAATGTCCGTGGGAAGACGTCTATTCATAATGGATAAAATCGGTTGATCTGTTTCGGAGTAATGCTCAATTAAGTGCCTATTTTATGGCAATATACGTATTCGAAAGAATTTATAAAAAAAAATTGAAAATCAGTTATCTTGACAACATAGCCTATTGTTTTACTGTTATCTTATAAGGCCTTGGAAATTAAAATACAGGTAGCTATGACAAAAAACACGATTGTTTTACATGCGCTTATCCAACTAGACCGTTAAAATGACCCAGGTGGCCGAGATGGTAGACCTTTCTTCTTCCGTAAGCTCTGCTTAATGAATAAATCTGGAGCTTAACTTGGAAATCAATTTTTAAAAAAACATATTCTGCATATCATAATTGCAGTCATAACTGATTAAACAAAAACATACTGGCACTTTTTTACATCAGTTTACCTGATTTTATTATTGTAATGAAATTAAACATAACATCCCGGCTTGAAAGTCAACCAAGAAAAATATTGTACGGAATTATTTTCGTGCATGATTCACGTGGAGCATCGAAATTCTAGCTTGCTATTCGGATGGTTGGACAAATAAATAACATTGCATTGCAATCAGAATGCTTTGTCGGTTGTTAATAAGGAAAACATGTCGACAGCGTCATTCTCCTGAGTTTGTTTTATTAGCAGAGATGGCGTCACTGGTTTCTCAGCTCTTTCACGTTGTATTTTATAACAACAAGCCAAGTTCAGATTCATTTGTGTTGGTGTCTGGTAACAAAGGCGCCGACTTCCAAAGACACACGTATTTCCCACATGAAATTGACTTTAAGTTATAGGGGGCATGACCTCACATGGGAAATTATTACCGTATTATTATTATTATTATTATTATTATTATCATTAGGGGGCGGATTTCTATGACCTAAAAAATAGGATATATGCATGCATTTATGACCTAAAGAACATTAAAATATGTCCAATAAAATTTAAAATATGACTTTACCACATCATACATTGTGTATATTTTTTTTAAGTTTAATTGCAATTCATTTTTTTAAAATATAATGTTAATTATTAAAAATATCTGTAAATTCTCAAAAAGTATCATTATAATGCAAAATTTACAAAATATGATATGAAACTTCTAAATTTCTCTAATATGCACACAAATATGCCAAAAATATGACCTAAATATGCATATTCATACTAAATATGCTACAATAGCTGAAAATTTCCTAAATATGCAGTTATATGCACAATCAAAGCCGTTCCATTTTCACCAGGATGCTTGGTATCGGGTTAAAATTAGTCGGAATCCCGAAATAATGCAAAGGGGAAAAATATGACTTGAAATCCGCCTCGTAATCATCATCATCATCGTCATGATCATCATTATCCCTGTTATTGTGTCCTCTACTGATGACTGTTACTCCAAAAAATGCGTGTCTAAGTACCAGACTGGTACTTTATGAGATTGTGTGGGGGAAGGCAAAATGTCTGTCCGTCTGTCCGTGTGTACGCGCGATAACTCAAATACACTTTATCGGATTTTCATGAACCTTGGAATACGTATTTATAATGTCCATGGGAAGAAGCTTATTGATATTGAACCAAATCGGTTGATCGGAGTAGGCCTAAATGCTGGTCCATTATCAGGGACACACCATCAGATGCCTACAAGAGGAAACGGCCAAAAAAGTAATTATAGTGTTTGTGTTTTCTATATAAATCAAGCCTCTGTTACATTTCTCTGTAGGCTAACCAATTTGTATAAATATGAGAAGTGTGTGTCCTACAAGAACGGTAGGCTACGTGATGAACCATTTTGGTTTTGATTAGGGCTGAAAATCGATTAAAATTTCTAATCGAGTTAACGCTTGACTAATCGATTAATCGACTGATTTTTCGACAAACAGGTTGGTAATTCAAACGAAACCAAAGTGTACATTTAATATTGTTTTACACGTGTAATAACTACTACACTACAGATAATCAGAAGAAATCCTGAATTAATGAATGCCATTATTAATTAACTAGTGAAAAAATATATACAAAACTTACATTTCCGGTTAATTTTTCAGCCAAGACTTGCTAAACTAAACTACGCTTCAGGTTTCCGAATAACGGGAATTGTTTGGACACAATACTCGTAGGCTGAATGACACATGATGAGCCAAGGCCGGAGAAGTGAGTTTTTCAGAATTCGACTAAACCGATTAATCGGAAAATGTACTTCATCGACGTTTAAATGTTTAATCGATTAATCGAGCCGATTAATCGGTACAGCCCTAGTTTTGATATATGAATCAAGAAGCTTTTGTTTATAAAGAATAACATAGTTTCATATAAAGCACAGAAAAGAAGTTCAAATTTGTTGTACAGTGTAATTTGGAAGTGTGATCTGCATGTAGATGATGCCGTACTTTTTTTTTGTATAAAAGACGAATGATCATCTACTAGTAGATGAAAAGGAGAGTGAAAAATGTTACTAAAATTCAGGAAAGAGGAAAACTACGAGAATTTTTTTTTAATCCGGAAATCGTCCTCTATGACTGTCTACTCGGGTGGACAGACGTCCGGCTTTTGGCCGGACTGTAAGGCTTTTTGCTAAGCAGTCCTCCATCCGGCGCAGCTTTATGCCGGACGTTGATTTGTCCTCCTTTTCGAGACTCTGATGGATCGGTAAAGCGTATTAATAACATTTTTATTTTCCCGTATGTTCCTGCCAATCCTAAGGTTGGCACGCTTGTCGATACTATCATTTGTTTAGTTGGTGCCGCGGAAAAATCTGAATCTATTCCTAACGTTGGCACGCTTGTCCATACGATGATAGCGTACTATCACATTTGGTGCAGTACGTGGCGTTGGCCGTACTGTTGATTGTTGTTCAAGTCTCCATTTATATTGTACATTCTTTTTTGCGAGTGTGGTCAGTTAGGAGATCTACACCACGTATTATTTGGTTGTCTTCGCAACCCACACATATCAGCATTCATTCAAGATCTACACAAAGTTGGTTTACCATTACCTATACACATCAACAGTATACTACATGAACCGAAAAAGGAAGTCCTTCAGATTTTACTCAACCATCTGAAAAAATGCAAGATGAAACTATGAAGACCCATAGAAATGTAGTATAAGATTTACTGAACTGTCCAAATATTTAATCATGAATAAAAAACAAAATTCCAAAAAGCATAACGGAACAAAGTACACGTGAAACTCAAGAGTAATCTACCTCTAACCCGACGGTATAAGGTCAATGAAGGCACCAACGCCGTCGTAAAATAAGAACAACAACAACAACATTCTTTGCAGTTTGCCGTGTTTTTCTTCAATTACCAATTCTTTTAATCCTCAGTGGGTCAAAGAATTTCAGTACATTTCAAAAAGCAGTAAAGCAGTGTATAATCATTTATTTTATATAAATGCAGTTAAGTAAAATTAGTCAGGGTTATACCATGTAATATCTGTTGTCCAGCCGTCCATGCACGAAGTTTTATACTATGCTAGATTACCGAAGAAGTGTCCTCCTTTCTGACATTTTAGAAATGGCCACCCTACTGTCTACAGCGAGTTTGAGGTTAAAACTCAGGTCATATTCGGTATGGTTGTCAGACGAACAACGGTCAGAAGGTGTTAAACGAAAATAAAAGGTTCTACAACATTGTAGTTCGTATTAGGGTTACCACAGTGTCATTGCACAACTGCAATTAAATTGATTCATGAGCAAGTAATATCGCTCTACATTGAACTGATAATGGAGGAGAAAATGGCCTTCGATATAGATCATGGAATTTAATGACATCAGAATTCCCGGGAGCAACAGTGCGATTAATTCGATAGCTATCGAATGATTAACTGAACTTTATCAGCACCGCATCGCCCATTGAATTATAGTAATGTAAACATCAGATAACAAGAATGTAGGCCGTGTTACATTTTTACAAAGCGACTCCTGTTTGTACTGAGAATTTGCCATACTTTTTTCAAGCCTGTTATTTTACAAGGTATAAACAAGTGTATACAACTACTGTACTACCTATCTGCATACGTTTAAGGGGGTAGGAAGAAATATTCACCATTTTTTGTCAAAATTAGCATTATTTGTTTTCTCTATTAAAACATACTTCGCACCAAAGGGCAATTACATGGTCAAAACTATGGTTTGAAATTTTATAACACGTTTATTGCTGAGCACCCAGAATATATAAATTACAACCTCAAACATTTTAAGAGGGAAAAAAAAAATTATATAATATTAATAGCACAACATTAATTTTGTTTTGTTTTCCAATGTTTCAATCCAATTTATTTCTATAATTATTTATTCTGTTTTCTGTTGTTGTAATTCTATATAAACGACTGGTTAATGATGCAAAATTGTTTTACATGCATTGTACTCATGCATTTATAATTTTCGTTTGGAGTATACTGTGTATTGATGTATAATTGGATTTATATTGGTCTATTATACCCCTAAACACGAGTTTTGCTCATCTAGGGGTATCCCTTCCATAGGCGTACCGAGGGGGGGTTTTGGGGGTTTGAACCCCCCTCCCCCCATTGATTAGAAAAAGGAAAATTGTATAATTTTTTAAGTCTGCCCATAAATTACTTAATATAAGTATAAAGCGTGGGAAGCTTAAAACTCGTTATTTTGCGTCTTAATTTTTAAAATTTTCCGGAGAATGACCCCGGAAGCTTAAAACTCGTTATTTTGCGTCTTGATTTTTAAAATTTTCCGGGAGAAGACCCCCGGAAGCTTAAAACTCGTTATTTTGCGTCTTAATTTTTAAAATTTTCCGGGGGACCCCCGGAAGCTTAAAACTCGTTATTTTGCATCTGAATTTTTTCAGGATATTCCATACCCCCCAGACCCCGCGGATGTAATAACCCCCCCCCATATGGTCGGCCTGGTTACGCCTATGATCCCTTCATTTTTTATACAAAATTAGAAATAATATTTTGTGTTGATTTTTGTTTTTACCTGTAGTATCATATTTTAGTAATAAATAAATAAATAAATAATAATACTGATAAGAAAGAAAAAAAAACTTAAGTTTCAGTCCAACAGGAATTTTTAAATCTCTCTAATTGCGAGAAATTAAAATGGCTTCAGTGGTTAAATATTTATATTTTTTTATGAGAATAAAGAATTTTTTTTTTTTAGAAAATTGAACTTCCTTCAAAAGATTATCCTTAGGAAAAAAGAGAGATAATATTCAAATTGGCTTAAAAAAGCATCAGTTCTACACCACTTCAACCTCAATTTCGGAAAAAGTAATTACAATTTCGGAAAAAGTAATTTCAATTTCGGAAAAAGTAAATTCAATTTCGGAAAAAGTAATTTCAATTTCGGAACAAGTAAATTCAATTTCGGAAAAAGTAATTTCAATTTCGGAAAAAGTAACTTCAATTTCGGAAATACGAGGGCTATTTTTTAAACTTCCGATGGGGCATAAAATGAAAACCACAGTGAAAATCAAAACTGTTTTATTTGGAACATTTAGGTACACCATCTAGCTACATCTCTACCTAGTCGCACCCCGATTGAGACATTTGTTGAAGCGTGGTGCAACTTTCAAGTACCCTTTTCATAGAAGCTTGCCGCCAGCCTATTGAAAAGGGTACTTGAAAGTTGCACCACGCTTCAACAAATGTCTCAATCGGAGCGCGAAAGGGTAGAGAAGTAGCTAGAAGGTGTACCTAAATGTTCCAAATAAAACAGTTTTGATTTTCACTGTGGTTTTCATTTTATGCCCCATAATGTTTAAAAAATACAGCCCTCGTATTTCCGAAATTGAAGTTACTTTTTCCGAAATTGAAATTACTTTTTCCGAGATTGAATTTACATTTTCCGAAATTGCAATTACTTTTTCCGAATTTGTAAATACTTTTTCCGAAATTGAGGTTGAAATGGTGTAGAAGTACTTCTACTGAAGCTGCATGTACACATTTTTCATTTTCATAATACCATGTTAACTTTTAAGGTAATTTTCCGGTAATTTTATTTTCAGTCCAGTTTTATATATTCAGGACTAAATGCGTTCTACAAATTTACCGCAAGGTGTCCGGAAATTTTACTGTAAGTTAGAGGGTATGAAAAACAAAAGAGCGCATTGTTTATTAAGTCAATAGAATTTAAAAATGTTTTTTGCACTCCTTAGCTAGTAAGTGTTACTTACGAAAGTTGTTTACAAGGATCGTAAGTTGACATTCCCACACAATCGTGTTGCTAAGGGCGTTGCGATGAGGTTAAATTACTTACGGTCCAAGCGCCACGTCATAATTCATTACGATACACTTCATAATACAAGCCTTTATGGACACGGCCCCCAGGACAAATATTCGGTTCCCATAACAACAAACACATGCGAATCACTTTCTGAAATAAACATCTATTTTCAATAATGTATTTACATAATATTTAAGTAACAGTCGTGCAAAAAATAGCAAGCAACACACGGACCGTAAAGGCATTTACGGGTCTCGAAAACTTAAAAACCCTCGGCTGCGCCTCGGGTTTTCAATCTGTTTCCTCGACCCGTAAACGTGCCTTTCCGCCCTTGTGTCGCAATATACTATAAGACACATCTTACTGTCCACATTTTTCCAAACTTCTCTCCTCTGAAATTGGTCCAAAAGAAAAACAAAAAAATGTAGCTATATGAGTACGAAAATGTGAAAGAAAAAAGAACAGATGGTAAAAGTATGTATTTGAAAAGAATAATAACTCTAACTCCATGGCGCTAACATCCCAGAAGTGGCAAGGCCTACCACCCGACCGCTGCGTCATCTCCCATAGGCAGACGGCAGGATTGGGGGCATGTGGTCAGCATGCCGACACCCACGGCCGTTAATGGTGGTTTCCATGACCGGAGCCGCTACTTCTCTATCAAGTAGCTCCTCGATTTGAATCACGAGGCTGAGTGCACCCCTACCAGACCTCCCTACCTCAGAAAAATCCGAGAAGGTACCGGGGATCGAACCCGGGCCGACGGTCAATTGAAAAGAATAATAATAACTAGACTTCGGATTTTAAGTGAAAGCCTATTTTAATCCTTAAGTGATATATGGACAAAAACATGTATATGCATGTTTCATAAGTGACTATGCCTAAAACTTATACGTTTATAGGACCTAAAACAGCCTATTTTTACGTTAGAGCCTAATATCGCCTTTTTATTTTTAGCTCGGAATGTGCAGTGACGTAATTAAATAGTAAGGAATGTTTCGTCTTCAGTAGAAAAATTCCTTGGGATTCCCAAGAAAATGTAGTCTTTTTCTCCCGACTCCCACATCCAGTAACAAAAAAAAAGTAGCCTAGTTCTCTGAAGCACTGAGGGATACAAGGGGTTGAATATGCTAGCGTGCGTAGCTTCTGGTGAAGGGATTAGGTTTTCACGGTTATGGTAGTAATACAGGCCCTAGTAATAGTTCTATGTAATTCTGTGTACCATAGGCCTATATCTGTCTTTTATCATGATTATTGATTAATTGTTACTTCAATAAAAGTAATATTCTGCATTGCAATTGAGATATTTCATAAAATTGGCAACTTAACGATTTTATAAGAGACTATTTTACGATTTTTAGATCCTATTTTAGGTACCTAATACAGCATTTTTAGCGACCTTTTAGTCCGACTTCTAATAATAACTTACCGTGATAATTTGTTACCCACATAATCGAGTTGTACCTATTTAGGCATGCATGCCGAACCATTTTAAGTGTTTACTAAACAAAGCCTTAAACGGTCATTCATACTCCTTGTAGGCGTATGACCCAGTTCTGTGAAGTCGCCATTCTTTTTCTTATCGCAGGTAGCCTACTTAAAGCAAGCCTTGGAAGTACTCTTTATCTCAGCCGCTGCGTTGTGTCCTTAGCAGGTGATCAGAGTGCAGAATTATTTTCAATATGATAATACATTTGATCGAATTCTAATTGGGGCACCTATTGGGGTATAAAAATACTAGCTTAAAAGACCCGGCGTCGCCCGGGTTTTGTATTTTGTAATTGGAAATTAGCTTATGAAGAATTTTCAATTTTAAATTCTAGATCCTTATATAGGCATTTATAATTTGAAATAGGAAGAACGACTTATTACACTCAAACTATTCCCTCAGAAAACGCTTGATATAGTTTTTTATGGCTCATAGAGGATCTAGAATGTTGCATCCCATCGCTTGTACAGTGCACAGCAAGCCTGATAGAGGTTTAAATAAGAAGAAACAGAAATTCCTGTAACATAAAATTGTAATATCGAGACGGGAAATTTCCCACTCTTATGTTACCATAAAGCATTATCACTTTCATACTTTTCTCTCCAAAAACCTGCGATATAATATAATAATATACACATTACCATACCTCGTTTTGTTTTCTCTATGTCCAGGGTAGAGAAAGTTATGTGATTCCATTATTTTAGTGGATTTCATTCTGAAATATTTATTTATAACATGAATTATTTTGATAACTTCTCTTATTTGTCAAAAGTGCATTTCAATTGTTTTTTCCAAGCCCACCTGATACCATTTGGCAACAATATATTCTGTGATTTGGAATTGATAATTCTATGTAAAAAGGGATTAAGTATTTTCAAAAACATTTAATTTTTGGCATTTAGAATCAGAATTTTTCAAAATCCTTTCTTAGTGAGCACCTACATTATGAAACGAAGGTACTGTCAAAATTCCAAGTCTCTACCTGTTATAGTTTAGGCTGTACGTTGATTCCTGTCATTCAGTCAATCAGTCAGTCAGTCATTCATTCAGTCAGTCAGGACAAAGCCTTTTATATATATATATATATATATATATAGATAGATAGTTCGAGGTACAGTACCTCAATTAAATGAGATCGGGAAGTGATAAATAAATATGTGGCTTCCAAGGAAGTACTTGACTGCCCAAGAACAATATACGAAGCGCGTCCATAAAGTAAGTTTCCCTGGGGCCGTTTACAGAAACAAAACACAGTTTAATGGAAATGTTTATTACAACAGATACAGCAAGTGTTCAGATATTTTTCAACATATTCGCCACCGGAATTGAGACATTTTCATGCCATGGGACCAACGTTTGAATACCTGTGTCGGAGAAGTCTGCCGCCTACGATTTGAACCATTGTGTAACAACCATGCCCGCCTCTTTGTCATTCTCTGTCATTTCGTGAGGTGTAGGAAAAAATGGAAAGCACTGGGAGCGAGGTCCGGGCTATAAGGTGAATGTTTAAACACCTCCTAGTGGAACTTCTGCGGGAGACTTGCTGGGAGGTGTTTAAAAATCAACCCTACAGTCCGGATCTCTCTCCCATTGATTTCCATCCTTTCCTTCACCTCAAGAAATGACAGAGGCGGACATGGTTGCCACACAATGGTTCAAATCCCAGGCGGCAGACTTCTCCGATACAGGTATTCAAACGTTGGTCCCACGGAATGAAAAATGTCTCAATCCCGGTGGGGAATATGTTGAAAAATAACTGAACATTTGCTGTAACTGTTGCAATAAACATTTCCATGAAATTGGGTTTCGTTTCTGTAAACGGCCCTAGGGAAACTTACTTTATGGACGGCCCTCATTTTATGCAAAAAGCCTATAATGTCATTTATTAGGATATAAGTATTTTTTTATGAAACGAGGATTACACTGTTCTATATAGTGAATGGCGTAGTTATGTAAATTCCAGTGTGTATAAAATATGAAGCTCGATGTTAATCCTTGGTGGAAGAAGATTAAACCTCTAATACCCCGCACTGTCAAGATGAGGGAAATCTTGTTTCACAGTCACGTCTTTTGTTTCTTAGATGGATTAAAACGAGCGAGGATCTTTAAAATAACTACGCGACTGTCAAATTGTAGTTTTCATTATAAAGAGGAAACCCCACGGAGAGGATTATGGAATAAAATCAAGAGAGGGATTAAAAAAAATCTTAATTTAAAAATAAAAGTAGACTTGCAATTAATTTTCAGCATGAAGTAAAAAAAAAAACGACATGAGCTTATTTAATCCGTGATTGCTCAGAAGGAAAGGGTAAATGTTAGACTCGGTGAAGTATAAAAAAAATAATCCACTAAACATGTAACATCACAGTCGAACAAAATAAATTACTGTAAGCGTAAAATTACTGTAGGCAGTACGAAAACCTTAGGCTGTATTTCCGTGAAAGTATAGACCTACTTTCTTATTTCCTCTACCCTTAAAAAAGATAGCCCTTCTATAGGCCTAGGTAGAGGAAGCATTGTGTTTGATCCCGAAATTCGATGTAACTACATAACTACAATAAGTTAATAGTATATTGAGATACAAGTGTCGTAAGCGGTGCATACGGATCGAGGAAAGAGTTTGAAAAAACGAGGCGCTAGCGCCGAGTTTTTTCAATTTTCCGAGATCTGTTATGCGCTTACGGCACGAGTATTGCATGCTATTTTTTGCAATATGATTATTTATATCAATTTAATTATATTAATTGTGATATTACTTGAAAATATTATGTATATACATTCTTAAGTTCTTCTAACAGTATGTAAAAATTATTTATGGGGAAACTTGAAAAATAAAGTGTATAGGTCAATTTCCCATACATAAGAAGAACTTAAAGACAATATTACAAAAGAAATTAACTCTGTCTCGGAAGCTGAACTTATGCGCGTGAAAGAAAATTTCCTAAAAAGGTGCCAGTAGCCTATTGTGTGGATGCAACATCTCTTGTGAGGAGGTACGTGGTTATTTTCATTGTAATTTTAACTGTAAATGTGAGAACCTGAATCATTACACCGACCGCGGCATTATTTGCGTAGATATTTCATCCGATCGCTCGTGAGTTGGAGCTGTGCCAGCCGTGACGCAGAAACCCGCGTCATTGGCCAACTCTTGCGTGGGACTCACTGTAGTTAAGTTAATAAAATACACTATACAACTAGTAGGCCTAAAGTTGTAGCCTAACTTAACGACACGAATTCTGTATCTTTAAGGGAGGTTTACCGAGGGGAGTTGGGCACCCCTGTGAAACATTGGGTTGAAACTAGGCCACAGCCTTATCTAGGATTAGGCTACAATCAAAGTCTTTAATTTCCTGCGCGAGATGCATATTGGAGTGACGGGTGAGTTAACGTAGGCTAATATCCGAGAGTGCTGCGAGACGGTGTAGATTTAAGTGGCTGCTAAAACCCATTTTTGAGCCATGGTTTATCCGTATTGGAAGCTTCGGGAGAAGGTGTAACTGCGATTCTGAATGCTAAGACCCCACACGAGGTCATCAGCTAGAGAACCACGACCTCCTGAACTGTGCCCTAGTTCTTTACAACTATTGTCATTGTCTGAAAACTAGTCGAACTTGAAACTCTATTCTTATCCTTTCGCTGAATTTATAATCTTCATACAACTTTATAATTTATTATTTATATTTAAAACGCTTCCTTGATTACAAGGCTGCCGTGACTAAGCTTACTATCTAGACAAGAATATTAGCGATAAAAAGAAAAGAAAAACAATAGGAAGTTAACAGATAACAATTAGCAAACGTAAAAAGTGATACGTGAAACAAACAGCCGAACAATAAAGTTTGTAAATACTCGTAGTAAAAAGTAAAGTGTTCCCTTTTTTCAGGCCATGGAGGCCCAGAGGGTTCCAGGAGGTTGACGCTCCCAGAATTTTAGACATCGGCACATGAAGGTGGTAAGGTTGTCAGCCTCATCGGGGATCGAACCCGCGACCTTCCGGTTTGTAGCGCAGCGCCTCAACCACTACGCTACGGCGTACCCCAAATTGTGTAGAAAAGTGTTACCTTCAAAATATATCATTTACTAAACTCCGTGGTGCGACATCCCCGAAGGGACAAGGCCTACCACCCGACCGCTGCGTCATCTACCTATAGGCAGATGGCAGGATTGGGGGCATGTGGTCAGCATGCCGACACCCACGGCCGTTAACGGTGGTTTTCATGACCGGAGCCGCCACTTCACTATCAAGTAGCTCTTCAATTTGAATCACGAGGCTGAGTGCATCCCTACCAGACCTCCCTACCTCAGAAAAATCCGAGGAGGTACCGGGGATCGAACCCGGGCCGACGGATCCGTAGTCAGCGACGCTAACCACAAGACCACGCCTGCGGTCTTACGAATATACTTTTAAATATATAAAAAAAGAACATGCAATTTACATACAAATCCGGGCTCTAATAATAATAATGAAAATTGTAACATGTATTTTATGATTAATTTTATTTGTAATTACTAGGGATGGGTCCTCGATACTTTCGATACCTCGATACTCTCGATACTTGCATGGTATCGGCATCGAACGATACTTCTGAAAACTCGCTTCGATACTTTTTCGATACTTTTGTAATTATGCAATTCTGCAATTAAGTGAGAATGCTAGTATTTTTTAACAAAAACTTGTAAGTGGACTGTTTAAAAAACTAATTTTAGTTTTGATGTAGAGTTTAAAAATACTTATAGGTTACTGATGATATTAAATGTTGTCTCATTAAATATGCGGACTTAATTAATTTAGTTGGTATTACACAATTCTCTCAAATTTTAATTTTTAATGTACGTATTTATTGAAACTGGAAATGTTGAAGGTATCGAGTATCGAAGTATCGAGTATCGAGGAAAAGATCATGTATCGGTATCGAGTATCGAGTATCGAGAAAATCTGGTATCGACCCATCCCTAGTAATTACATATATCAAATGTTTTCTTTCCCTGTTAAAACTTATAGGCCTAAGCCTAAATCCAAATATATTGAATAATACAATTGTCTAATACCGGAATGATGTTCTCAGGCAGTATCAGACTGATTTCAAATAACCGGAAATGATGCAGAACTTAAGCTTGACACACATGTGCTGTGCAAGTGAAATGTAACGATCGTGATCATGAGGTGAATAAATTCGCAATCGCTGAATCGTGAAAATTACAAGCTGAATAAACGCGTTTAGCGTCAGTGATACGCATCGGTGACTATCACATCTACTATGGTATACAAACTCGCGACTCTGGAAAACTAAATTTATATCGTGTCAAATAGTTTTAATTAAACTGTGTGTGAGAGGTATAGAGAAAATCGTCACAGTTTTGTTTATCATATTTATTACTAGCATGTGCCCGCGGCTTCGCCCGCGATAATTATTTCAGAAATTAAAAATTAAGAGCATAATAGTAAAATCATTATATTTAACTAGCTTAAAAGACCCGGCGTCGCCCGGGTTTTGTATTTTGTAATTGGAAATTAACTTATGAAGGATTTTCAATTTTAAATTCTAGGTCCTTATATAGGCATTTATAATTTGAAATAGGAAGAACGACTTATTACACTCAAACTATTCCCTCAGAAAACGCTTGATATAGTTTTTTATGGCTCATGGAGGATCTAGAATTTTGCATCCCATCGCTTGTACAGTGCACAGCAAGCCTGGTAGAGGTTTAAATAAGAAGAAACAGAAATTCCTGTAACATAAAATTGTAATATCGAGGCGGGAAATTTCCCACTCTTATGTTACCATAAAACCGTTTTGGAGATGAAATTAAACAGGAAGCATTATCACTTTCATACTTTTCTCTCCAAAAACCTGCGATATAATATAATAATATACACATTACCATACCTCGTTTTGTTTTCTCTATGTCCAGGGTAGAGAAAGTTATGTGATTCCATTATTTTAGTGGATTTCATTCTGTAACATGAATTATTTTGATAACTTCTCTTGTTTGTCAAAAGTGCATTTCATTTGTTTTTTCCAAGCCCACCTGATACCATTTGGCAACAATATATTCTGTGATTTGGAATTGATAATTATATGTAAAAAGGGATTAAGTATTTTCAAAAACATTTAATTTTTGGCATTTAGAATCAGAATTTTTCAAAATCCTTTCTTAGTGAGCACCTACATTATGCAACGAAGGTACTGTCAAAATTCCAAGTCTCTACCTGTTATAGTTTAGGCTGTACGTTGATTCCTGTCATTCAGTCAATCAGTCAGTCATTCATTCAGTCAGTCAGGACAAAGCCTTTTATATATATAGAGATTATCCGGTTTTACAATGTACTTCCATTTACATTTTCCGGTAACCCAAGATTACGCCTTGCATTTAATTTTCATTCTCCATTTCAGTCAATCTGCCCATAAATTCTCTTCAATATTTCTTCTTCTAATTGATATCTGAATTCCTTGTATCCATGTGGTCGGCGGTCTTCCTCTTTTTTTCCTTCCTGGTGGTTCCCATTCCATAATCCTCCGTGGTAGTCTTTCCTCTGACATCCGTTTGGTATTGCCATACCGTAAGAGCTGTTTTTCTTCTACAAAATAAGTGATCGAATTTGTGACATCCATTTTCTTCCTGATGACTTCGTTTCTGACTCTTTCCCGTCTAGATATCCCTGCAGACCGCCTCCAAAAGTCCACCTCAGTTGCCATTAATCTTTTTATTACTTGGGATTTAACTGTCCATACTAATGATCCATATGTCATAATGCTTCTGATAACAATAATTGTGTTAGAGATTTTTCCTTTTGTTTCTTTTCTAATCCGTCGATCCCACAGAAACCTATTTAATGTTTCAATAGCGAGCTTTCCAGCTCATAGTTACAAGTAAATTCGTAATCCAATTATTGCATGGATAATTGTATCTCGGGCTTCCAACCGGGTGAGTATGAGGATTGATTCCGAGCTTTCGGCAGCTTGCTCCGCTGCCATCTTCAGGGAGAAACAAGCTTATTGGAAAACAGTCCTTCCCGCAATCAGGCATGAAAATCCACACACACTAACATCCTTGCCTAGTTTATTAGTTATTTTTTATTCTCGAAATAATCATAACAAAGCAACTTAATTAGGTGTTAAAGGATATAAAAAATAATGAGAATATTATAGAATAAAAACTTCTCTGACACTGAGATTTGAACCCAGGACCTACGGCTATCCAACTGAGCTAAGCCAGAGTACACTTCACAGCGCCAGATGGAACCTCTCTCCTAAGACTAATTGCCTTTAATGGTCTACCTCACTGATAAATAAGTTATGTCATATGCAGTACTGTGTAACACACTAATTAGTGATTTTTGTGACCGGGCGTCTACTGTTAGTGTACAGTTAACATTCAAGAAGGATAGGCCTATGCATTCATGAACCAAATTGTCTCTGTTGGACACTACATGAGAATATTATAGGAGAAAAATTCCTCCGACACTGGAACTTGAACCCAGGACCTTTGGCTATTCGCGCCAATGCTCTACCAACTGAGCTTAGCCAACAGAGATATATAATTTGTGGTTTATGAATGCATATATATCCAAATAAAAGAATGTTGATGCATCTCACCTCTAATTTCTTACATATTTTTTCTTGCTCGCACCCTCACACTCCCTTTTCTTTCACAAGTCAACAATAGAAAATGACCAATGACCAATAGTACGGTATTTATGTAGGGGAGAAGAATTGCGAAGAAAACAAATTCGCATCTTCTGACAGGAGAAAATAACAAGAGAAATGCATATACGAGACTATTGAGATTAAAATGAGCTTTTACAAAGCAAAAACTCATTATTTTGATCCCAGCTGCTTCGAATATTATTGTGCTCGTAAAGCAAAGAGAAGTTTCCAATTATCTGTTTTTGTATTATACAAAATGTACTGAACATAATAAAAGCTCGGAGATGGAAGCATGGAACAGCGAAACGGGGAATAAATCTACCTTAAATCATTCCAGTTCATTGGCTATATAATCACCCAAATAATTATTTCTCTTCGAATGAATGTAGTCTCGTCTGTCTAAGACTGTCACATATCTTGAAGAACTTGGTTTGCATCCTTTCGCTTGGCTTCCTTTTTTTTTTCTATTGATATAATTGTATTTTTTTAGGGGGGACATACAGCTTTCGATGCTGAAAAATATGTGAAGTTCTTTTTTTTTCCTCTCAGCAATGAATTGTTCTGTAGCCTTGTAATCTGGCATGCTCTATATTGACTAGTTCTATAATTACATACTATTTTCAAAATTAATTTAACTATTACAGTTAATGGGTAATTATCAGTACAAAATGGCAGCCACATTTTGTGCACTGAAATGCCGTTTCCCTGATAATTTTCATAAATACCAATACAGTATTTCTGAGTGATTCTTTTTTCTACCTATTTGTAAATATCATATGAACAACATAATGTAGAATCTTTAGATTATCTGCAGTATAAATATTTTTAAAAAATTCATCACTTGTTATTTTCTTTAAAGAAATTTTTACATCAGAAATATTTGTTTTAAAATAAACTATTGAAGTTACATCAGTGATTCTAAATAGTTGTTCACTAATATCAAATATACTTGCATGCAAAATTTAACTGCAATAAGTGTTTGAGTTTATATGTTTATAAATAGATCACGATTCATTGTTTTTCGCAAAAGTTTCTGATACTTTCAATTGTTTTCAAACAGTGAGTTGTTTCCAATCAAAATGTTGCCAACCAAAATAGCCATAATTACGCTACGGTACAAAAAATCTGATGTGAAAGTCACATAACTTCCTCTGCCCAAATAAAAGTTAGCAGTATTCACATATCCTTGTACAGAATCGCAAGACACAATTTTACGCTAATTATCCAATAAATACCTCTACTTTCAATGATGCGACTAAAAGCTCAGTCTATATAACAAACTTAAAAAAAAAAAAAAAATGACTGCAGACGTTTATTGAACTTTCCGCCGTAAAATATAGTTTCCGAAATTTATCGAATATTTCCCTCAGATACTTCTTTACTCTATGCATGGCCAACAATACATCTTTCTCACTTCACATTCTTATATAGAATAAGAGGCCGTGAAAGAGAGCGAATTCAGTTGTTCATCACGCAAGACAAACTTTCTACAAACAGTGGGTGAACAGTGGGTGGCTTGTAACTACCCTCAGAGAATTTTCTCGAAAAAATGTTTAAAATAAAAGTTTTAGCTCTTAGTATAAGCAACCCATGTGCAAAATTTAAAGAAAATCGTTAGGGCCGTTTTCCGAGAAAATCGCGAAAAACGGAAATTTCTTCATGTAAAGTCCCCTAAAAAATAAGAGAAAATAGTCGCCAATCTTATCCTCACATCTTCAGAAGGTACCTGACCCAAATACGAAATTTTGTTTTCATACGATTTTCCGTTTTGGAGCTAGAGTGTTCACAGACAGACAAACAGACACACAGACATGTTTCCGAAAATAGTATTTTTGGATTCAGGGGGCCTTGAAACGTGTATATATGCTAAAAACTCAACTTCGAATTTTGGGGTCGAAAACAATACTTCCTCTACCTATAGTACCTATGGTACGGGCAGAGGAAGTAAAAATATAATTTTACCCAATTATCTTGCAGTAGGCAGCAAAACCAGCTGCCGCAGCTAAGGAAAGCCTATTACGAAATTACGAAATAGATCTACTGATCCTGTTATGGTGGTTTTGTAGAAAGCTCACTAAACAAATTGAGAAAGAGAACAAAGCTTCCATCAAGTTGCTAATCCCGTCATAATGCTGCATTGTTCTTATTGTTCTCAGAACATCATTACGTCAGCCACTTAACCTGCGGCGAAGCTGAGGGGATTTTTGATGTGAGGATTAAGTTACCAGGAGCTTATAAAGTTTGTAGAGTTGTGGAAATTGGTAGGGTTTGCACAGGAAAGTTTACATTTGCTCTCTTATACCAATAAATCCCATCTGCTATTGCCCTCTTCGCTTCCTTCCACTGGGAATGCTTATCTCGCAGCTAGACAATACCTTGTTTGGAAGATTTCTTATCGTTCTTCGATGTCTTATCGTTTTAAAGACCTTAGTGGACATGTTCTACTTACGGTATCTGGAAATAAAATGCATTGACCTACAAGTAACAGATTTTTGAAGTAAAACTTTTTTAGCTGCGGTAGGGGTGAATCGAGAGCTAGTGTAACGCTTAAAATCGTCACGAAATTAGTGTCACACTCAAAATCGTCACGAAATTAGTGAGGTGTGGCGGAACGGACTGAACAGAAAACAATCAACTCAATGATTGGGCTTATCCAAAATTTAAAAAATTAAAAAATAAAAAATCCAAAATTTAAAAAATAGAAAAATAGAAAATCTAAAACATAAAAAATTCAAAGATCCAAAATTTTAAAAATCCAAAATTAAAAAACCAAAATTCCAAAATTAAAAAATTTAAAGATCCAAAATTAAAAAGTCCAAAACGCCAAAATTTATAAAATAAAAAATCCATAATTAAAAAATCTAAATATCCAAAATTTAAATATTAAAAAAAATCAAAAACTAAAACACCCAAAAGCCAATATTTTAAATAAAAAAAAAAATTGAAAATAAAAAAAAATAAAGAAATCAAAGATCTAAAATTTAAAAAATCGAAAATTAAAAAACCCAAAATTAAAAGATATAAAAAATTTAAAACATCCAAAATCCAAAATAAAAAATCCAAAAACCCAATGTGAAAAAGTCCAACAATAAAAAATTTAAAAAATCGAATAATCCAAAATTGAAAAAATCCAAAATTTAAAACAAGTTTCACTTCTGTCGCGTGGCGTTCCACGCACACTTTTTTTTTACTTTCTAGTTTCTCCATCCGAGTAGGCTACTACAGATACGAGGGCCGTCCACAAAGTAAGATTCCCTGGGCCGTTTACAGAAACAAATCACAGTTTCGTGGAAATATTTACAACAGATACAGCAAGTGTTCAGCAATTTTCAACATATTCGCCACCGGAATTGAGACATTTGTCATACCGTGTGACCAACTTTTGAACACTTGTGTCGTAGAAGTCTGCCGCCTAGGATTTGAACCACTGTGTGACAATCATCTCTGCTTCTCTGTCATTCTCTGTCATTTACTGAGGTATAGGAAAAGATGGAAATCACTGGGAGTGAGGTCCGGGCTGTAGAGTGGATATTGAAACACCTCCTAGCCGAACTTTTGCAGGGAGATGTTGAAGCCTCCACTCTACAGCTCGGACCTCGCACCCAGAGATTTTAATATTTGTCTCCTATTTTATCTTGTTTTTAGCAACTTTTCCCTTCCTTTTTGCATATGGAAATTGCACCTAAAAATCCTAACCCTAATTATCTCACATAAAAATGACGGGAAATGTCTTACAAAGTCTTACAAAGTTCGAAACAACAATAACATTTGTAAAATAAACTGCCTCTAAATAAATTCAGACATAAGAGAATTCTAACTCATGTAGAGCTTGAGCCATTGCAGGAAATGTTCGCTGAGAGAGAGAGAGGGGGGAGAGGGAGAGGGAGGGAGGGAGAGAGACAGACAGAGAGAGAGAGAGAGAGACAGAGAGAGAAAAAAAAGTTGCCAGAAGCCAATGTGGAACTGAGCTTCTCTAATTGATTGTGTGCCAGACTGTAAAACCGGATTGATTCTGTAACCTCAGGTGCTAATACTTGTTACCAGGAACCTGCATGGAAGTGTAGGAAGAGGGAAGTTAAAGAAAATAATTTGCATAGAAAATACAGCCTTAGGACAGGCACGTGTTATGTTAAATTATAGAGACCATCCTCAAATTATCTGAACCACATAAAATTAGTTGGTAGCATGCTTACCTCTGGACCCGAAGATTGCTTGATTTTTTTAAAATCACCAAAAGAAAAAAAGTTAACTTATCAGTTCTCAAATTAAGGGGGGACATACAGCTTTCGGTAAAATTCGTATGTGAGAAATAGGTGAATTTCGTTATCTTTTCCTCAGCAATGAATATCTCTACAATCTTACAATCTGACATACTCTTTATTGACTACTTCTACGATTGCATAATAATTTCAAAATTAATCAAAACATTACAGTTTTGGCGTAATTATCGTTACAAAATAGGAGCCACGTTTCGTGCACTAAAATGCCGTTTCCCTGATAATTTCCACAAATGGTAAGTTAATATTTTTAAGTGATTCTTTTTTCTATCTTTTTGCAAACATCGTATGAGCAACATAATCTACAATCTATGGAATGTCTATAGTATAAGTAGGCTATTTTTAGGAAATATATATTTTTTCTTCTTTTTCATTCTTATATATGTTACGGTCAATCTGATTATTCAGGGTAGTTTTCATAATGCTTGTTCATTATAAATAATGACCGATAAAATCGGGCAATTTAATCATTTTACGACAATCTAGGATAATTTCTTGCACTGCCCGGTCAATGTTAATACTGCTACAATTTCTCTGGTCACTTTAATAAATTGACAGCACTTTGGCAACGTGCGTCGGGTGTGATTCTCCCTAACCTAACCTAACCTAACCTAACATAACCTATGTAACTCGAAATGTCACCAAAGTGGAAGCTGCTCTAATAAATAGAAACTCTTGGATTTGACATTTTGTGTGTATATGTATATGTTTCTTTGTTTGTTTTGTTTGTTTGTTTGTTTGTTTGTTTGTTCTTTTGTTTTTTGTTTGTTAGGCGTACGCATTTTTCATACTTATTTACTTTAATATAATATCCTCTTATTTTTGTATGTAGAGAAATATGAATAAACAATTCTCTCAAATTGCCCATTCAATTTCCAGCATTATTCATAATGCCCGGGCAATGTGTTAATTTCTATATAATTTATCACTTTGTCACATCCCATTGGGCACTTTTTAAATTGCCCGGGCATTATAAGTAATGCCCAATTGTTTGCATTGACCATATCATATATATATATATATATATATATATATATATATATATATATATAAACTAAAATAAAACACTAAAAAAAATAACTATTAATGATAGATGGATGATTGTAGATAGTGTTGTTCGTATGATTTTAACAAATACACAGAACAATAAAAACTCCGAAATATTGATATATTAATATACTGAAAACAAGTAGGTCTGAAAATCGATTAAAATTTTTAATCGAGTTAACGCTTGACTTTAATCGATTAATCGACTGATTATTATTATTATTATTATTATTTAACTAGTGAAAAAAATATATACAAAACTTAAATTTCTGGTTACTTTTTCAGCCAAGACTTGAGACACACGAGTTTGTTGACATTTGAATGTTCAAGACACGATCGTAGCTTGTTTACAATAATACCGGCAGTAATAAAAACTCTTTCACTCGGCACTGAGAAAGGAGTTTGGTCATTTGACCCATTTCTCGAAAAACGTTTTTCAGAATTCGACTAAACCTATTTTTCGGAAAATGTAATTGATCGACGATTAAATATTTAATCGTTTAATCGGCCCGATTAATCGATTAATCGGTACAGCCCTAAAAACAAGTGATATCACTGCAGCTTATAGGCTATATTACACAAAAAATGCAATGAATACACGCATGGACAAGTTAAGAATAATGTGACAAGAGTCTCTAGTGAGTGGGTAGCCCAGTGGTTTGCAAATCAATATAAAACATGCTAATGGCTATGCCGATTAGCGTCATGTGTTATGTAATTTATATACTCTAGCCTACACGATACCTACGTCTTATGTTTGATTTATATCTCTTCTTAGCTTATGCTTTCCCTTTTAGTGTCTCTGTCTACTGCAGACTTATATGCTGTAAGTTTAAGTAAATTAAAACTGACATTGCTAGTGCATAAATCAAAGAAGATGACGAGAATTATGCAAATGCTTGAAGAAATGCATGTTGGTATAAGCAATCATCAAGGACCCGGATTCTGATGACCTAAAATTGTTTGAAAAATTACCTATAAAATGACTCTAGATTGTAAAGAAAATGACTTAATAATTATAAATATGACCTAGAAACTGATATTTCATTTATAAAAAAATATTATTGTACACACAAAGTTATAGACTAGTTTGTACATAATTTTAAAAACTGTAAATAACTGTAATGTTGTAAATGTTCTTTTCTCACGGAAATTTATTCTGGCACTGAGGCACTGGCGAGTCAAAATTCAGCATCTCCTTTTATGGTCTGCTGGATTATATTGTTGTTTAATTGAGGGTAAATCCAAGCAGATGACAGACTCTGGTGCTTTAATTGAGGGTAAACAGTAGTTTGCACTCTCAAATCCAAGCAGGTGGCAGACTCTGGTGCCAAGTTAATATAATAACAATAGTAAATTAATAAAAAAAATTTGCGTTTCTTTGATTCTCATTTCCGATTGAGACATGACAACACTTTAACGCCAAATTTTTCCTTCTTGCATTAAACAAACAACACTTCAAAGACAGCACCGCTAGCGACGAAAAAAAAGTTAATACACTCAATGTAAATACATGAAAAAGACTAAATAAGGAAGCAAATGACACGAAAATGACTAAATAATTACCTAAAATTGAAATAAACGCCCTAAAAATACAAAATGGCATAAAATGACAAAAAATGACCTAATAAAAGTGCATTTCTATAATCTAGAGGCCATGATTAGGATTTATCTACAAGTTGGCAATGTCTATGAAGCATCAATAAAAAGATGACATGTAATTAGAATACGGGCCCTGGTTATCACTGACCTCAGTTCTTCCGTCGGTTTAATCAATCCACACTTGTTATTGCTTACTGTAACTAGATCTGTTGTTAATCAACCAAGGTATGTAGGCCGACATATTTTTTGCATTGGATATCATGCAGCATTGATCTATGAACATAAACATTTACAATACATACAAAAACACGTAAAACTGCAAATGTAAGTAGTTTATACTGTGGAAAGGTCAAACATTGCCACATTCACACTAGAGTAATAAAAATAAATTCACCGCAGCCATTACATTGTTCAAATTGATTTACTGTAGCGCAGCTTTATTGCCCATGTATCGGCAATAATGGAGGAATGACATCTGATGATGACCGGGGTTTGACGGATCGGTTGACATACGTTCCAAGCATTCATAACCCCCCCCCCCACGTCCAAGCGAGGAATTTCCTGCATGAATACACACTGGTATGGATGGCAAGATATGCCAATACTCTGATAGGCTTAGATTAATTAAGTTCAGGATCCGGCTGTTGTGTCAAATAAAATTCTGGAATTTCTGCAATATTATATTTATTGTCAGCTTACCTGTCGATTTATTGGCTGGTTTAGTTTAAATTAGCCAAGACATTGGCGAGAGAGATGGCCGGATAGTGGACGAGTCGTTCATAATGAACGAATCATGTACGAGGGTCATTTCAAAAGTTCTGCACACTGTAAGATAAAATTGAAGAAAATAATTTATTTTACAAAATACCTTTACAGACCTTCAATATAATCTTCATTCTTGCTTATGACAACTTCCCAACATTTTGGTAAATTCTGTATTCCGGACAGGGCGCCTTCATTGTTGAGCTGTCTGATTACTCAGGTCACCTCACTGGAAGCTTCATCAATTGTAACAAAACCTTCTCCACGGAGTGGTTCCTTCAATTTGGGAAACAAATCAAGTCTGGTGGGTTCAAATCAGGACTGTATGATGGGTGGAGAAGTCTTTTCCATCCATAGACGTGGAAAACGTTTTGTTACAATTGATGAAGCTTCCAGTGAGGTGACCTGAGTAATCAGACAGCTCAACAATGAAGGTGCCCTTTCCAGAATACAAAATTTTCCAAAACGTTGGGAAGCTGTCATAAGCAAGAATGAAGACTATATTGAAGGCCTATAACGGTATTTTGCAAAATAAATTATTTTCTTCCATTCTATATTACAGTGTGCAGACCTTTTGAAATGATCCTCGTATTAAACGAATGAATCATGATTCAGTTAGATAAATTAATCTATTCATTTTTACACCAATTAAAAAAGCCGTGATTCGGGCTAAAACAGTGAATCGAAAGCCTTCTTAATCCTCGAACGAGCTGATTCGGTGATTCGTTTCGTCTTCCCAGTATTCTGAATCATGATAAGTCCTTTCTAGGACTACAGAACGGGTGCTGAGGGGAGGAGAGTGATGCATTCTTTGGTGTGTGCGGGAATTGTAGACTGTTAACGCAAAGGGGTATATGTAAAAAATTGTGAAAATGAGATAAGTAAATTACACTGTGTAAAAATCTATTTCTTTTGAAAAAAATATTTTTTTCACTTAGGCCTATACTCTTTTGACTTAATAGTCCAGAAGAAGCCTGTCAAGGCAAAAGAGTATAAGTAAAACTAAAAGTAAATGAGATAATGTGTAAATAAAAGTCTATTCTGAAAAATAATAAGTTTTGACTTATACTCTTTTGCCTTAACTGTCTAGAATTGATAAGTTTACTAATTTTTAATATAGGCCTACTGCACAACAAATATGATTATTTATGGTACCGTATACGGATGTTATATTTTGGCACTTAAGCTTTGAAAGGTCCACCTGTAGTAATAAACTCAATAAGGATATTGTACAATAAATTTGGCTCGCCCAACTGAATCATATTATGTTTTTTTTTAATCTATGCATATCTTATGAACATTACTTATTATAATCCCACTTTTCTTCAAAATCTGGTGAATACAAAATATTTGATCAATGATTGATCTGATTCGTCTAAATCCACATTGGTGATCTCCAGTGATTTCGTCCGCATATGAGGTTAATGTTGGCAGAAGCAATTTTATTACACAAAATGTTGTAAGAGAGAAATTCCTGACAGTTGATACATTCCGCATTATATCCCTTCTTGTGAATCTCTAGATATTAATACGTTCTTTCACGATATGGTTTATAACAATTAAATCCATTATGGTTCAAATATTTTTTCCTATAAGAAAAGAAAATTTTATTTTTGGTCAACTGATCTCATTGTTAAGCAAGTTTCTCTCCTTTTACTTTCTTAAAACCGTTTGCAATTTGTCTTCCTTTTTTTTTGCAATTTTCTCAGACAGCCATAAACATTTTGAATTGCTAATTGACATTTCTGTAACTTGTGTTTCTATGAACGTGTGTTTATATAAATTAATATGTTGTATTCTCCTTCTTTACAGGTAAGTAAATGCTGGAAGCAGTCTCATACGCTATTAGCCTGGATATTCATATGGGATGTAATTATGTAAATCATTTATAAGTAAGTAACATAATTTCATTAATGACCATATCAAAGCTCAAATAGAGTGTTGCAATTAGACTGACATGAATTAGGCCTACAGTGAAAATACTAGGTTTTGTTAAGAATGTGACTTATTGTTTTAGCCATAACTATGTGAATTTTGTTACGCTTATTTTCCGAGAGACGGCAGAGGGTCAGGTGGTAAGCCCATCGCCTCACAACCCCACAGGAAACTAAAGTATTACTTGGACGTGAAAGGCCGGGAAATTTTGTCCAGAGGCTCTAATTTAGGCTTGGAGTTCTTTAACGTACCGTAAATCTAGGACTCCGTGCCCGGATTTTTACGTCCAGAAAAATCCATCGACCGCAGCCGGGTTTGATCCCGTGACTTGCGGATCTAGAGGCGGGCACGCTAACCATTGACCACCGCGGCCGACACTTCTTTTAGCCCTAAATTTATCGCACATTGGCACTAAAAAATTCGATATCAATATAGGGCACATACATTATATAAGCATAATGTTATTCGACACAGATGCTAAGTGACTTTCAAGATAATGGAGTACATTCAACAAGTCTTTGTTTGTGAACGTGCTATTGCTTTTATCAACTCCAGTCACTGCGATGGAATTCATGCACGTTGTTATCAAACAAATAGCAATCAAAGCAATTGTTCGGCACAAGCAAACAATAGATGCCACTTTAAATCCTTACTGAATTTAGAACAACTTCAAAATACATTTGAATATGACACACAGTGATTCTGATTTTCATGCTTCCCTTTGAACCAAAATTCAAATCTAAGCTTTCCCGAACAGGAAATCTTTTGAATGACTAATTCGAAAGTTCAATATTGTACAGAAACAGATATGATAGGAAATTGTATAAAGTCTCTTTTGAATTTAATAATTAAGGAATCGCGCACAATGTGCATTATCTTAACCTACCAGTCCTGAACCCGGGGAGGGGATCTTTCACTACTGAAAAATCCCCAGCCGGGAATCGAACCCGGGCCACCGGAGTGGAAGGCAGACGTGCTACCGACTCACCCACGGCGGCGGACCTCTTTTGAATTTGAAATTGTGACTTTTTTTGTTTCTGTAAAGCGTTTGCTCTAGGCCTAATTGTGTTCTTGCGCTTTTAACCAATTATACAGTGGACTCCTTTTAAGTTCCTAGGGGTGCCAATGGACTTAGCTATTATTCGCAACCCTAAATGACTACTATCCATCCTATGCCATAATCATCAAAACTGAAAATCATCCGAAGTCATAACACACCACTGATAATACTGATAATTAGGGGGCGGATTTCTATGACATGTCATATTTTCCCCTTTGCATTATTTCAGGTTTCCGACTAATTTAAAACCGATTCCAAGCATCCTGGTGAAAATGGAACGGCTTTTATTGTGCATATAACTGCATATTTAGGTCATATTTTTGGCATATTTGTTTGCATATTCAGGGTGTCCACTGGTCGGGAAAATCCGGGAATCCGGGAAAAGGCCGGGAATTTCGTATGGTCGGGAAAATCCGGGAAAAGTCAATGAATTTGTTAAAATATCCGGGAAAATTAGAAAAATTGCAAAATGGGATCTAAAAGACTTCTAGACAATAATAAGCCTATATGAAAGTATATTTAATTTATTTTATTGTTCCTAAGTTTTGAATCTGTTATAGCCTAAGCTAATTATTGCTTGAAATTACTTTTGGTACTAAAAGTTTTTCTTAATAAAGTATGTATAATCCTTTAATTTATCTTACACAGTTATTAGAAAGTGCTTCATATTTTGGTCGGGAATTTCTGAAATGATCAATGAAAATCAGGGAATAAGCCGGGAATTTCTTCAGCATTACTTGGTGGACACCCTGATATTAAATAAATCTTGAAGTTTCGTATCACATTTTGTAAATTTTGCATTATAATAATACTTTTTTGAGAATTTACAGATATTTTAAATAGTTAACATTATATTTTAATCAAGTGAATTGTAATGAAACTAAAAAGAATATACCGGTATAGGCTACACAAGGTGTAAGTGGTAAAGTCATATTTTTAATTTTATTGGTCATATTTTAATGTTTCTTAGGTCATAAATGCATGTATATATCCTATTTTTTAGGTCATAGAAATCCGCCCCTACTGATAATACTCACAGAACCTAACACGTGATATGACCTCGGTGTTCAAAATGGTAGGCCTATATGAAGTTGAATAAATTATGCAATTAAATCGTGTTTAACCCTTAAATGCATCATGTACACTACAGTACACAATAGTTTGCCTTGTAAATGTAATAAATTATCATTAAATAACTCGAAAGAAAATTTAAAATGCCTGTAAAATTTACAGAACGGGTATAATAATAAACTGCGAGCCTAGTCATTGTGCTAACTGTTTTCCTTGCAGTCCGGCATGGTTGTATAATTGCGCGAAAAATTGAATGCCATCTATCCACTGATGGCCCTAATCTCTAATCTTCTTCTTGTATAATCTGGAACCAACAGTCGATGTGACGTAGAGAAGAGACATATTTGGCCTATGAACTAATAGTTTTCTTTTATAAAAACACTAGCTTAAAAGACCCGGCGTCGCCCGGGTTTTGTATTTTGTAATTGGAAATTAACTTATGAAGGATTTTCAATTTTAAATTCTAGGTCCTTATATAGGCATTTATAATTTGAAATAGGAAGAACGACTTATTACACTCAAACTATCCCTCAGAAAACGCTTGATATAGTTTTTATGGCTCATAGAGGATCTAGAATTTTGCATCCCATCGCTTGTACAGTGCACAGCAAGCCTGGTAGAGGTTTAAATAAGAAGAAACAGAAATTCCAGTAACATAAAATTGTAATATCGAGGCGGGAAATTTCCCACTCTTATGTTACCATAAAACCGTTTTGGAGATGAAATTAAACAGGAAGCATTATCACTTTCATACTTTTCTCTCCAAAAACCTGCGATATAATATAATAATATACACATTACCATACCTCGTTTTGTTTTCTCTATGTCCAGGATAGAGAAAGTTATGTGATTCCATTATTTTAGTGGATTTCATTCTGTAATATTTATTTATAACATGAATTATTTTGATAACTTCTCTTGTTTGTCAAAAGTGCATTTAATTTGTTTTTTCCAAGCCCACCTGATACCATTTGGCAACAATATAGTCTGTGATTTGGAATTGATAATTATATGTAAAAAGGGATTAAGTATTTTCAAAAACATTTAATTTTTGGCATTTAGAATCAGAATTTTTCAAAATCCTTTCTTAGTGAGCACCTACATTATGCAACGAAGGTACTGTCAAAATTCCAAGTCTCTACCTGTTATAGTTTAGGCTGTACGTTGATTCCTGTCATTCAGTCAATCAGTCAGTCATTCATTCAGTCAGTCAGGACAAAGCCTTTTATATATATAGAGATAATTTTATAAAGTAGGCTATAACCTTGATGGCATCGAAGTGAGCTAGGGGATATTGAAAATTGTACGAACTTTAAAAGAATAACGTTTTTAAAGAACTAGCGATTCACGCATTAAAAGGTTCTCTTGCTGTATTAAAAATATTAGGCCTGTATAGTAAGGTTAGCGTAGCAGCTCTTCATAATGGCAATATTAAAACACAAAGTAAGTTTCCCTGGGGCCTTTACAGAATATTTATTGCAACAAATACAGCAAGTGTTCAGCTATTTTTCAACATATTCTTCACAGGAATTAAAACATTTTGTCATACCGTGGGACCAACTTTTGAACACTTGTGTCGTAGAAGTCTGCCGTCTGGGATTTGAACCACTGTGTGATAACCTCCTTTCCTCTTTCAATCTCTACCATTCTGTCTTCATCTGTTGCAATAAATATTTCTACGAAATTGTGTTTTGTTTCTGTAAACGGCCCCAGGGAAACTTACTTTGTGGTCGGCCCTCGTATCAAAGCTTGTTAGTAAAACTGTAGTCTATTTTCATAAAATAGTAATTTGTATATTGTACTTTAGTATGAAGAACAAAATATATTTGTGTTATTCTTTGTCAAGATGGCAGCTGTATTTTCAGGAAAAGATTAATATTAATAATAACTAGGGTTCGGATGTGTATAACATGTCATATTTTTATCCTGACCTCCATTCTCGCCGGAAAGACACAAATTAAACACGAATTGCACGCTTGTAATCCTAATCGGACTGTTTTTATTTTGCATATAAAGTCATATTTTAGCCAAATTTGTAATTTAACGTCATATTTAAGGTATAAATTCAGTAAAGGAGCACAGTTTTACAGTAGGCTACTACATGGTCGAGTACTACATGGTCGAGTACTACATGGTCGAATACTACATGGTCGAGTAAAATTTGAAATTTATTTAAATAATTTAATGTTTATGCCAAGTTAATAGGTAACTGAAAATGTAAAATTAATGCAGTTGTTCACATTTTATAGGGACATGCAAGGTCTACAAAATATTACGATTATTTGGAGCTGATGAAGCGAGCAAACAGGAGAAAATTCTTTAAAAATGGAAGTTCATTGCAAGTAAAACTGTAAACCACCAAAATTGTTTAAAAGATGATTAGCTGATTGAATTCATATGATGTAAGAAGTGCTTTTAAACATTTTAAATTGGAAAATTTATTTTTTGAAAATACGTTATTTCATTAGGTCATATTTAGGATTTTTGGGTCATATTTAGTCTTTCATAAGGGCATATTTGCAGTCATATTTTCCACTTTTTTAGGTCATAAATATCCGAACCCTAATTTTCACATTAATGAAATATATTATTAATGCAATACTTCTCGCCACATGAGACCCCGGAGTGATAGTTGGACAGACCTGAGTTTGAGGTTGAGCCGTTCCCAGGACCTAGTGTCGCCAAAGGATCGGTTCAATTGAAAATTCCCTCTGACCTCAGTGCCTCAACTAACAGTGGCATGGCATAGCCCGTACAATTAAATAACCGCAGGCTACTTAATATCTTCATGTTGTGAAGATGAATTAGCAGCTGTCAGCTCTTAAGTGGACGCTGTCTAGGCAGTGTCAGAGCCGGAGATTTTACGTATACTTACGAGAAAAGATTACAGAAATTGCCTTGTCCCTGGTGTCAAATGTCAACAATTATGGTCAATTATGCTACTGGAGACCCCCCATGCTAGGCGTTTCGGGTTGTGAGCTCCAGACGTTTTATGTTGCACCTTAAAATGTTAGAACATCATCTGCTATAAATTGGTGTCGTATATTGTGGAAATATGCCCTGGAAGCTAGATCGCTTACATTTAGGCTACAATTTACGTATAAGATAGGCTACTAAAAGCTATTTTTGTATCAAGTAGACAGAATAAGACTTTTGCTTATGCGGTGATACAATAGTCATTAGTAAAAGCAATCTAAATTGTATGAAATAAAATAAGTAAATTCAATGTAATTTATAAGTATAACATTTTTTTATATATTCTGAAAGTCACCTGAATCCTAAGACATGAACCGTACAATACCAGATGCAGATGTAAGGTGGTGCATAGACTATTGTGAAAACTCGTAGGATAGCTGATAGGATACGAAAAGGAACCTTCGAACTAAGTAATGGTGGCAAAAAGGGCACTCAAAATGAATTTTATTTTGTCTTTATCTTTATTATTATTATTATTATTATTATTATTATTATTATTATTATTATTATTATTATTATTATTATTATTATTTTCATCATCTTTTTTACTGAATGTGAACACTTAGAAAATGACCAGTATCAGAACCGGTAGACTTCTCTTGTAACTTTTCTCAGTACAATAAATATACTATCGTATCATATCACATTATTTTAATCTTGGAAACTCTTGTTACAGTACTTTTCTCCAAAATTAAATGGTTAAAAATTCAATTTTAAAGTGTTCCAGCCCTTCGTTTTCTTGAATCACCAGTTGCTCCAACTCTACTACCGCTGCCAAATCAAGCACAATAATTAGTCTTGACATTCTTCATTATCATTTCGTCAACAATACTTTTTTTTAAGTTATTCATTGTTATATCAGGATTTCTTAGCGGTGCGGCCACCCCTGGCATATCTGTTCTAAAAGCGAAATTGCTTGAAAATTTCTCGATGTAAAACATCCCGGGCGATGTTACCCAGGTAGACTTTTCCAGACAATGAAAAAAGGTAGTTTTTTTTAAATTTCCTGTCAGTTGTGTCTAACGTTTTAAATTACATATATGTTTAAGACATAACCACTCATTGTGCTCATAAAAAACCTAGATATCGCCCCTATTCCGTTGTTAAAGCTAATTTAATGCCAGCAGAGTCGTAACACTGTGTAATCCTTTTTTTCTTTTTTCCCTATTCGTCTGCTGGAATGATGTAAGGGCACTCAAATGACAGAACAAAGACTGCTTTTTGTGGTCTTCTACAACTGTTAGTCTTATTACAATATTAAGACATCCGAGAACTGCTCTTGCTAAATTTAGATTCGCTTTAAGGCATGTGTCTTCAAGTCGCAGCCCTCGAACTTCCCTCTATCTAAAATGTAGCCCTTGAATAGGTTGCTTTAAGGGGAATAGTAATTGGCTTTTAGAACAGAGAAGCTGATTTAATTGAGAGTGTATACAGTAGGCCTTGGATTGATGGACATCAGCAATAAATCAAAACATAAATGTCAGTCATAGAGAGCTTTCATGTTCATAAACTTGGCCAGCTGTTTATGAAGGAATTCAAATTTTAGAACTTAGATTGATGTGTAAAGGAATGGAATTAGTCTGTCTTCTATGATTATAGCTAAAGAGGGGAGAGGAGCGTATTTCTGTTTCCCTTAGTTTTAAATCTAGAGACTGGAAAATTAGTTTGTCATGAAAGTCAAAGAAATTAGAACAAAATCGGAGATGCTTTTGTTTTGGAAATCAGAAACCAATACCTAATTGGTCAGATCAATTAACATAAAGAAACATTGACTTTATGGTTTATTCCTTTGAAGTCGCTTGGGTATGTAATGAAAACTCTACTAGCCTATACGTTAGCTCTTTGTTGTAAAATAACATCAAATAAGATCATTTTCAATACCAGTGCTAACACAGAAGTTATTTTACGAGCACAACATAACTGGGACACTCTGTATATAATACAGTACGTTCAAAGCCATGTATGATTAGGCCTTTAATTCTATATGCTTTCATTGTCTGAAAACGTGGAAGACCTTGTCATGAATCTGTGAATACTTAAACAGGTGTTGACGTCCTTCTGTCAGAAATTAAGTGGAAGAACTTCAATTTGAATATTAATCCGTTTACAATGGCTATATGGTTATCAAAATTATGCCTCCATTCTAGTACTCTGTATGCAAGAATTTCAGGGCGTAGTCCCAAACCTGTGCCAAGACTTTTCTCTTAGCTGAGAGATTATACAATAGTGTCAGTTCTATTTCTGTTAAGTTAAGCCAGTAAAATGAATGGTCTAGAAAAGTAAATGATGTAATTAGCTGGTAATTTACTTACAGAACAGCTTGTAGCTTAATCTATTATTCCTGACGATGTTGCTGCAACTGCTTTTTCGTGCTGTATGATGAATAGAAATTACGTTAGGCAGCTGAGAGAGAACTCTATAGAATGCTAACGCAATTAATAATCCTCAACGACAGGGAGGAAAGGGAAAGTGGCCCTATACGAGCCACGAAACAAGAACGCATTTCGGGCGGCGCCTCCCACACTCGTATCAAAGTGTGTAGCCTATGACAACAAGGCAGTGTTGCCCAGTTGGCGCGCCGCTTCAGCCTGCTACGAGATTTCATGTTCACTATTTCATTGCGCCCATGGAAAATATTGCAAATAGGGAAATTGTGTTTGCATATTCTTAAAGGGGATAACATTTTGAATGCGACTGTCTAAGAGCCAAGTTTCTAGCCCCAGTAGTTCTCGAGTTATCGCGACGAGAATAAACAATGCTGGTAAAGCAATAAAAATGCTGACTGTCCCCCTAAATAATTATCCAAACAAAATTTCATGATTATACATGTTCCTGGTCATGAATGAGGCTTCAGTATGTAATCATATTTGAGTGTATTATAACCAGGGCGCGGATTCTAATAACATGTCATCTTTTTATTGATGCTGCATAGACATTGCCAACTTGTGGATAAATCCTAATCATGACCTCTAGATTATAGAAATGCACTTTTAATAGGTCATTTTTTGTCATTTTATGCAATTTTATATTTTTAGGGCATTTATTTCAATTTTAGGTCATTATTTTGTCATTTTCGTGTCATTTGGTTCCTTATTTAGTCATTTTCATGCATTTACATTGAGTGTATTAACTTTTTTTTTCGTCGCTAGCGGTATTGTCTTTGAAGTGTTGTTTGTTTAATGCAAGAAGGAAAACTGTTGTCATGTCTCAGTCGGAAGTGAGAATCAAAGAAACGCCAAAATTCTGTATTATATTACTATTGTTATTAGATTGACTTGGTATTTTATCGCCTCGCTCAATTCGTTGACAGTTAACATCAAAGAAGTCGCCGCCGCTTGGAGTAGTTGCCACACTGCACAGTGTTAGTAAACAGAACGGGAAGATGTAGATGCAGCAAAACACTTACGTGGCAATGACATTGAGCAATGAGAGAATTGGCAACACGAATTCAGTCAGCGGTTTCTTTTGAGAAACCCTTTTACAGTAACAACAAGCATTGTAATATGAGAACAAAGAGAGCCGCCCGTCAACGTTATGAGTGAGGCGATAATACCAGAGTCTGCCACCTGCTTGGATTTGAGAGTGCAAACTACTGTTTACCCTCAATAAACAACAATATAATCCGGCAGACTCACAAAAGGAAATGCCGATTTTTGACTCGCCAGTGCCTCAGTGCCATTATAAATTTCCGTGAGAAAAGAACATTCACAACATTACAGTTATTTACAGTTTTTACAATTGTTACAAACTAGTCTATAACTTTGTGTGTACAATAATAATTTTTTATAAATAAAATATCAGTTTTTAGGTCATTTTTTATAGTTATTAAGTAATTTTCTTTAAAATTTTGGGTCATTTTATAGGTCATTTTTCAAACAATTTTAGGTCATTAGAATCCGGGCCCTGATTATAACCATACGCATAGCTTTTAATCAGTGCGTCTGTAAAAGTAGACTATCTTACTCGGTATTTTAGAAGTTAGTGTAAATAGTAGTGCGTGTAATATGTTATTAGATTCATAGGTAATTATATTAATATTATAAAGTAATGCAAGTTATTAAATTATTAACAATGTCTCTTATGCCCGGTTTCTACAAACTTGTGAATTACCTATGGGTAAATTACCCATGGACAAATTAGTTCCATTTAACCTACAATGGTATAATGAGCAAGGCCTTGGAGTTGTACAGTTAATTGAATTCAGAAGGCTTTGATTCTCATTGTTATTGATCCTATGAAAGGTTAAATTTTATCCAGCCATCCATGAAAGGACAAATTAACCCTAAGATTTACCCTTGGACAGATCTAGCCCGAGTTTGTAGGAACATTTTTTCTGTCATTTTCATATTTACCTAGAGGACATTTATCTAGAAACTCGCCACAAGTGTAAGTGATTGCTATCTTTAAATTATTTGTGTTTGTGTGGTGTTATTCTTGTGTAAATTGTGTAAATTCTGTGCATTAGATAATTTACCCATAGGTAATTCGCGAGTTTATAGAAACCGGCCATTAGTAAACCAAGCACCAGCGGAGAACAAGACGTGTCAGCAACGTTTCGCAAATAGTGAAAGAAGGTAAAAAAAAAAACCAGTTCAAGAACAGCCATGATTAGGATTTATCTACAAGTTGGCAATGTCTAGGCAGCATCAATAAAAAGATAACATGTCATTAGAATCCGGGCCCTGATTATTATTATTATTATTATTATTATTATGGATAAATTCAACCTATTCCTTTTAAACGAAATAGTTCTGAAGTTTATTATTTTTATCGGAATTCTTCCCCTCATTTTTTCATCGTTAATTTGAATAGAATGTTTGTAGTGGATCCTATGTCTTCTTTATGTCTCTTTTACATACTTGAAATAACCTGACAATTTTTCTTAAAATATTTGCCTATATTGACAAACGACAACATTAAAAATTATAATAAAATCCTTATAATAATATATGATTGTTTATAAAATTAAGAATAAAGTATATATAAAAAGGTAAAGTGATTCCGGCATGTGCCGTGGAGACTCGTAGGGTTTTCGCGAGGTTGAGGCTCCCAGATTGAGACATTGGCACAGGAAGGTGGTATGGTTGTCACTTGTCAGCACCGGCCGCTTTTTACCCCCCAGGAATACACCTGGTAATAATTTCTGTTAGAGGCTGAGTCGACCTCAGGGCCATAGCACCACCAGAAGAATTAGGCCAACCACTACGCCACGGCGTACTCCAATAAAGTATATAGTTTTCCAGTATTCAGTAATAATATGGCTAAATGCAAATCAATCTTTGTTAACTAAAATTCAATTGATATTATACAAGGGAATTAATTAGTTATTAATTTATTATACATTTCTATCATAGGGCTATATCCGGTTCATCCTTAATGAAATCTATTTTGTGTGTTTACCTGTTTCAGTACAAAGTACCGGTATCAGTAACATATAGGCCTAGGCCTACTTGGGAAAACCCATTTCAGCTATTCTGTTTGTTTCAGCCAACCTAAGTGCTTGCCTCAAATTTGTATTTTTATATTGCACAAAAAATAATAAAAACTGCTTTATACCACATCTTGACCACCCTTGATAGGTATTATTTAGTGATAAACTTATCTCCCTTGTGGGACTTGACCTACCATTCGACCGCTGCATCATCTGTCATAGGCAGATGGCCGTTATTGTAGCTTTCTGTACCTGAGCCGCTACTTCTTTATCAGGTAGCTCCTCAGTTGGTGTCCAGACTCCCTCACAAAGATTCCAGGAAGTACCAGGAATCGAACCCAGACCTGCGGATACGCTGTCAGGGCATGGACATGCTTCTTTTTTGAGGGTCACTCGACCGAGATATGGATTCAGCCCCTGATCCGATGAACATTGAAATGGAACATTTTTTTCTAGGGATCGAACTGTGGACTACACATGAGAAGTAGCAGCAATGGACCATTACTGTTTGTTGCTCCCTGCTTACATTATACAAATTTTGTTTATTGTAAATACCACGTGTAAACTGCTGATCTGGCTCGTATCACTCATCAGCTGCTATAACAACGCGCGCGTATTTGCCCTCTCTTTCTAGCTCTCCTGAGCGCTCTCTTTCTACTGGGTGCACTATGTGGCAACCAACGTCACCTCTGCATGCTGATTGGTCTGCATTCTTGTTTCGTAGCTCGTATAATGCGCTTTCTGAAGCTATCAGGTCAAATTTAATAAAATCGCAAATACTTCAGTTAAAGGACTGCGTAAATTGGTAAAAACAAAAGACGCCATTCAACTAGTTTATTCATTAAACTTAATGAAAGGTCGATTTTTTCCAGACGTTTCCTGTGAATTTGTTGACCGAGCGAAGCGTGGTGCGCCATTTTAATTATACCGTATTTTACGGACCATAAGACGCACAATTTTACTTTGAAAACAGAGCCTTGAAAGTTGGTTGCGTCTAATGTTCTGAAGTACATTAAAAAAATTTAAATTATGGTAGGTAAATATTGCCGAAATACCTAGTTATAAACAAGGTGTTATAAACGACAAGATTGTTACAAAATTTGGCAGACTGTAGGCCTACTTCAGTGCACTTGTCACAATAGTAAAATGACGGCATTCGATGCGAAATAAAGGAATGTTAAGTTCTTTTATACGAAAGGAGTTGTCTCTACCGGGTGGTTTAAATGAAGGCAACGACCTCTAAACAGCCTTGTCCCATTACACTTACGATATGCTGAATTGAGGATTAGAGGGTGTAAAAGTATTTTCAGTCTTTCGTGAGAAATCAGTTCAGTTAAAATTTACGCGATGCCACCTGTACAGAAGGAATTTTCGTACAACGCAGGTTTTAAGTTAGAAGTGATTTACACTGATTCCATTCTACAAGGTTATGATTTGTTGATGCAATGAAGTGTATTATTCCGTTTAAAATTGTGGTTTAGAATCACATTAAATTTCGATCCTAAAATCAAGATCCGTCTTATGGTCCGGAGCGTCTTATAGTCTGTAAAATACGGTAATAATTCCATTATTGCAAACAAATGGTCATATTATGATAAATGAAGCAACTGTGGAATGATATATGTCAAGAGAAACATGAGCATCCCGAGAAAACCTGTCTCAAGCCTATTTTGTCCACCACAAATTCCACATTGATCCACCAAGATTCTATCCCGGGTCACAGTGTTGGAGTGCGAGCGATCTAACCACTCAGCCATGGGGGTAACTACCGTATGGCATTTTTTCAGTCAGTAAATTTGATTGTTACGCGATCATGCTCAAGCGCTTTGTTAGGTTTTCTTCTAATTTTGCATGAATGTTCCTTAAAGTTATTAAAAACTAAGTACGTGTAAGGGTTTTTTATTTTTTGATTCCGATGTTGGTTGTTTTAATGATTCCATTTCATGTTATATTCAGCTTCTAACGATTCTGGGCAACGGAAGCAGTATGGACTTCACAATCAATGGCCATATGGTCTCTAAACCTTTAAAAACTGCGGTGAAGGTCAATTATTTTATAACTACTCACTGCATTAATAAACAATTCCGGGGGAGGGGGGCAATAACCTCCTGTCAGTAATTAATTTTTTCAAATTGATCGAGATGTTCTTATATTCCCCACCAGGGTTGCCATACGTACGACTATAGTCGTACACATACGACTATTTCATACATTTTTGTACGACGTACGACGCAACAATGAGTCGTACGCCTATTTGTACGACTATTTTTAACATAGAGTTTTATATTTTTTAACCGGTTTACTGTAGAATTTTAAATTTTGATACATATATATATATATATATATATATATATATATATATATATATATATATATATAAAATACAGCTTGTTTATTCATGGGTTTTTTTGTAAGCATGTAACTAAAAATCAATATGAATGGAAAGCAGTCCTGTTCCTTTTGCAATAATTACAACACTGTGGCAACTACTGTTTATTTAATTTTATTGTATATTATCAAATTTACCACATCGGAAGATAATAATGAAACACGTCTAATCATTTACAAATAAGATGATTTATTAACAATTGCATGACATTTATGTAAGGTGTAAAATTCCGATTATGAATTATTATTATTATTATTATTATTATTATTATTATTATTATTATTATTATTATTATTATTATTATTATTAACGCAATACGTTCATTACACTGAAAAATTACAAAGTATACGACAGTTTTGACTAGAATACGACTATTTTCGAATATTGGTACGACCGTTCTACGTTTCTGATCTGGCAACCCTGTTCCCCACACAAGCTTCTGACTGTTTGCCATGTAATTGTATTTATTGTAAGTACTCATCAGTACTTAAGTTCTAAACGTTTTTTTTTTGGGGGGGGGGGCACAACGTGCACCTCATAAACAAATCAAACAACTCGTTCCTGGGCTATATTCAATCCCTTTAACAGACTCAGAGCTGGATTTATATAAATGCATTTATAAAATGAAATCATCAGTGGGTTTTAAGATTAATATCGATGAGAAAAAATTAACAGAACAGTTGATTTCCACAAATGATAACACAGAAAAACAGCCATTTTGGTGCCTTAGAATTTATACCTATTCTTGGGTAGGCCTATATTTAGGTCGCTGATGCCAAATGTGCCATTAGTTTTGCCCTATCAGCTTTAGTTTGTGAGATATGGTATTATCATTATGCGTATTATCCCATTTTACGTTTGATATAAATAAAAAACATTGCCTGTTTTTAGCTTCTAATCATGTAAAGAAAAAAAGCAACACACTAACATTACAATAACAATATAAAATGGGGTCTTTCAAAAAATTGATATTCACATACTGTACGATCGTTTATGACTAGGGACCGGATTTTTAGGTTTTTACCTATTTTTTTCCTTACTTCCAAAACAAAAAGTGCTCATACACTTTATCGAATCATGTCCATAGGATTCACCCACATGAATTCTGTGGCACCTAAAAATACCTAAATGGGGTATGAAAACCTAAATATACCTAAACGGGATATAAAACCTGAAATATCTAATTCAGGCTACTTTTTGTCTTTTTTGTTTGTCAGTTGAGAAATCGATATTTTGCGGAGAGACAATAACTTTGTAGGGTTGAAATTAATACCACCAGGGTTTCGTTCAACCCGTTGTCGTCTACGATGGACAGTATCAAGAGACGAAGTGTAAGAGTTCCGGCCTTTGTCTGCCTTTAGTACTGCCCTGTTATTCATACTGAGTGGTTACACTGTGAGTTTTAAGAAAACGTGTTAATTAGCCGAAACAAAAGAAATCGAGTTTATTACGGCAGTGGATTGGCGATGACCTAAATTTCATATGTTTCTTCTTCTTCTTCTTCTTCTGAGGTATTTTATGACGTTGCATCCCGCGGATTTCTACGTCTGCTCTGTCCTAAAGCAGGTTTACACAAATTTGAGTCAATTTTGTTAAGTTAAACTTTACAAGTATTAGGTATTGAATCCTATGTAGCACATTCAAATTCATTAAACCAATTATTCTACCCGAAAACGATATTTTGGACAACAAACCTAAAAAAAACTATTTCACCTAATGGAAAACCTAAAACAGTGTTTTTAAAAACCTAAAAATCCGGTCCCTATTTATGACTTATGAGCTGTCAATGTGAGGGCCAAAAAATAATCCAGCTTTTAATTTTTCTGTACTTCGTACAGTTTTCGTCCAACGGGTCCAAAGATGGACTAGCTATATTATGAAGCAAAATTTTGTTTCGCGAAAGAGGTTATAAGTTAATGGCACTCTATATAAAAGTAGAGCTGGTAGGACCAGTATTTGGAATAAGCACACTAAACATAGCCAAAATCCGGAAAAAACATCTGAGACACCAAATAAAAAGTTCTTTTTTGTTGGGCTGTGTAATAATTTTAACGTTCGAATAAAATTCTACATATTTTCAGATAAGGCATTGTTTCAGAAACATGGATATGGTGAACCGAATGAGTATTTACAATGAAATTAATGACCTTAAAAGTGGTGATTCGTAAAATGTTCAAAGGCTCTTTTCACAGAAATTTCTAAAGAACGTTTAAATATTAAATTCTTGGAAGCCACTGAAAATCCTCAACACACATCACTTACAGCTAAAAAATGTAATAATGACAATATAACCACAAACGAGCTTCTAAACGTAAAAGAGATTTTTTTTAAAATAAACCTGGAAAGAACCGTAAGTTTTATTGAAGTGTAATCTGATGTGCAGGCATTTGTTTCAATTGAATAACGGGAGTCACATGAAAATTACCTCTTGGCTTCAGCTGGTGATGTGATAGCGATAATTGCTGTAACACCTGACTGCAGCCGTAACTTATATGGCATCACGGATATCCAATGAACAATGGAGGCTATGCATTAGCTGGTTCATAATCCACTACTTTAATAGCTTCAGTGTCATAAAGCAAGTTTTGATGAAGGGGGCCGTGTCACCGTTTCCTTTCTGCTTATTTGTATTCTTCATCTATGACACTGTGTTATATTTTATGAAATCTCTATATATATAAAAGGCCGACTGAATGAATGACTGACTGAATGACAGGAATCAACGTACAGCCTAAACTATAACAGGTAGAGACTTGGAATTTTGACAGTACCTTCGTTTCATAATGTAGGTGCTCACTAAGAAAGGATTTGGCAAAATGTTGATTTTAAATGCCAAAAATTAAACGTTTTTGAGAATACTTAAACCCTTTTTACACAGAATAATCAATTCCAAATCACAGAATATATTGTTGCCTATTGTATCAGGTGGGTTTGGAAAAAAATGACATGCAAGTTTGACAAATAAGAGAAGTTATCAAAATAATTCATGTTATAAATAAATATTACAGAATGAAATCCACGAAAATAATGCAGTTACATAACTTTCTCTACCCTGGACATAGAGAAAACAAAACGAGGTATGGTAATGTGTATATTATTATATTATATCGCAGGTTTTTGGAGAGAGAAGTATGAAAGTATTAATGCTTTCTGTTTAATTTCATCCCCAAAACAGTTTTATTTTAACATGAGAGTGGGAAATAAAATTTTCCACCTCGATATTACAATTTTATGTTACAGGAATTTCTGTTTCTTCTTATTTGAACCCCTACCAGGCTTGCTGTGCAAGCGATGGGATGCAAAATTCTACATCCTCTAAGAGCCATAAAGAACTATATCAAGCGTTTTCTGAGGGAATAGTTTGAGTGTAATAAGTCGTTCTTCCTATTTCAAATTATAAATACCTATATAAGGACCTAGAATTTAAAAATCGAAAGTCCTTCATAAGTTAATTTCCAACTACAAAATACAAAACCCGGGCGACGCCGGGTCTTTTAAGCTAGTAATCTTATAATACAGTATATGCAGTACTGTGAGGCACACTAATTAGTGATTTTTGTGACCGGGTTCCCACTGTTATTGTACAGGTAACATTTAAGATAGATATATAAGCTTTCATGAACCACAGATTATTGTCTCTGTTGGACAATACAAGAGAATATTATAGGAGAAAAATTAGTGTGCCTCACAGAACTGCATATGACATAACTTGTCTGTCTGTGAGGTAGACCATTAGGGCAATCAGTCATAGGAGAGAGGTTCCATCTGGCGCTGTGAATTGAACTCCGGCTTAGCTCAGTTGGTAGAGCATTGGCGCGAATAGCCAAAAGGTCCTGGGTTCAAGTCCTGTTGTCGGAGGAATTTTTCTCCTATAATATTCTCATGTAATGTCCAACAGAGACAATAATCTGTGGTTCATGAAAGCTTATACATTTATTTTCGGTGTTGCTTATAATAAAGCTATATTTTTCAATTCAGTTCATTTTTTACCCATTAGCATTCGAAGTGTACAAGATAAGAAAGTTGCAAAGAATTTCCTACATAAGAAAAGCGTTGAAAAATCTCATTACTTCGAAAAGATTTAGGTTGTGTGACAAGAATAGGATTCCTTTCAATATTGTTATAACATGTTACTGTAGAAATGTACGATAGATCAGGGCCCTATTTCATAGAACTTGCTAATAATATTAGTTAATAATATTAGAACTCATAATATTATTCATTAGTTATCAAAATCTTGTTTCATAGAAATATGATCACTACTCATAAAATCTCTTCACTAATATTATTATTAAGTGCCAGTATGGTACTTTATGAGATTGTGTGGGGGACGAAAAATGTCTGTCCGTCCGTCCGTGTGTCTGTACGCGCGATAACTCAAATAAGCTTTGTCGAATTTTAATGAAACTTGGTATACACGTTTATAATGTTCATGGGAAGAACCCTATTGATATTGGACCAAATCGGTTCACCGGTACCGGAGTAAAACCCAATTTAGTGGATATTTTAAAGGCGCGATAACTCAAATATGCTTTATCGGATTTTCATGAAACTTGGTATACAAATTTATAATGTCCCTGGGAAGAAGTCTGTTGATATTGGACCAGATCGGTTGGCCGGTACCGGAATAATGCCCAATTTAGTGCCTTTTTATGGTAATATATCACAAATGCGTGGATAACTCAAATACGCTTTATCGGATTTTCTTGAAACTTGGTATACGAATTTATGACGTTCTTGGGTACAAGCCTATTGAATTAGGGCCAAATCGGTTGACCGGTACCGAAGTAACGAGTATATCAATATTAATTTTGTAATCAATATTCTTTCAAGGCCCACAATGTATTAAAAAACTTAACAAATTGCCAATCGTTTATTCATATTGTTAGCAACCTTGATTGATTTGTTTCTTCATAACGATGTCAGTGTGGCTAAATAATAATTTAAATAAACGATTTATAACAACTAGCCGTTGAATATTGATATTATAATGTGTATTCTATTGTTATGTAGACTACCGATATTTACATTAGGCTATATTTTACAGTGAGTATTTTTCTTATCGTTCCTGTGCAGCAATATACCTAATGTAATTCCTGACAGATAGATTTCATATGCTTTTTATTCATTGATAACCTTTAAGGCTGCTTTAAATTTAAACAGAGATATCAGCGAATCGTAGGTCTATTGCATCATTATTATTATTGCCGGCACATTTTGTTTTTGGAGTTAACTCGGACATCTATTACAAAAATAACTTTTATGCATGGGCCTATCATAATTGCGTGTATCACTGATTAAAAAAAAAAAACATACTGGCACTTGGTTATATCAGTTTACCTGATTTTTTTTTATTAGTTCATTAGTCAGCTGTTTGATTTGGAGGTTATGTCTGGATTGTTTGTTTTTCCCCTTCTCAGTCTTTTTGTCAATACTATTTCAAAGCAGCACGGCCTACATATATCTTCATAATAACTAGCTCTAAGAAATGAATAAACCTGACAGGCACTTATTCAAAATAGGTTTATGAACTAAAATCTAACCTCAAATCTTAAAAACTTGTTTTGACAAAAATTCCTTTGATAGTGTATGTAAGCTTTTTCTAAATTGGTAATTACATCAGGGTGATTCATTTTCCACAAATTTAAAATCACAAAATCTGAATTACAAGGGTTTGAGAATAACTTATTAGCCCAAATACACTTATAGAAAAGCACCTAATATTATTAGTAAATTTTATTAAATTCATATGTTTGTTCCATAAGATTATAGGCTATTCTTAGCCTAAAATTTCTTGGTCTGCGAACATATACTTCTTCATCACTGTTACTTGAATCAGAATCAGCCATTTTCTTGATTTTCACAACTTTGATGTCACAAATTCAACCTCTCTACCCCTCTTATGGGATAAAATTCACTCATAGAAAAACAACTAATATTATGAGCAAATTCTATTAGGCCTACCATTGGTGTGTATGAAACAGTTCACTAATAATATTAGTAACATTTACTAATAATTTAGGGCCATGAACTCATAACTAATAATATTAGCTAATATTCTTATGAAACAGAAGACTAATAAAATTAACTAATATTATTATGTTTTTGCTAATAATATTAGTGTAAAGGTTCTATGATACAGGGCCCAGGATTCCACATGTTTTATGCAGGTTTAGTAACTTATTCGATTTGTGAGTTATACATACACTAGCTTAAAAGACCCGGCGTCGCCCGGGTTTTGTATTTTGTAATTGGAAATTAACTTATGAAGGATTTTCAATTTTAAATTCTAGGTCCTTATATAGGCATTTATAATTTGAAATAGGAAGAACGACTTATTACAATCAAACTATTGCCTCAGAAAACGCTTGATATAGATTTTTATGGCTCATAGAGGATCTAGAATTTTGCATCCCATCGCTTGTACAGTGCACAGCAAGCCTGGTATAGGTTTAAATAAGAAGAAACAGAAATTCCTGTAACATAAAATTGTAATATCGAGGCGGGAAATTTCCCACTCTTATGTTACCATAAAGCATTATCACTTTCATACGTTTCTCTCCAAAAACCTGCGATATAATATAATAATATACACATTACCATACCTCGTTTTGTTTTCTCTATGTCCAGGGTAGAGAAAGTTATGTGATTCCATTATTTTAGTGGATTTCATTCTGTAATATTTATTTATAACGTGAATTATTTTGATAACTTCTCTTATTTGTCAAAAGTGCATTTCATTTGTTTTTTCCAAGCCCATCTGATACCATTTGGCAACAATATATTCTGTGATTTGGAATTGATAATTCTATGTAAAAAGGGATTAAGTATTTTCAAAAACATTTAATTTTTGGCATTTAGAATCAGAATTTTTCAAAATCCTTTCTTAGTGAGCACCTACATTATGAAACGAAGGTACTGTCAAAATTCCAAGTCTCTACCTGTTATAGTTTAGGCTGTACGTTGATTCCTGTCAGTCAGGACAAAGCCTTTTATATATATAGAGAAGAGATAAATACATAATCCCTCATTCCAAGGCCTACGTAGGCTATAATGAAAAGCTGATGAGTTGGGAGCAAAATGTGATTAATTTTTCACTCTTGTAACTGGAATACGTCGAATTACTGCCACAGTCAATTAAGTATTGATTACATGATACGTGTAATTTATTTATAACTGAATATGATATTTCAGCCAGGATGCCAGCAGTCATTCTTAATAATTCACATGAATTCCAGCTAATAATAGCCAACCGGGGTGAGCTGTAAACCAACCCCAAAATAGGTCACATTTTTAAAACCGATAATCGATTTAATGCCCGCTGTAATTCACAAATTACACAACCCCAAACACCATAATGAATTAAATTCGTTGCTAAAAAAAGACGCAATGATGTAGAGGAATAAATATTAGCACAGGTTTAATAAAAAGTAGATATGTTATATTTTATATAGATATCAAAACAAGAAGGGGTAAAGAAAAATGTGACGAAATATGCTTGGTGGAGACTGGCAGAAAAGTATTTGCCCTTTGTATAATCTGAGGATGCCAAACATATTTTGAATATAGGTAGCAAGTTTAGAAAACAGTTTTTGAAACGCATTTTAGTAGTAAAAATTAAGATGCAAGTTAGTTAATAGAAATAAAGCTGAAATCTTCAGGTAATTGGTAAATACCTTTTCCGGGTTAAAACAATATGAGAGAGATCCTTTAACAATGCCTAAAATGGTAAAATAATTACTAGTTCTTAATTTTATTTTATTGTATTTTTTTCAGATGTACTAACATCCCTATAAACAGCCTATGCTACATCAGGGATGTATTACCACATGTAAGCTTGGCAAAAAATAATATGTCATTAGTATCATATTGAATTAAAACTTATATTTAAAGACCATTCATGGCTCTCCAGCCCATCGCCATGGGTGAGTTGGTAGTAGGGTGGCCAGACGTCCGGATTTTGGCCGGACTGTAAGGCATTTTGCTAAGCAATCCTCCATCCGGCGTGGCCTTATGCCGGACGTTGATTTGTCCCCCTTTTCGAGACTCTGATGGATCGGTAAAGCGTATTAATAAAATTTGTTCTCGGAAGAGTGTAATTCCATGCATAAGGAATTCCTGACCAACAAAAACCTCCTGCGGATGGCAAAGAACGGACAAAAATATAAATAGAGATGAAAATCCCTTTTTGCAGTGTATAATCATTTATTTTAATATAAATGCAGTTATTAAGTCTGAAATTAGTCAGGATTATACCATGTAATATCTGCTGTCCAGCCGTCCATGCCCGAAGTTTTATACTATGCTAGATTACCGAAGAAGTGTGTCCTCCTTTCTGATATTTTAGAAATGGCCACCCTAGTTGGTAGCCTACCCACCTTGGCGGCTTGGGTTAGATTTCCGACCAGGTCGAAGAATTTTCAGCAGTGGAAAAATTCCTTCCTTGGGTTTAGGACTGGGTGTTGTGTCCCTTCATTCCTATCTCGCGAGAGGCAATGGCATTGCCTGAATCACCTCGGATGGGTCGTGGTTATCATCCCACAGCTTCGTCCCGGATCTGAATCTGCCTTCGGACAAAACACTCATAATCATCTTCATGATTCCAAAGTAAGTTTGCTTTTAGAGGGACGGACTCTTTACAGGGGGAATGCATTGTTACGGAATACACAAAGTTCATGAAATACATCGTTAGTACTTTATTCAAATCATATTAAATCTTTTATTTAATCGTAAAAAAGGCATCGTAAATACGTCGGTGACCAGTTGACCGGTAGCCAATTTTTAGCCCCGGCTGAATTTCTAAGTTCCTTTTCAAGATTTTTTTAAAATCTTCTTTTTACTCTTTTTAGTCTTTAAGGTGAAATAGAACCGAACTATTCAATATAAGCGCCTGAAATTTACAGAGCACCTTTAAGATGTTCTAACAAAAAATTATGTCACATTTTTTTCTTCAAATTTGCATGAAAATATGAGTTTTAAATATCCATATAGGCCTACGTAGATTATTCATCGAAGTTTCACCTTTGATATTTAGGTGTAGGCTACTACATAATTGTAAAAAAGCAAGAAATAATGGGCACTATAATTTGATATTATGAAAGGGAGAGTTCTGTCGCACAGCATGAACCGAAATTGTAAGCAAGGCTGCTGGTTAAAATCGATCCTTGTTTGAAGCAAGAGGTGCGACAAAGCTTCTGTGTTACATGCCTGCACATTTTTTTGAAAGTATCTATTGTGTTACTTCGCGCAGTAACCAGGAAGTAATAAGGCGCTAAGAGGAGAGAAATCTAGTTGCGACAGCAACCAGGGATAATAAAGATGTCAACCTACAGCCCCGTCGCGCTATACGCGAGATTAATCCGAGGTGAACGCTTTTGCAACAAAAACAATGCATTAGGCAGGAAGCGCTTCCTCTTGCGTTTTCATGCAATAAAGCAATCGACCTAATGATAAAGCGATTGCCTCTTCACTTGGGTGGTCAAAGGAAAGTTGAGAGATTAAGGGATTAATCGTGGAAGTAACTTTTTTTCAGACTGCTTGAATTAAAATGGAATATCTAACACAAGGCACACGAAGTAAAAGTAACTGTTCCTCACAATATGCTAAAAATTCTATCATCTTTGACTTCAACAACACGGAAATAATTATTTATGATCCAAGTGTTAAAAGCGATATTTAATTTTGTGAGTAGGTTATTCAGGGCAATCCCTTAGAGAAACTCTTCACCGGAAATAGTAAGGGTAATTAAATCACGGAGGGTGAAATGGACTGGACATGTTGCACGCATGGGGGAGGAAAGACATATCTCAGAAGTATTGAATGGGAAACCCGAAGGGAAAAGACCACTTGGAAGACCTAGACGTAGGTGGGAGGACAATATTAGGATATATTTAAGGGAAGTAGGATTTGCGAGGGATGGGTGGATGGAGATAGCACAGAATAGGGTTTAATGGTAGGCTCAGGTAAGAGCGGTTGAACCTTCGGGTTCCATAAAATAGATAATATTCCTTTGGCTTGCTGAGGAATTATCTATTGCCATTGAGTAAGTAAGTAATCCATTAGAGAAAAAGAATCTAACCCACCGCGTTAAATAAGGTACAAAGTAAAGTAGTTTGAAAGTTGTGGCCTGGTATGATTTGTCTCGGATTTCGTCTGTAGACGCCTGTCAAACGCCGTATTAAAGTGATTGGCACTTCTCAACCTAATTATTAAGATCGAGAGCAACTACTTCTAAAAGTATTTCCTTTCTCTATTAATCAAGTAATTTAATAATATTAACTTATTTCAAAAACATATTTTTTGAACCAGCCTGCTTTAGCTTTCGCTTACATCGATTTTGTCCCCTTCGAGTTGCGCATAGCCTACTATATCAGTCTGCAATATACTAGCGAAAAGAGGAGATAACGCTAATGCATTAAAGTCAAGGAAATGTGAGTATTTAGTGTCACAATCATACTAACTTAAGAGGACATGGCACTACATCCCATGAAGAGATAGGGCCTACTATGCGATTGCTGAGTCGTCTTCCTCTTACGATATTATCAGCAGATGGCATTTTACCAGTCTTACTATTCCATCGGCTGATGACAGGATTGAGCCAAGTGGTCAGCTTTTCGACTCCCACGGCCATTATTGATTGGTTTTATCCGGCGAAATTACTTCTTTTTCTAATAGCTCCTCAGTTGTCCTCATGAGGCTGAATGCACAACGTTTCGTGCCTCCGAATCTCAGAAAAATTCTAGAAGGTACCGGGGATAATAAGTGGGTCTGCGGATCTATAGTTACCAACGCTAATCACTACACCACACGGCCGGTCTGTTCTTTACTACTCTTTAAAAAATGTAATAACTGGTCGAAACTAATTTATGCAAGTACTTGATTTTGTTGTACTTATAAAAAGAACCTTCCCTTCTATTTTAAGCTTATTCACACAACTATTCGTATGGTCTATAAAATAACAGAAACCACGATCTTTTTTCTTTTAATCCTTAATCAATAGATAGGGCCAGATGCAGTATTTAGTTGGTTATCCCTTTCAGACACAGAACACCAATATTATTATTAGAAGTGAACAGCGCATGTCAAAACTCGGAAACAAAAAGCGATTATAGCGCTCCAACGGGTCGGGCAGTTAAGCTGTAAGAATGAAAAATTTGCGTGCCAGAACACATGTATGAAAACGCATTCCAAATTCTGTAAAACCATAGCCCACTAGTATTAGCGGGCTACGGTAATGACCATAGCCCACTAATACCATCAGGCTATAGTGATACAAACAATTATCTTTTAAAAGCATTGAACACAAAATGCACTAAATGATGAACACCTTAAATAAGAAAAAATAATAATTTGCAAATAATATGCGTCAGATCTTATAAAAACCGTAGTGTAGAATACCTTCTAGAATTTCTGCTACTCACAACATACATGTCTCGGTGATTGCTGAAATATGTATTACTTTAGATGACTTTATAAATAAAAAACAAACACCCTTGATTAATGAATTATATTTATAAAAACTGATTTTAAAAATATTACATTACCATAAATATTAGTAGCTTCCTGTCACTTGAATTTCTTTTACCTCAGTCATACACAAAAGTATGAATTTACTTTCTATTTTCACAAAAACTAGGCGAGGCTTGAGATCACTTCCCACATTTGATTGGGAATTCACAGGGATTGGGTCTCTGTAAATCACGAGTCGCAAGCTGCTTTGGGATAACTTGTCTATAAAAAAAATAGTATGGTTAACGAAATCTTTCTCCAGGAAGTGGTCTTCACACATGAAATAATTAGCACAATTCACATTATCAACTAAATTGCACTGATGTTTCAGTTGGTTCACGTTTGATTTTTTCGGAAACCTGTAGAAATTTTGTTTTTGTAGTTCACGTTGGATTTCATACTGAAGTATTTACTTCCGCAGCCAGGGAACTTAAAGGAATATTTCACTCGTTTCTGAAACAAAGAATACGAAACATTAATCTTAATAATTCGTAGAACATGGAATAAATATTAATTCAGCATTGTTTTAAGTAGTTAATGTATTTTAACTTACCTTCGCTACTTGACATCTTTATAATATGGTAATTATATCTCCTCCTTTTCCAAACACTAATGCATACAGATCGTTGCAGAAAAAAAAACAGATATTACGCCTTTTCGTATATTGCTGTCATATGTTTCGAAACAAACCTGCCGCCATGGCAACAGCGATCACAGTGCACCAAACCGGTCGGGCAGTGAACTAATGAGCTGTTGCTATTCTTTCAATGTTACTTTCACCCCCGTGCTTTCAGAGCTTAATTCATATATTTATATAAGCAATCATGAAGTATAAACATCAGTGGGCTTTAAGTTTCAAATCTATAAGAAAAATTTAAGTGGAACAGCTGGCCTTCAAGATTGATGCTCTTAATAAGAGGATAAAAATCCTCACTTTATGTATAAAATATAACTTTACTTATCTTATATCTCTGCTTTTACAGAGTTTTTTATGTAACGCATTTATACCTCAGTAGCCGCGAAAAGGTTAAATCTAGTAGCCCTACCTCTGCTGGTTTTAATAACAAGCAGAATGAAACTAGGCCTACTGTATTCGAAACTTTTACTCCTCTATACGGGTATCGTCGAGATTTTCTATGGGAGAAAATAACAAATTTTAACTTGGCGTTAAATAAGGTACAATGTCAACTAGTTAAAAAAGTTGTGGACGGATACGATTTGTTACGGATTTCTTCTGTAGCAAGAGCTGTCAGACGCCATGTTAAAGTGACTGACACTCTTTAATCTTATTTGTCAATTTAAATTTAAATGGGTATCGATAAATTTATGAATATACCTTATTAACTGTATATATTTAACGGCAGCTGCATAGAGCCTATATATTTTATTGCTTTTAGAAATAAGTTTATAGACAGCTGAAACACTAGTCTATTTTACGTACTCATAATAAATTGTTTATATACTAATGGCAACTTTTTCTGGGTATCTTTACTTTATATGAGGATATAAGGTTATTTTGATTGCTTTAATACCTTATTAAAATTTTATCTTAAAATCATAAAAGTTATGAAATGAATGATCAAGGCTTCGGTACAAGAAGACGCATGGTTTCTTGCCCACTTTTTTAAACCCAAGCAGGCATATATTACTCAAAACAGGTCTAAGGTATACCTCTAATTCTGCCCCGACATTGTGCTTCTTAAAGCAATAACCAAAATTATCACAAAATAATTAATAAATTAAAAAAGCATATATTATTACAGATTCATAAGACAATCCATTAATTAGTAAAAACAAAATGTTTAAGAAATAGCGTACATTATTGAAGAGGCAGTAGAACAATGTACGATATAACCAGATCATTGATGTGTACCAATAACAAAAATGGTCCCAGAACTAAACATTGGTCCCACTAGATATGCTATTAGGCCCTATCATCATCATTATTATTATTATTATTATTATTATTATTATTATTATTATTATTATTGGCTCTAGGTTTATTCTGAAAACAAGAACATTAATAATTAATTAAGGGAATATGCAAAATCGAAGGGATTTACAATTTTTGAAGATCTCCTCCTGGAGATTTAGAATTGACTTTTAAGCAGAAAAGTTTGAGAATATTCCCAAGAAAAAAAGGTGTCAAATTACAAAATGTATGTCAGGATTATACAGAACAGCAAAGTACTATTTATTATTAGTATTATTTATTATTGTACTAATAATAATTGTTATTAATAATTATCGTACTACTAATAATAATAATTATTTTTATTATTATTATTATTATTATTATTATTATTTTATTATCACCACAATTTTTATTGTTATTTTTATAATCATTATTTCAATCATCACTACTATCACCACTGAAGACCTGCACTTATAGTAGAATAAAACTTCATGGCCCTGCTCACCCGATGTTGTAAAGGAATTCAACTCTAGAAGGAGGCACCATAAAGTAGGATTACACTGTCTTGAAATGATACAAACAGTTTCACCGAGATGTGAAATTACTAAAAACATTTCCACCCTATCTTTTGATAGAACGCAACTTTTCTGAAAATAAAAACTCATTTCTTGTTTCCATGTAGCCTCTGTGAAGAAGTGACAAGAAGTGCAAAGTTTCCTCTACTGAGGTGGTCTGGCTTTCTTTTAGAGATAATACAGGCACCTGCAGGAAAGATAATTTTCTCTTGCTCCACTGCCTTTGGCACGAGAAAGAAAACACATTACCTGCGATCTGAAACTCCTTGGCTGATCATTACGTCAAGTCATTACCCTAATTTGTATCTCTAGAGTATACTTATCGGTTTTACTTAAAAATAAACTGTAGTTAAATTTCGAACATCCATGCATCTATGCTATGGGTTTTCAACTGTAGGCCCGCGAGGCCATTTCTCACAACCCGTGAAATTTACGTGAAACGTATATTAATTTAATAGCCTTTGCTTTTTGTTAAGTGTCAGAATGGTACTTTATGAGATTGTGTGGGGACGGGAAATGTCTGTCCGTCTGTCTGTCCGTTTATCTGTACGCGCGATAAGTCAAACACGCTTTATCGGATTTTCATGAAACTTGGTATATACGCATTTATAACGTCCATGGGAAGAAGCCTATTGATATTGGACCGGTACCGTAGTAATGCCCAATTTAGTGCCTATTTTATGGTAATACGCGTATATTAGAAAGAATTTATCGAATGCAAATCAGTTCTCATGGCAACATATTATTATTTTACAGTGTTCATATACGGTTTTGGAAGTTGCAATACAGTAAGCTTTGACAAATAACACTACCCACATGTTCCATCTCATATGCTTATCAAACTAGACCTTTCTTAATCCGTAAGCCCTGCCTAATGAATCGATCTGGAGCTTAACTCGAAAATCGACAAAAAAAATAACTTATTTTCTGCATATTGCAATTGCAATTATTTAAATAATTGGCAAGTTTATCTACACCATACGGCGTCTTTCCCATCCACGTTTCCATCTTCTTCTATCACTCCAGTCCTCATCTGTCGTTTGCCTATCTTCCATGGACTTTCTCACACAATCATTCCACAATAGTCGCGGTCTTCCCCTTTTCTTTCGCTGAGGAGGCTGCCAAACCTATAGTTTTAATGGCCACCTCTCAGGTGTAATTTTTCTAAGGTGACCATACCAACCTAGACGTCTTCCTTCAAATGAGTCAATTACGATTTACTGCTGTCATTTGCATCCGCTCTCGTATAGTTTCGTTTCTAATTTACTGAAGTTTAGAGACTCAACAACTTCTTTTCCAACAGTCCATTTCCAGAGCTTTTAATTTTTAATTGCAATTATCATTGACTAGCATGTGCCCGCGGCTTCGCCAATGATAATTATTTCAAAAATTAAAAATTAAGAGCATAATAGTTAAATCATTATATTTATTAACACCTAAATCACGTGGACTACATACCACGATTAGATAGCGTCGCCTGGTAAAAGCGACCGCAGATTCGATTTCCTTGGCCCAGAATACCCCTGTACAGTGAGTTTCGTCCAAATCGAACAATGTTTGACCATATTTAGGCCTATCCCTCTTCCGTGTAGGTTGAAAATTTCATATGTCTACGGGCCTTGACATTCTAAACAAATGAATCGACCAGCGTGGGCTTACAACAATCTAGCGATCGCGATGCTTTTACTACCACGGTATGACAAAAATAGCCAAAGCCAACTGCAATTGATTTGACATTGAAATGTATTACTGAAATCTGATGCTTCGACAGCGCTAAAATCACGTTTTCTGCCAGTTTTTCACTCACAACTCGCGAACGAAAGCTAAAATTAAAAATCCGGCTTCGATGCGCATTCGCCCACCTTTCAGCCCATCTATGTTTAAAATTTCAGATCTCTGCGTTCAGTAGATTTCGCTGGGCATCGTGGACAGACAGACAAACAAATCCTTTTATTATTTTAAGATAGCATGTGCCCGCGGCTTCGCCCGCGATAATTATTTCAAAAATTAAAAATTAAGAGCATAATAGTTAAATCATTATATTAACACCTAAATCATGAGGACTATATATCACGATTAGATAGCCTCACCTGGTAAAAGCGACCTCAGATTCGAGTTCCTTGGCCCAGAAAACCCCTGTATAGTGAGTTTCGTCCAAATCGAACAACGTTTGACCATATTTAGGCTAATATTGATTATCCCTATAGGCTAATAATAATAATAATAATAATAATAATAATAATAATAATAATAATAATAATAATAATCCTCTTCGGTGTAGGTTGAAAATTTCATATTATGTTTGCGTGCCTTGACATTAAAAACAAATGAATCGACCAGCGTGAGCTACAACATTCAAGAGATCGCGATGCTTTTATGTCGAAGGAATGACTAAAATAGTCAAAGCCTAGTGTAATTGATTTGTATTACTGAAAACTCATGCTTCGAAATCGCAAAAAATACACGTTTTCTGCCCGTTTTTCATTCATAACTCACGAACGAAAGCGAAAATTAAAATTCCGGCTTCGAGATGCACATTCCGACCCTTTAGTCCGCCTATGTATAAAATTTCAGATCTCTGCGTTGAGTAGATTTCGCTGGGCATCGCGGACAGACAGACAGACAGACGCTTCCTTTTATTAATATAGATTAAACAAAAGATTCTGGCACATCAGTTTATCTTATTTGATTAAAGTTCAAAATCGAAAGGGGCAATTTTATTGCATCAGGTGCTTCTATAAATCAGTGGTTCCCAACCTTTTTCAGCTGACGCCCCCCTTCGGATATCATGAAATCCTCACGCCCCCTTTGATAGTAATGGGGAGAAAAAGGCCTAAAAATGTAATTGTCAGTACTTTTGTACTTTAAAAGATCCCTATAATACTTGTAAAAATAAAATTAATATAGCTCGCCTCTTTTATTATTCTTATCTATCCTGTGATGCTTTTGCTGTCGCATACACACACATATAAAACACTAAAATGCATATCTAATTATTGTGAATCTTATCTGAGTCTGAGTACAGTTAATAAAAAAGTTAAATGTAGAAACACAAATGTCCAATGTAGAGTTAAAAATTGAATATTAGTGAGATGACTGGCACTGTTTTGCTTTCACCAGCTCTGAGATATTGGGTTTTAGGTTTTATGTAGATCACTCGTATCTCATATTTGGATTTCCATTTATAAACGTGTTGAGGACAAGATATCACTATTTAATATGACAGGGAAAACATAGTTACAATTTATAAGATTATAAAATGGAAATTCACACTGTTCTGTTATTCTTGTTAACTACGGTATGTGTCTGTGTATTTGTTTGGCGTCGTGCACATCGGCACAGTCGCATTTTCGTGCACATCGGCATATTATTTTTATCTTGTAATATTATCGTGCTCATCGCCACACACCCCATTGGGGGTAGGGGTGGACATAGAGACTCAAACCTACAGCCTCCTTCACCACGGCTCCAAGGCAGCACTCCTTAGCTACCGCGGCTAAGGAAACCGTTGATATCGTAGGTAGGTTAAGTCAGGTTAGGTTAGGTTAGGTTAGATTAATTCAAAGTCTCATTCAATCGCAGGCAGATACTTTTTGAATGATTTCTAAACAATACAATTATAATATTAATGTACACAGTATGTAATTATAATAATAATAAAAGGAAATGTTTGTGTTTCTTTCTATCTAGCAGTTACTGTGAACTCCATTGCATTCTATATGATAGTATTATTCCAACTTTGTCTGTTTGTCCACCCCTACGAAGGGTGTGTGGCGATGAGCACGATGATATTGCTAGATAAAAATACTTTGCCGATGTGCACGAAAATGCGATTGTGCCGATGTGCATGTGTGCCGATGTGCACACAACCATTTGTTTGGTTAAAGTTAACCGATTAAAAATTCTTGTCGACCGACAAGACAACAACACTAAATCAAAATATGAATTACAAATTGTCGCACGCCTCTCTAAGAAGAGCCTCACTCCCTGGTTGGGAACCCCTGCTATAAATGAACTTAGTGGCACATGGACAAAAATCCTCACATTTTGCATAGAAGAGCTCTATTACTTTTTTTGAGGCGAGACATTCATACGTCGTACACATAGGCCTAACCAGGCCGACCATATGGGGGGGTTATAATATCTGGGGGTCCTCCCCCGGAAAATTTTAAAAATGCACAGTAACGAGTTTTAAGCTTCCCACTCTTTATACTTGTATTAAGTAATTTATGGGCAGACTTAAAAATTTATACAATTTTCCTTTTTTCAATCAATGGGGGGTTCAAACCCATAGGCGTAACGAGGGGGGGGCCTCGTTACGCCTATGGAATACTCCCCAGGAAGAGGGTAGAAAGTTGTTGAATATAATAATGGAAAATAAGGAAATAAAAATGAAAGAGGATCCTGAGGAGCAATTTTTTGAATTGTTATTAAAATGAAGCAATTATTTCATTCTAATCCGGCTCGTATTAAGTAATTTATAAGCAGACTTAAAAAAATTGTAACATTTTCCTTTTTTTAATCAATGGGGGGGAGGTTCAAACCTCACCCCCTCGTTACGCCTCTGGACTCTTGCAGCAAAAAGGGAGATTACCGTGTGGTCAGACTCTCTATCAAGTTCAAAGAACACGGATGAAAGACAACATAGTGGAAAAGAATTCACCACTGTTATGTAAGTTACATGCAGTAGCTTCTAATTATACCGGAGGACCTTGAGATGGGACGTAATACAACAAGTCCGCCTGTAATGCTGTAATTAACTCTGTTCTGAATCTGCCTTCTGGTGCCCAGGAATATTATATAGCCTACGGATCGTGCAAATGTGACAACCAGAGTAGGCTATGCCCAGTATACCAGGAAAGTAATACCCGCCTCTGTGTGTAGGGTGATAATTATTAGATGATACCGAAACTTAATTCCTAAGTCATCTCTTATGAGGTTTAATCCTTCTGTGAATCTTCCCAATTTTTCTGTGATCTTCCCACGCCACGTCTTCCTTTGTAGGTCTAATGATTAAGGATGCGGATTTATATGCTCTATAAGTAGGCCTAGTGTTACATCATTTTGGGATTATGGAGAACTATTCCCGACCTACTTGTTTTTTACATATAACATTTTACAGCATAAATAAGGCTTTGAAATACCATATGCCAAATTAAATAAGTAAATAAAGACTGTCCCATTCAACTGCCCCCATTTAAAATAAAACCAATTAATTTCAATTACTAATTTATATTTTTTCATGGCACCAATTAAGTTTAAAAAAAATTATAACAAACTAAGTATTTTGGAAGTATTTGAAGTGATTGTAAGTTTTAAAGTCTAATAAAAATAACCAAACACACCAACTAAATTTTGTGGATGATTTTTTTCTCCCAATTTTTCCTTCATTGTCCCAGATTTACCTAAAAAGTGCTGAGTGTCCTGTTTTTATGTTAAATTATACAGGCACCCTATATTAAAGTGATTTCAATGCCAGTTTTATACACAAGTTTTACTTGGATTACCGCTGCGATGGAAGTATACTTTGCAGGCGCTGATGAATGTAAACATTTAATTTCCAAAAAATTAAATCTGTTGTTTGCGTTGAACGGCTGAATATACTTCCAGCCCTTAAACAATAATACTAATGAGCTACAGTTCAGAGAGCTTGTCATTCGAAATGTCAACAAAGCAGAATTTGATAGCAATAATTGTGATGTGAAATTTTCATATAGCTCCTTTATTTGATTTCGGATATTACAACAATAATTACATTGTATTCCTGCGTTAGCATTTCCTGCTACCTGTTGATAGCATTTGCTAATATTTATTCAAACTCTTGCCACATTTCAAGTTAGTCATCATTAAATGTTGCATAATTACTAGAGAAAGTTAAATGGAAAGAATCGAACTGCAGAAATAATCGATCCAACAATCCGTTTCGATACATCTATTGAACAACCTGTCGATATAGACAAGTAAAAGAATAGCTATTTATGTATGAAGAACGCAAAATAAGGCTCTAGCGGGACGAATCTAGTTTTGCGGCCGAGGCCAAAATACTGCATGAGTCCGTTAAAGTTTTTGCGTACGTGTACTTCTTCCCATGGATGTTATAAATGCGTAGGCCTATACCAAGTTTCATGAAAATCCAATTAAGCGTTTTTGAGTTATCGTGCATACAGACACACAGACAGACGAACAGACATTTTCCCGTCCCCCAAACAATCTCATAAATTACCATTCTGGCACTTAATAATTATGTAGGGATGATGTTTGATTCATGCTAGGAGAAAGAAAGTCTTGCTTGATGAAACGAACGCTACTTCTCGTAGACTACAATTACCATTACTAGAGGGCGGATTTTTATGACCTAAAAAATAGGATATATGCATGCATTTATGACATAAAAAACATTAAAATATTACCAATAAAATTTAAAATATGACTTTACCACTTACGCATTGTGTATATTTTTTTAAGTTCCATTACAATTCATTTTATTAAAATAATATGTTAATTACTTAAAATATCTGTATCATTGTAAAGTATCATTATAATGCATAATTTACAAAATATGGTATGAAACTTCAAAATTTCTTTAATATGCACACAAATATGCCAAAAATATCACCTAAATATGCATATATTGATACTAAATATGCTACAATAGTTGAAAATTTACGAAATATGCAGTTATATCTAATATATTTATTTATTTATTTATTTTATTCTGCCAACTACAGGAATAAATCCCAATTACAGTTGGCGTAGTTTCGCCAATACATGTTGTACAGTATAAAAATACAATACAATAAATGAACGAATGTGTGAGGATAAAGAAAAAAAATACATAAATGATTTACAATAACTACAATTAATTTAACAAGACAATCTAAAAATTAAGCCAAATCATATGGAACATATAACAGTTTATGAAGAAGTCCTATGTACTGATTCAATGACAAGTCAAAATCCAGAAGAGCATTTTGAAGTGATAGAGAATTATATCGTTTACACATTTGAACGAAAGATGAACATTCTAATATTTTTGACCTAATGACAGGAATTTATAAAATCGAAAGTGTGTATGTATGTAGGGCCTATGTATGTATGTATGCATGTATGTATGTATGTATGCTCCTTATACAAATCTACATTTCTTTACCAATATACACGAAATTTTGCACACATACCCTGTTAATGCAAAATTTACAAAATATATGAAACTTCAAAATTTCTTTAATATGCACACGCATATTCCAAAAATATGACCTAAATATGCATATTCATACTAAATATGCTACAATAGTTGAAAATTTCCTAAATATGCAGTTATATGTACAAGAAAAGCCGTTCCATTTCCACCAGGATGCTTGGAATCGGGTTTAAATTAGTCGGAACCCTGAAATAGGCCTGATCCAAAAGGGGAAAAATATGACATGGCATAGAAATCCGCCCCCTAATCATTATCTACTTTATAGTAGGCTACAAGGAAAAGCATTTTCACAACTTCCAGAAGTTTATTACATTGAACGTATGATTTCATACGAAACCTGCCTTGGATCCAATCCAATTTCACTTTGCTTCCATTACATAACTTGAGAATAAGGTTGTACGGGAAAGTTAAGTCTGGCTTCGCATATCACGTTTGTATGACATGTTTTAATAACTGTGCCTAAAAGCATGCTCATGTACGTCACTCAAAAAGACGGACATCTGACCAGAATAAGGGTTAATTAGAAACATCAGTGGTTGGCAACCTTCACAGAGCCTCCACCACAAGCACGATAATGAGATACTTTGTCCCCATGTTCTATATCTCACTTGTTTGACCAACAACCACTTTGTTCTATAATTTTATTCTAGAGCATTGAAAAAGAAAATATTCCACTATTTTATCCAGCAATATCATAGTATATTGCGATACAAGTGCCGTAAGCGGTGCATACGGATCGAGGAAGCGCCTCGTTTTTTTCTATTTCCGAGATCCGTTATGCGCTTACGGCACGAGTATTGCATTCTATTTTTTGCACGATGATTATTTATATCAATTTATTTATATTAATTGAGATATTAGCTGAAAGTATTATGTATATACACTATTGAAGATGGATGTTATATTTCAGAAAGTGATTCGCATATGTTGGTTGTTATGGGGACCGAATATTTGTCCTGTCGCCACAAACTAGGGGGCTTTGGTTCCGGTCTTCCATAAAGGCTTGTATTATGACGGTTTTACTTACGGCACTTGTGCTTTTTGTAAGTTTTATCGCACGGAGATTTCTTTTGTTTTCATAGCAACCAGATTGCGTGCGGGAATGTCAAGTTACGATCCACGGCAACAATATTCGTAAGTACCACTAATTAGTTACGTCGTGCAAAAAATTCTTTACTTATTATTTTCACTGCTATCTAATGTAATATTTCAGCTGGTGTTTCCGTGTAGACCCAATTAAGAAGACCGTAGCCTATATAACTGACGCCGGTGTATCTCCGGTGACCGCCTGCGTGCTCTCGTGATTAGCGTAGCTGGTTACGGATTAGCAGGCCCGGCTTCGATCCCCGGTATTTTCTAGGATTTTTCTAGGGTAGGGAGGTCTGGAACGGGGTGCACTCAGCCTCGTGATACAAACTGAGGAGCGACTAGATTGAGAAGTAGCGGTTCCGGTCACGGAAGCAATCATTCATTGCTGTGAGTGTCAGCATGCTGACCACAAGCCCCCCAATCCAGCCATCTGCCTACGGTAAATGACGCAGCGGTCGGATGGTACGACTAGACCCTCCAGGGATGTAGCGCCACGGAGTTTAGTTTAGTATTTAACTGTGAAATTTATTGAAGATGACTTTGCTCGGTTATCATAGCTTAGAACATCGCTGAAATCCATCTTTTTGCAATATAACACGTAAATTTTTCGATTAGTTTGATTTTTGTTAATCTGCTCTACATTCGTTTGTTTATAACATTGCAACACATTTTTACATCTGTGGACAGAAGGGGGCCTTGAATGCACCCCTAAATGGGAAGCATTGAACGATTTAGACGAAACTGATGCATGATTTGGGTAAAGTTCATGAATCTGTGGTATGGTTTAATCGTTTCATTTCGAATCTGTGTGCCCATATGACAGCAAAAGGTTGGTTTTATTCCTTTAATTATTTATATTTACTACGTAAATCATAATTAAGAATAAAATTATCTTATTCATGCGATTTATGTAAAAACCTTGTCGGTGTAAATTTAAATGTTTTATTTTTCTGTTAAATAAATGATTCAAACTTCTAGCGGTTTTGTAAATAATTGCAGAAAAGTGGTTTATTGAAAATATCGACTTAGGCTACAAAACAAAATCTTATGTGGAAAGTCCAGATAAATAGTTATTTTATTTCGTGTATTGTATTAATACAGATAATAAATTTTCATCATCTATATATATATAAAAATGAATGTATGTGTGTGTGTGTGTGTCCTTTTTGCATTACTACACCATTCATCCGATCGCCATGAAACTTTGGGAAGTTGTTGAGTGCATTCCCGGGAAGGTTTCTGGCACATTACATTTTTAATTTTTCCTTTCGTTCGTGAGTTGTGAGTGAAAAACGGGCAAAAAACGTGTATTTTTTGCGTTTTCGAAGCATCGTTTTCAGTAATACCATTCAATGTCAAATCAATTACAGTAGGCTTTGGCTATTTTTGTCATTCCTTCGACATAAAACTATCGCGATCGCTTGAATGTTGTAGCTCACGCTGATCAATTCATTTGTTTATAATGTCAAGGCACGCATACATATGAAATTTTCAACCTAATCCCGAAGAGGATTATTATTCTTATTATTATTATAAGTGGGATAATCAATATAGGCCTAAATATGGTCAAACGTTGTTCGACTTGAACGAAACTCACTATACAGGGTTTTCTGGGCCACGGAACTCTAATCTGAGGTCGCTTTTACCAGGCGACACTATCTAATCGTGGTATGTAGTCCACGTGGTTTAGGTGTTAATAAATATAATGATTTAACTATTATGCTCTTAATTTTTAATTTTTGAAATAATTATCGCGGGCGAAGCCGCGGGCACACGCTAGTATATTATAATTATTTCCAAGAATATGCTTTATGGTTTATTTTGTAAAATTATGCTTCATTGTGCATTTCAAGATTGCATATTTCTAGGCACGATTATAGAAGGTAGCATCTTATAGCATCTTTAATATGGGTAGAGAAAATAAAAAAAAACATAAAATTCTCAGTTTTCTCGTAAAAGACTAGGACATAGGCATGCAAACGGAATAAAAAATGTATACTCCAGAGAGGTCAATGACATGAAACAATGACTGCCATGGCCATATGTTTCGATCAATAAACCTAAATTATTTAAAAAGTTGAAAGTCACGAAACAAATGAACTGTTTTGAATGCCACGGAAAATTTTAGTAATTCCCTAGCCTACTTTACTTATTCTAATCCTGTGACATTGTTGCGAATATTCACCTAATAACGTCAGTTCAGTAGAGTTGCAGTGCAAAATAAAACATTACTACATATTAAAAGAATATGTATTATAAAACTAACTGTAACAAAATCAGGTAAACTGTTATAAGAAAGTGCCAGAATGCTTTTGTTTGATCAGTGATAATTGCAATTATGATATGAAGAAAATAAGTTATTTTTGTAATCGATTTCCGAGTTAAGCTCTAGATCGATTCATAAGGCAGGTCTTACGGAAAAAACTAAGGTCTAGTTTCACAAGGATATGTGAAGTAATATGTTATTTGTCAAAGCCACCTGTATTGCAACTTCCAAAACAGTATATGAACACTGTAAAAAAATATGTTGTCATGAGAACTAATACATTACCATAAAATAGGCACTAAATTGGGAAATACTCCGGTACCGGTCAACCGATTTGGTCCAATATCAATAGGCTTCTTCGCATGGACGTTATAAATGCATATACTAAGTATCATGAAAATCCGATAAAGCCTATTTGATTATCGTGCGTATAAACACACGGACAGACGGACAGACATTTTCTCTTCCCCCACACAATCTCATAAAGTACCATTCTTTCACTTTATAATGAGAAGAATATAACGCCGACTTCACGCAGTTCAAAACAAAACTTCAAATGAAGATATTCTTTTATAAATTTTCAAGGGCCGACAGTCACTTGTCGTAGAAATGTTCGAAGATCCTTTCACGCCTTTAAATCTTAAAAGCAGCAGCCTTTGTTCTGTATGAATTTGTATCTTATCAGTCCCTTTTCTCTCACAATGTAGAATATTGTTCACTAACTCTCTGGGGAGAGTGAAAGAGGGAAATTTATTGCCTGCATTATGTGTAACGATTTTAGTCGCCTCTTGCGTACACTTTCACGAATTTCATACAACTTTTTGGTTCGCTGTTTTGTTGAGGAAGGTAAACACCCTCAGCGTCCACGTGGGGTGAAAGGGATTAATTTGTAAAACAGAAGGGATAAAAATAAAGCAGGAATTCCCTATAGGGATTATTGGGGTGTGGATTGGTGATGTTAACTGCAGCCAATAAATATAATGGAGATTAGATTAACTGGCAGGTTTATGTGTTCATGAGAAGAGAGAGGGTTGTTTTTATAGCAAACGTGATGAAAACCAAAATAGTACAAGTAATTTCAGGTTGTAATGATTGTAATGGGAGTGAAGTTGAGAATTTCTCCAGGATGGTTTTATAAACCTATTTTACTATTAACTTTATTTAGAAAAGAAATGGCATCCTGTTTATGAAAGATAAGAATTCTTAACCGAACGAGGTGACTGACATTGTAACGTCTTGGACTCGCATTCGAGAGTTCCCTGGTTCAAATCTCGTGGCCGGCCAGTTTGACATGGGGTTTTTCATAGTTTTCCCAGTCGTAAAGGCAAATGCCGAAGTAGATAGCCTATTTACATAACTTACCATGAATTATCCCCACAATTTCATCTTGTATCATATCCATTTAAATTAATATCAGTTAAATTTACTCCATAAAATACACCAATAATAGAAACAATTGACAAGCAATAATTCCGTGGCCTACCCTAATGTATAGACAACATCCAGAACTCCTGATATGGCCTCGCAACTAAAAGGAGTATATACAAAGCTGAATTAAAAAAATAGTACACGTTCTAAAATAGCTGGTTGTCGAACTTTCTCTACCCTCATTGTGGAGTTTTTCTCGCTCCCCTAAGAACTGCCTGCATTGCAGAATTGAGCACTTTATTCCTGTAACCTCATGCAAGTTACCTTCTTTTCTATAATTTACTTCAAATCTAAGTTTTGGAAGAGATTGGTAGCTCATCCGTTTAGGAGAAAATCTACCCTTAAATTAAGAATATTTAATATTAATTCATGTTATATGTTTATAACACTCATAACAGGCATATTAAACTAATAGGCCTAATGATATAATCTTTTGTCTTGAATTTGTAACATGGTTCAGTAAAAGAAATAAAAAAAAAATATCATGTAAAATTACAGAATAAATACAAGAGATAAATTGTTAGCCCAACCATAATGTAACAGGAGAGTCCTGCTAATCCGGAACCTAGCCCTATCCGAAATGCATGTACTGTACTGTGATACAGGTTTTAGATGGATAAAACTATAAAAATCCATGTTTTTTCATAGATATAGACTAACTTTTCCTACAGCTTAATTTTAGGTTGTAACTTAGTACTAAAACCTATGAACTGGTAGACCTATAGGATTAACAAAAAAACTTTGTGTTTAAAATTCTAAATTTGATTGTTCAGTACAAAAAAAAATGTAAAAAAATTAAAAAAGGAAAGAAACGTTAAAATCCTGCTTTTTCATTTTTTAAATCCCGTCCGGATTAACTTGATGTCCCTAGCGGGACTCTGCGCGTTCTGCTTTCTTTCTTTTTGTGAAAAATTAAGTCCAGCGTATTTAAATGTTAAAATATCACATCAGTCACTAGACCTTTGAAACCAGGGTTGCCAGATCAGAAAAGTAAAACAGTCGTACCAACAATTGAAAATAGTCGTACGCTAGTTAAAATCGTCGTACACTTGATTATAATGATGATGATGATAATAATAAAATATTAATAAATCACAATCCATAAGAAAGTAAAATTTCTAAATATTATTTAAAGAAGATTTTTCAGCCACTTTTGATGTGCACGTTTTATACCTACTATTAATAATAACAATGATATGATTATTATGTTTGGCCAAAATAAAAAGAAAAAACAATGGGACCAGCTGCTCTTTATCGGTATAATTTCTTTAGAGATCTGGATTGCTTCGTTTTGCACACGTGTGGCTAAAATATAACGTTTGGAAAAGAATAATGAGAGAAGTAGCAATAACAATACAACAATACAACTTAAGCAAGGTGCGGCACCGGCCTGTAATAAATAAATGAACTGAGTTTTATTTGACAATGGCTATTATAACATTCCGCCATTCACTTAGTGACATACGAAATAAACTACGAAAAAACAAAAAACTTAATGTTTATCCAAATTGAAATTCTGCAGTAGATTGCTAAAAAAAATTAAACACGAAATGGTAGCATAAATTGCTAACATTAAAAATAGTCGTATGAATAGGCATACGACACAAGGTTGCGTCGTACGTCGTACAAATCTATGAAATAGTCGTATGTGTACGACTATAGTCGTACGTATGGCAACACTGTAATTGAAACGCTCAATGTTATAATTTCTTTAATCCTTTCAGTGACATAAGTTATTTATATAAGCATTCAGGTGATTCCCCGTCTGTGTATTACAAGTTTCAATTCAACATGAGACATTTCCGAAGAATAGCTGGATTCCAAGTATGATAGTCATAACACGAAAATATAAATCCTCAAATATTAATGTTAATCATTATTTTATTAATATGAAACTTCTGCTTTTATGCAATTTTTGTGATGACGAATTTACATCACAGAGGTCAACATAAAACAGTTTTATACAACAACGAATATTTTATTGCTTCGTATTGTGAATCCCGTTAAGTTAAAGTGGTTTGTGCTGGAAGTTTGAAGTTTAAGAACAGTGGTTCATGTAATAGTACATTTTACCCAGTAATGAAGTGCACTGTAGCAAAAAGAAGCACGAGCTAGAGATCGATACTGAAGGGTGACTAAAATAAACCCAAGAGTTTCTCAAGCACTCTGTTAGTCGCTCAAACTGGGCTACTGTAATAACAAGGAATGTTTTCATTGCTTCTCCTGTGACAAATGGACGTGTAAATCTTTCAGCAAGGTAGAGAGTACAGAATTATGTGCTCCAATATTGCTTCTCTCATGAATTCGTATATTATGATCGCGAAATGTAATCACTAAAGCCCGGATTTTCATGCACTATCAAACTTAAAAATATGCATGCATTCATGCACTATCGTATCTCCAAATATGCACAATGAAAGGCGAAACATGCACTACCAAAAATCCGCACTGTACTGCAATATATTTCAATTTCTCTTAAAACAATATACGAGTTTTTCCAAATTCTCCTCACTTTTAACTCGTGCATTTATCAGTTAGGACATTCTTGAAGGCAGAAATGGATCTTTCTACTTCACAAGAAGTAACAGCGAAGAAGTTTAGTTAAGGAACAGTTAAGGGAAGAAATTTGACTGAGGGTGAGATCGAATTCCATGTATTTTACATTTTTTCCACACAATACGTCCTTCACTGTTTTCAGAAGTTTAAGATCAGGATTTGAACTAAGTACCTTCTTAAGTTTTTCCCTGTCACACAACACGATTATAAAGTTAATTATTCAACGTCTTCAACAATGGCTAGTGACTGACAAATTCAGCAGTTTTCTTTCAATGGAAGGTGGTGGGGGTCGGCGAGTCGGAATTTTTTTTGTAGCCTGGCGTATTATATTACTGTTTATTTAGGGTAAACAGTAGTTTGCACTCTCAAATTCATGCAGGTGCTGCCAAGTCAATCAAAATATAACAATGGTAATACAATACCACATTTTTACGTTTCTTTAAAAAGCCGAGATTTTATGGAGGCACATTCATAATATGCACAGTTATGCATGGTAAGTTGATATTATGCACTAAAACCAGAAAATGAGGGTTTATATACATTAAAAACGTCTGAATATGCTACATTAAACCAAAACATGCATTATGCATGAATTTTGCCATAAAAAGGCCGAAATATGCAAACATGCCCGAAAAAAATATGGTTATTTGGAATCCATAAGTCATGTAATGAGTAACTACAAAGTTTGAGAAGTGTAATCAAAGTATATAAAAACATGCATTTGCATGGAAATCCGGGCTCTAGTAATCACCTACCAGGTGCCCGATTCATCTGTGATTATTTACTCTTCCGCTATATGTTTTATACTACAACATATTTCTGTGATCGTCGCCGGTGTGCTGGAATTTCGTCAGAATTAGTTCTTTTATATGCATGTAAATCTACAGACATGGGCCTGTCACATTTATAATGTAATTTATTCTTGGAACTTGGAATTAATGGATATATATATATATATATATATATATATATATATATGCATTCATGAAGCATAGATTATATGTCTCTGTTGGACAATACATGAGAATATTATAGGAGAAAAATTCCTGACACTGGGATTTGAAGCCAGGGCAGTCATAGGGAACAGGTTCCGTCTGACGTGAGCTATGGCTTAGCTCAGTTGGTGAAGTATTGGCAAGGACAGCCAAGAGGTCCTTATTCAAACCCCAGTATCGGAGGAAGTTTTCTCCTATAATATTCTCTTGGAAATATTGTTTTTTAAAATGAAAAGTAACACGAATTATGAATGTAATACACACTAAACTTTACGAAAAAATACGCACCGGCCGCCTTTATCCCCAGGATTGCTCCTGGTACTCATTTCTGTTAGAGGCTGAGTCGACCCCAGGGCCATAGTGCCACCAGAAGGATTAGGCCAATTGAAAAACTCCAACTATAACTTACATACACTGGAATACAAAGATAATACAACGCTCAGTTGATTTTAGCTTCATACATATTAGGCTACTACAAATCCTTTCCCTGTTATTATTTAAATTAATGCCATACTTTTGCGTACAGCTGTACAAGCGTGCCTTAGCACTTCACTTGACTTGCACGACACTAATTAATGTTTAAAACAGAGATGCATGATAACCATTTTCACTTGCAGCTTTCCACGAGCTATAAAAACATTCAGCCGGTAAATTCCACACAAAGCATCGCTTAAACATATACAGGCCTATAAAGTGATTTAATTAATAATATCATCGCTTGAGAACAGTTTCCAGTTTCACTTATGCTTTCACCAACAGATGTAAGTGATGCATACAACTTTAAGAAAAGTTAAAATTAAGGGTGTAATTAGAATAACTGTACAGATTAAAGAGGGAGGTGTTTCCGAATTGGCTCCCAGATTAAAATCCTCATCCGAATTGGCTCCTAAATACGAATATCTTATTTGGAGCCCAGTTGGCTCTCCTGTGTGTTTTTTTTTTCCAAACAAAACTAAAAGTAAACAAAATTATATCTAAAATATTATTTTTTAGTACACACTCCCAACCTAGGACGCTAAAATTGCGTCAAGTCGTCATGGCAATTTATAAATAAAATCCAGATGGCATTGACCAGTCACACCAACTTTAATATGGATTTAAGTATATATTTGGTCATAAAACAACGAATTTAAGTCAACTTGTTTCTTTATGACAATCACAAACTTTAACAGATACATGGATCTTGGACTGCCTTCCTTTAAACATAAAGATCCCTACAAGGGAGAGGTAGAACTACGGAAAAAAAAGAGAGAATAACTTATTTTCCGAGAAACATAACTTACCATTATTCATGACTAGGAACAATAACAATGATATAATATAGGCCTACTCTCACAGGCTATTTTTTTAGAAGGTTGATATAAAAAAATACTACCAGCTCTAACATGTTTCCAAAAAATACATAGAAGAAAATAATAATTTATGACTAATTTCATAAAACGGTATAACTTGTAATTAATTAATGATTAATGGATTAAATACTGGACATTCATGTAGGCCAACTATGAAAACTGGAATTATTATAATTTTCCAAAACTAAACTACAGCTTCAGGACCTGTACGCATCACCAGATATAGTAAGGGTAATTAAATCGCGAAGAATGAAATGGGCTGGACATGTTGCGCGCATGGGGGAGAAAAAACATATATCAAAAGTATTGACTGGGAGACCCGAAGGGAAAAGAGACCACGTGGAAGACCTAGACGTAGGTGGGCGGACAATCTTAGAATGGATTTATGGGAAGTAGGATTTATGGGGGATGATTGGATGGAGTTAGCACAGAATAGGGTTGAATGGCGGACTCAGGTAAGCGCGTCAATGAACCTTCGGGTTCCATAAAATAGATAATATTCCTTTAGCTTGCTTAGGAATTTTCTATTACCATTGAGTGAGTAAGTAAGTAAACTACACCTAAAATAGCAAATACAGTACGTGTACAAATTAGGGAAACATTAATCCGTCGTATGTACCAGTACCTCAAGTCCTTATAGCTTAAGGGCATAATATACTAGAATAGAAGTATGTCCTTATTAGGTACAGACTCAGGTCGTATAATTATTATGTACTTGCATTGCCATCTCAGCCTGTTCAATTAGCGATACAAATTAAAAAACAACTGTACGAGCAATGTTAACAGGAAAATTCATGTTTCACTTGTTTTACTACTCAGGAGAGAAGTTGAATAAACCCACTAAGACCATCATCCGGCAACAGAACAAGTGAGACTAATTTGTTTTATGCCACACTCACTATTCCTCGTGTCAATCAAACTGGAATAAAATTAACACTTTCCATTGTCTTCGCCATTCAGAGACATCATCCTCAAGCAGTTGGTATGGTAAGCTCACGGCTCAGCAGCCGTATGACATTCTTTGCTGTGCTCACAATGTGAGGAAATGTCAATATTATATCCCGAATGTTTAAGCAAAATGTATACTTAATTACAGAGTCCTTAAGGGGGGACTTACATGTTTGGGTACTGAGAAATCAGTAGGTTAAATTCATTTTTTCTCATCAATGAAATTCTTCAATCTTGTTCTACATGAATATTTACCAAATAAATAAATATAAATAAAGCTTGCTTTGTAATTATATAATTAAACATTAACAGTTATATATAATTTATTATATCCCTATTATTGTATCATATTTTGTGATTTTGTTGTTGTTTGTTTTTGTAATTTTATGTATGTACCTATTTGTTCATTAGCACTCTTTATATTTTGAATTATGCGCTTTTTTATTATAATTTAAAATTCTGGAACTCCAACTTTTAAGTATAAAGCTACTAAATATTGTTATAACTTGTATTATATTTCTATTAACATTATAAAACACTGATTTAAAATTGAAATTATGTAAAAAAAGCTCTCTCATTTCTAATATGACGTAACAAAATAGAGTACAATTATATAGGGCTAAGTAAAAAAATCTGATGTGATATATATAACTAACTTCCTCTAGGGGGGAAAAAAAAGTAAAGTGATTCCTCTACAGGCCATGGAGGCCTAGAGGGTTCCAGGAGGTTGAGGCTCCCAGATTTTGGACATTCGGTACTTGAAAGTGGTAAGGTTGTCAGGCTCACCCACCGGCCGCCTTTACCCCCAGGATTGCTCCTGGTACTCATTTCTGTTAGAGGCTGAGTCGATCCCAGGGCCATAGTGCCACCAGAAGGATTAGGGCAATTGAAAAACTCCAACGACCTCATAACTTCCTCTACCCAATTAAAACTTTTGGATCATATAAGAAATTTAAACAAAATTGTTAATTATTTTAGAAAATCGAAAAATTTGAAAGTAAAGTGACATTAACAGTAAGAGAAAGTCGTCGCCAATCTTCATGTCACATTCCCAGAAGGTTACTAACCTAAATATAAAATGTTGTTTTTATACACAATTATTTTCGTTCACAATTTTACAGACACACAGACACGTTGTTGGAAATATCATTTTTAGATTCAGGAAACCTCACTAAAAACTAGTCATCGAATTTCGGAGCCGAAAAAATACTTCCTATAGGCCTACCTATTTTCTAGCACTAGCGGAGGAAGCAAAAATTGATCGTAGTTCAATATCCGCAATTAGACCATGTGAGCTGAGAACAGAGTTTTAGCCCTACATATTTTTTTGTCAGCTGAAGCGAACACTTTATCCAAAGAGGCTTCTTACCGGAAGCATCACTTAGTATAGCCTACATATTAACATTGCTAATAACGTCCATGCAGCCAGTCATCTGTTTCGACATCTTCAAGTGACGGTGCAATTTCTCATTGCCAATGCCTCCTGTTGTATAAGTCGTAAAGTCATTGTAGTCCAGGAAGTGAAGAATTATTATTGCTATCGATAACTTAACAGTTATTACTCTGATGCAAGAAGTTCAACCTCTTTAAACCTGAGAACAAAAACAGCGAAAGCTTCTTCAAGAGCTGATGCTCTTTGTGTCTGAGGATGGTTAAAAAGTGTTAACACATATAAAACATTATACTTGAAGAACTTGTTGCGCCTGTGTAATGAAATACAGATGAATCGGAAGGCTGCAATATTTCACGCAAGTAATAGGATTAATGCGTGAACTGTTCTTGTTAAATAAGTAGACCTACTGGTCATATTGAAGTGAAACTTCTTTAGGCGCTAGTAGTAAATCGAGAGCTAACCCACAGTTGCGTTACGAAGAAAATCGTGACGAAAGTGGCGGGGCTGTGACGGACTGCACAGAAAACAATCAAATCAATGAAATTAAAAACTGCAAAATTAAAAAAAAATCCAAAATTAAAAACCAAAATCCAAAATTTAAAAAATCCAAAATTAAAAAAATCGAAATTCCAAAATTAAAACTCCAAAAAACAAAAAATCAAAGATCGAAAATTTAGACACCCCAAAATTAAAAAATAAAATTTAAAAAAATAAAAAATTAAAATAAAAATTCCAAAATTTAAAAAAATTCAAGTATCAGTTCTGTCGCGTGGCGTTCCACGCACCCAATTTTTGTTTTATTGGGACCGTTTACCACGTATAAAGACATTTTCGAATTAAATAAGACAGCACTTACTAGGACCAGAACGATGTCGTGTGCTCAGGTACCCGTAATTTTTTTCAGTTTTTTTTTTTTTAATTTAAATTTCATTTATAAATTGTCATAATTACGAAGTTAGTTTTTTCAGATTATATCTTATATTACATTTCCCCATTCACTATAGGCCTACTTCTTCACCCTGAGCTTGTCCTTTACGATAGATTAAAACATTACTTCTTTTTTAACATATCTTTAAATAGATCAGCTGTTGAGTTTGGAGTAATGGCCTCCATCAATTTATTTATTTAATTATTTAATTTGTTACCCTGAAAGTGGTACAACCGGTGGCAGTGTTCCAGCCATACATATATACATACAGTGACACACATTAAATATCACAACAAGCTATCTACATATATACCAACACCCTATCAATATTTAAAAAAATCTCTATCCATTCAACATAAAAATATTTACAAACATAAACTTGCATATTATTATACATTCTTATCACACGCCCTATTCAATAGGCCTATAAGCTATTTTTAAAAAGTTTGGCGTTAGCAGGAAACGTTAGGAAGGTTTCCAGAATACCTCTGTTTAAAAAAGAAAATTTGGCAATATTTGTTCTTTGAGGTCTACGATCCGAACTTAAGTTTGCTAATATTCCTTTAGCTTACGTAGGAATTGCCTTATATATATATATATATATATGGCTTGGTTCTAAAAGGGCCAATCTCAATTTCTTGCAAAAATGAGGTCTATGAATTATTGAGCTCGGTTAAAGACCTTAGAGGCCAATGTCGCGAAGTTTTCAGCAAAAAAGTTACTTCTACAAAGACTTCAAAGTCAGCTATCTCAAAAGCAAGTTGTATGACATTGGCCCTTTTAGAACCAAGCTACAGAATTATAGCCTATATACATACATGCATATATACATGCATTAGCCCTACTTACATAACATAGATAAATCTTTTCGGATTATTTATGAAAAGTGCAAGTAAAATTCTGGGAACAGTAAATTTTTTTCCGTTCTCGTTGACCACTTAATTGGACATCCCTGAGTGGGAAGGGTGACTGCTCGCTATAACGAGTTTTGTATTAGTTGCAAACATACATTACGTATGAATGCACATTTGCAGTTGTGCGGTTGTGTGCTCGCATCTGTTTACTCCACTGCTGACAACTCACACGTTGCCATGGCAACCAACATTAGTCTAATGTATGATCATGGCATGCATGAGTTTATAATTAAATCATGTGAGGAGGCGCAGGTTGCATTAGGATCTAACACGCCTAGAATAATTAGTATCTACCTACATCAGTGTTTCCTATTATTTTTAATTGTACCAGCAACAAAAAAAAACACATTGGAGACATCTCAGATTTGCAAACTTTACATATTTCCAGTAATCGCTGTACGCTTATTTGCTTATATCTGTATTTTCTTGTAAAAATGACCGTATTTTACGGACCATAAGACTCACTTTTTTACCTTGAAAACAGAACCTTAAAATCTGGTTGCGTCTAATGGTCCGAAGTACACTAAAAAAATTAAAATTATGGTAAATATTGCCGGAATACCATAGTTAGGCCCATACACAAGATGTTGAGTTCTTTTATACAAAAGGAGTTGCCTCCGCTGGGTGGTTTAAATGAAGGGCATGACCTCTAAACAGCCTTGTCCCGTTACACTCACCGTATGCTGAATTGAGGGTGTAAAATTATTTTCAATCTTTCATAAGAAGTTATTTTAGTTGTTCAAATTTATGCGAAGCACCTGTACAGAAGAGATTTTCGTACAACGCAGATTTTAAGTTAGATTCCATTGTTTATACAGTGAAGTATATTAGCCTATTCCCTTTAAAATGTTTCGTTTAGAATCACATTAAATTTCTTATCCTTTAAATTTCCATCGTAAAATTAAGGTGCGTCTAATGGTCCGGAGCGTCTTATGGTCCGTAAAATACGGTAATTAAAAGAGCCTTTAGTCTCTGCTGGTGTCCCGACTATCTTGGAACACGTTGGCATTCTTCAGCTCTTGACGAAATGTATTTCTTTTAATTATTGTTATTGTAACCTAATTAATTGTATTTAATTGAATATTGTTATTATTACTTATGTTTTATTAAAAAAAAGAGTGCGTGGAACGCCACGCGACAGAAGTAAAACTTTATTTTATTTTTTTATATTTTCAATTTTTGATTATTGGATTTTTTCAATTTTGCATTATTGGACTTTTTAATATTGGGTTTTTGGACTTTTTTAATTTTGGATTTTGGACATTTTAATTTTGGATCTTTGAATTTTTAATCTAGGATTTTTTAAATTTTCGATCTTTGAATTGTAGATATCTGTGAGCTAAGAAGTTGATGATAAAAGCTAAAGTATTTCCTCTTATTTTTAATTCTGAAAGAATTTTTATTATTCTAGATTTGAAAATCATTTCATAAGCTTTCTCAATGTCTTACTAAATTTAAAGTTGCATATATGTTTTTCTTCATACTTCACTTCTTGTAGCACTTGTTCAATATAAATGTAGTAGCTAATTATCGTGGTCGCTGGTGACCCTGGCCGTTGAAAAGCGACCTTAAATAAATAAATTTTTAGAAAAGTCATAACTTCTCTGTTGCACAATTAAAATTGGTTCCCATGAACAAAGTGAGTTTATTAGTTTAGATTTTCATTACCCTTTGTGTTAGACATTGTGGGAATCAATGAAAGCAAGTTAACCTGACAGGTATGTTGGCAACCATGCTGCGGTCGAGTCTGTGGTCTCAGCCACCCTGAGTCATTGAGACACAAAGAACACAAGAATCCAGGAAGGAATCTCAGTTCCCAATCAATGTTATTACTGAAAGCAAAAACAGAAGAAGATCATCAGTAGAAGTTGCGGAAATGCACGCCCACCATCTGTGGTTCACTTCGAGAATCTGTGTTCTTTTATCACTTCTACAAATGACTCCCTGTGATGGTTTTTTTGCTGCTTCGGCAAGATGTTCAGACCTGATATAAATCATAACAATAAATGAAGATGTAATAATAATAATAATAATAATAATAATAACAATAATAATAATAATAATAATTTAAATTTAATAATAAAGTAATGAATCTAATACAGAAAGTATTGACTGGGAGACCCGAAGAGAAAAGACCACGTGGAAGACCGAGACGTAGGTGGGAGGACAATAATAAGATAGACTTAAGGGAAGTGAGATTTACGATTGGATATAGTTAAAAAAAAAAAAAAAAAATAATAATAATAATAATAATAATAATAATAATTAGGGGCGGATTTCTATGACTTAAAAAATATGATATATGCATGCATTTATGACCTGAAAAACATTAGAATATGACCAATAAAATTTAAAATATGACTTTACCACTTACACAATATGTGTATATTTTTTAAGTTTCATTACAATCCATTTTATTAAAATATGTTAATTATTTAAAATATCTGTAAATTCTCAAAAAGTATTGGTATAATGTAAAATTTACAAAATATGATATGAAACTTCAAAATTTCTTTAATATGCACAAAAATATGACCTAAATATGCATATTCATACTAAATATGCTACAATAGTTGGAAATTTCCTAAATATGCAGTTCTATGCACAATAAAAGCCGTTCCATTTTCACCAGGATGCTTGGAATCGGGTTAAAATTAATCGGAAACCTGAAATAATGCACAGGGGGAAAATATGACATGTCATAGAAATCCGCCCCCTAATAATAATAATAATAAATCTGTAACCGAAATCTTCATAAACATTTACTTCCTTTAGCCTATCCGTACCGGAGATGCTATAGGTAAAAGTATTGTATTCGACCCCGAAATTCGATGTCGTGTTTTCAACATAACTAGCTATATAGGCTACGTTTTGAGATACCCTGAATCCAAAAGACCTATTTTCAGGAACATGTTTGTGAACAGCACAGCTCGAGAACGAAAATTGTATTAAAATAAAATGTTATATTAAGGTTTGACTGCTTCTGGTGATGCGACACGGAAATTGACGACGATTTTCTCTTACTTTTAATGTCATTTAACAAGGAGAATATTCCATTTTTCGTGATTATCTCTAAAACAAGCTTTAATGATTTTAAGTTCTTTGAAGGAAATGTTTATAAAGACTATTCAACTCATACACCGAGTGTTTGATATTGACCAATAACGTTTAGCAATTTCTCAGATATAGACCAATCACGGCCGTTTATCTTGCAATATTCTTGTGGAATCGCGAGGATGGTGTTTTATCGTGATAAAACCGTCTGCTCGTTACTGGAGACGCAAGTATCAGTGTGCAGTGATTAACAGTCAGATGCTGCCACTACGCGGCACGAAAACAGATTATTTTATACAACATAACTTGTTTAGAAATTGAAATAATAGAAATGTACATTGATTAAGAACACAATTTCGATTCGGTGCAAGCCAGTTCGTGTGTTTTTATTCTGTTCTGCTGTTAGCTTACCTGAATGAAGTTAACTATGTCTTATATGCTCATTTGGTAGCACTGATTACACCAAGGAAGCTCGAATCGATTCATGAATGGTTGAGTCACAGCATGCCGTGATCTCACAACTTTTAGTTTTGTTTTTATACAACGAAGCACGAAAGTAATTATTATTTATATTATCCGTTACATTTTATTCATGGAATAGTCTTAATAAATCCAACTCGAGTTGACGAGTTGCATCAGATAAATTCGCTCCTGCTGCGCAGTCGCGAATCTATCGATAAACTCGTCAACTCTCGTGGGATTACCTATGATAAAATCCATAAGGGGTAGCTGCCCCAATTACTAAGAAATCCTGAGAATTGAACTTACCAATAAATCTCGAAGACAATGTATTAAATATAAAATTATTTTTTAATACATATTAGAGGAGAAAAAATCTCGTATTAAGCCAAAATCAATCAGCTTGGACAGCTACGTATATGCTTGCTTTTCAGTGTAAAATTAGTATTTACACATGGAATAGTCCATAGAGTTAACATTGCTTCTATTAGCCCTATGCATTTTTCTTACCTCTGAATGATCTACAATCATTGAAGCCTAAATACTGCATGCTTAGCCTATATTTTTAATTGCGGCTATATGGTGTGCGTAAATATTAAGATAGAGAGAGAGATCCATGTTTGGATAGCTGTCCTGTTTTAACATCGTTATACAGACACAGCCTACTAATAATCTAAAAATACAATTTTTAATCACAAATAAAGTGAATTAGCCTATTGGAAAGGTAGAGTCAGACTGAAAAAGTCAATGCCATAGCCGGGATTTGAACTAGGATTTTCGGCTCTCCATGCTACTGATCTACCATTGAGCTACCATGGCAACATGTCGGTACAACAGTAAATCCTACAAACTAACAACTGACAGCTTAATGAAGATTAGGTAACTTTTTCATTGAGTAGTCATGGGTGAGATGTTAGCTCGACTAAAAGGGTCACGCTTCAGCGCGTTTGTCCTTCGCATCAGCTGGTTGTAGTTCTTGTCTTCTGTGACAGATGACAGCTCATGATGTCGGTCAGATTAAACCTTCCTTTTGGTCATTTTCTTGAAACCAACGGATTTTGACAACACGAAATTAATTTATTTTGTATTCTATTAAAGTACTATTAAAGTTAACAGAATTGATTATATTTTACACAGATTTCAGCTGCTACCCTCAAGGTCTCAATATCGTTCCGTGTTCAATAAAAATCGATACCACACAGCCATAAAGAAGATCGGTTTCTAAATGAGTATCATTAAGACACCGTTACCTCAAGTAAGATTATTATAGATCAGTATACTGTACTTTACAAGCCTTGGGGTCGACCAACAAATTTTTCAAAGAAGAATGGATTAACCCTTAAACGTAACGAGGCCTCATACTCTCACACAATATATAAATCCATGCCGGACCGCAAAGAAAACACGTAACATAATGATTAAATCCATAGTTTATATCTTATACTTTATTGTGTAATTTTACATCAAATTAAATTTTCCATCATATTTCTTTTTCTTTTATTACAAACTTAAGAAAAACTACTGTTACCCCATAGGATACATGATACGAATTAAAGGGCTAATTAATTAAATTTATACCATGAATAGCATAGGACAAGAATTATTTTTGAAGCTAAAAATTGTTAATAGAAAAACAAAAATATTTTCTTTCTTCAGCTCTTTAGGGTACGTATACATCTGCGCTCCTCTTGCGCGCCGTGCATTTTGAGGTGCACGCGAACCGCTCGCGTGCCGCTCGCCACGATCCGTCTCCTGTCGGTTTTTTCGACGAACACAAAGGGTTTCTGATTTCATATTTGGACGTGTTTTTGGTAGTTGCGTGCTGCTCGCGTGCATCTCGCTGAAATTATTTTCACAGCGCTCCGCTCCTCAAGCTTTACTGTACAATTGGCAAATGAAAAAATTATATGATAGGTTGATGCGAGTCACTTACTCACCTTTTGGGGAAGGTTAGGTATACAGAAGCAGGAGCTGAGTCAGATGTTGTGTACGTTACTTTGCACTTTCTGAATTTCTTTAAAATACGCTGGAGAAAATCGATCTTTATGTTTGGCTTCTTCCTTCATGTAGGCCTACTCATAAACATTAGCAATAATCTCGCTACTTTGACTGTGTAGAGTTTCCCCTTTTAGTTTTGACAGTATAGGAGGCATTATCACGTTATTAAATAAATAGCATTCGTTAAAACACTTGCATGCACCCGTGCTGCATGAATTATATAGCAGTGAATTATTGTCGTCTCCAAACAGAGTACAGGAAATTTGACTGTTTGTTTATTGTAACATGTGCTATTTTGCTGACGTGCCTAGCTAGCCCACTGGTCCCTCTCTGAAGGACATTAGTCAAGATTGAATGATCATGGAGTGGTACGAGGAGAAGATCTGCAGATGATACATATTTACAAATCAAAACCTCTACTGTGGAACCCAAAACATAAGGATAACTAAAAAAAAAAAATTAAAGGAGGATGCATGGAGGGAAATAGGAATGGAAATAAATACGTCCTCAGAAGAGTGCAAGAAGAAGATGTTATCTATGCTTTCTTGTAACCGGCGAGAGAAAATTAAAGTTAACGCCAGCAAAGGTACAGGAAAAGGTAAGTTATAAAATAAGCTTATAAATAATAACACTGTTTACACACTTTTCAACTCTTGTTTAAAAATGGTTTTGTTTCGATATTTAAGCCGTAGACAAGTTTTGCAATTGAGGACTTTTTTCAAAACTCGTTTTCTAAGCAAAAAACACACAAAATATTAGGCCTAATGATGAAAGCTAGTGGTTCGCAGTAGGTTCGTCGCTTTCCTATGGAACGCAAGAGGAGCGCTGTAAAAATAATTTCAACGAGCGGCACGCGTGCTGCACGGCGCGCAAGAGGAGCGCAGATCTATACGTACCCTTTTACACAACTAAGAGTATTTATGCAGGCATAAAATGTGCACCTAATTTCACCTGTACTGCTTTAGCTCTCAAATTGCAAAATCTATTTATAGTAGGCCTACATCCTATTCTTTAGGCACAGTGCTTTGCTGTAAAGTTTGTCAGATAACTCGAATTTGTTTTGTTTTGTTTTTTTGTTTGTTTGTTTTTTTTTGTAAAATTTAAGGCCGATAAATGGAAATTGTTCTTTGTTTCGAATTATTTTCTTTAACGATTCAGTTACTTGAAAACCTCAAGAAATAAAACTCAAATAAAATGAAGATATAAACTAGTTAATTGTGAGATGATAGAAAGTATAGGCAGGGCGCAAAATGAAAACCGTAAATATCCTGGCACAACAGCGGAAGTAGTAAAACGGTCTATCTACACAGAACCGCTTCAGGGAACAAGCGCTGAGAGAAATAAATTTATAGCGTTTTGTTTTATGTCTTGCCATGCTTGTATTCGATGAAGCTAGTTTAAGGATGTTGCTCTTTTGTTTTTACTACAGTTTCCATGACTACAGATGTGATGTCACAGAAGGATCAAAAGCAATATTTTATTCGTACTGCCTCTAAAGAAAACTTAACTTGTTTATGTTCCCAGGTCTAATGTTCTAAGTACGAATATAAAGAGAAGTTTATTACCTTTGTTTCTTTATGCTACATTATCTCTGAAACTATCCAAGGGATCTGTAATTTTACTTCCTCTACCCTGGCTGTAGGTAGATAAAGCAGGGTTGGAATGTTTAAAACAAAACGTTTAAAACAAGTGTTTAAAACATGTTTAAAACAAGTGTTTAAAACATGTTTAAAACAAGTGCTTGTGTTTTTTGAAGTTTGTTTAAATCGTTATATATATATATAATAGGCCCTATACATTAAAATGGTTGTTTTAAAAAAATGAACAATTTAAACCTTTTTTTAAACAAACAACATTGTTGTATACATAAAAAACACGTTTAAAACAAAAAAACATGTTTTAAACAAAAAAAAGTTTTTTTTTGTTCTTTTTAAAAAAAACATGTTTTTTTCCAACCCTGAGAGAAAGTATTGTTTTCGACAAATACTATTTTCAGAAACATATTATCTGGGTATATGTCTATGTGTATATGTGTCCAGAACGGAAAATCGTATGAAAACAACATTTACTATTTGCGTTAAGTATCTTCTGAGGATGTGACACGAAGATTGACGACAACTTTCTCCTACTTTTAAGGGACTATTATATGAAGAACATTTAGTTTTTTGCTATTTTCTCGAAAATGGCTCTCACGATTTTGTTTAAATTTTCTACATGGGGGGCATACCCTAAGAGCTAAAACTTTTACTTGGATCACTTTTTTCGAGAAAAAAAAGAAGAAAGAAAAAGAAACCTCTGAAGGGTAGTTATAAGTCGCCCACTGTCCGTAGAAACTAGGTCTTGCCTGGTGAACAATAGTTTAGCATCAGGTTCACAACTGAAAGCGCGTTCTTTGCTATATGGCTTTTTATCCTGTATCAGAATGTGAAGTGAGAAAGATGTATTCTTGGCCTTGCTTTGAATAAAGAAAGTTACCTGAGTTCAATAATCAGATATTCTTCGGGGATCATTATCTTCATTTTTACAACCTATTTACATGAAGAGAATGTCATACGTAATATAGGGTACTAAGAGGTAAACTTTATTTGGGCAGAGAAATTTATGTTTCACATCAGATTTTTGAAGTGCTGAAATTTTCAGGTGCCCCTTTTTTACTTCCTCTGCCCGTACTATAGGTAGAGGAAGTATTGTTTTCGACCCTAAAATTCGAAGTTGAGTTTTTAGCATATATACACGTTTCAAGGCCCCCTGAATCCAAAAATACTATTTTTGGAAACATGTCTGTGTGTGTGTCTGTGTGTCTGTCTGTGTGGAAGTTTGTGAACAGGCTAGCTCCGAAACGGAGAATTGTATGAAAACAAAATTTCGTATTTGGGTCAGGCACCTTCTGAAGATGTGATTCGAAGATTGGCGACAAATTTCTCTTATTTTTAAGGGGACTTTACATGAAGAAATTTTCGTTTTTCGCGACTTCCTCGAAAACGGCTCTAACGATTTTCTTTAAAATTTGCACATGTGTTCCTTTTACTGAGAGCTAAAACTTTTATTTGAAACTTTTTTTCGAAAAAATTCTCTGAGGGTAGTTACAAGCCACCCACTGTTCACCCACTGTTTGTAGAAATTTTGTCTTGCGTGATGAACAACTGAATACGCACTCTTTCACGGCCTCTTATTCTATATAAAAATGTGAAGTGAGAAAGATGTATTGTTGGCCAGGTATAGAGTAAAGAAGTATCTGCGGGAAATATTCGATAAATTTCGGAAATTATTCTTTACGGCGGAAAGTTCAATAAACGTCTGCAGTCACCTGTTCTTTTTTTTTTTTTGAGTTTGTTATATAGCCTGCGCTTTTAGTCACATCATTGAAAGAAGAGGTATTTATAGGATAATTAGCGTAAAATTGTGTCTTGCGATTCTGTAAAAGGATATGTGAGTACTGCTAACTTTTTTGGGGGCAGAGGAAGTTATGTGACTTTCACATCAGATTTTTTGTTTTGGAAATCTGGTCACCCTATTATCACTGTACTTACAGAGGCAGCTTATGCATATAAATGTTGTGGATCCATATAGGCCTAACCATGATAAAAGTTATAAAGATTTGTTGTAACGTAATATAATATTTTATATTTCGTCATACACCGTTCAGACGAGCAGTCTGCTCATTCGGGTGTATTTCTAAATAAATATTTGTTTCTTTTCTTTCTTTTTCTTTTCTGTACTTTAATTTTGAAATTTGTAAAAGTTTTTTTTGTTTATTTGTGTATTTTTGTATATGTATTTGTACATAAGTTTGTAAATGTAATTTAAATAAATAAATAAATAAATTTCACAAAAGATTTTATCATATACTGTGATTTAGAAACTTAATAATGCAATGTAGGACTAAAATATAGAGGTCAGATTAAGGCAGAATATTGAGCTCTTGTGCTGGTTATTTTCCTTCCTGCGAAATTGAACTAACCTTGAACCATTGTGATGTAAATTGGCTGCCGTTTTAACAGGGCCCACCAAAGAAGTTTTATGAAACGAAAATTAATTCGGCATTCACGTATAAAACTGACAGACATGATCTAGATGGCTATGGAATTCAGTGACAACTCGAGTGTGCGATGGAATGCAAAGTCGCCTGTTATAAAGACAGGGAATTGGAATGACAAAAGATAGGAGACAAGATGGCCCGACTGAATGAATCGAACTGTGAAACGAGGTTATGTAAGACTGATGTTCTTCATCCTGAATTCATTTACATCTCATTTCAGTCACTGAATTCAAGTAACTCTTCAGATGTAGGATGGACGTTAACCTCACTGCTAAGTAAACAATGCCGACGTGAAATGAACGAAACATGTGTTCTCTCTTAAGCTTTCATTTATAGAGAAATATGAAGCGAATCTTTCAATTTCGATTTATTATTTTTACTTGTTAGCAGGGTTACGATTTTTGGGTAGCTAGAGCTCCCGTGAAAAAACCCACAGTGTGAAACAATGTCTCTAGTTAAATTTGGAGGCAATTTTGAGGGTTATTATCCTTTTTTCTCCACCGTGCTAGTAATAACCATTCCCCCTTTTTTGTATTTTACTGCAGTTTTTTTTTTATTTTCTTCTATAAAGATTTAGTCTACGTGGCTTATGACTTGTTATCTAGGCCTATATATATAAAAATGAATGTATGTGTGTGTGTGTGTGTGTCCTTGTCCTTTATGCATTACTACACCATTCATCCGATCGCCATGAAACTTTGGGAAGTTGTTGGGTACATTCCCGGGAAGGTTTCTGTCATACTATATTTTTAATTTTAGCTTCGGTTCGCGAGTTATGAGTGAAAAACGGGCAGAAAACGTGTATTTTTTACGTTTTCGAAGCATCGGTTTTCAGTAATACATTTCAATGCCAAATCAATTACGGTAGGCTTTGGCTATTTTTGTCATACCTTGGAAATTAAACTTTCGCGATCGCTTGAATGTTGTAGCTCACGCTGGTCGATTCATTTGTTTATAATGTCAAGGCCGCAGACATATGAAATTTTCAACCTACACCGAAGAGGATTATTATTATTATTATTATTATTATTATTATTATTACCAGAGGGATAGTCAATATAGGCCTAAAATATGGTCAAACGTTGTTCGATTTGGACGAAACTCACTATACAGGGGTTTTCTGGGCCAAGGATCTCGAATCTGAAGTCGCTTTTACCAGGCGACGCTATCTAATCGAGGTATGTAATTCACGTGATTTAGGTGTTAATAAATATAATGATTTAACTATTATGCTCCTAATTTTTATTTTTTTTTTAATAATTATCGCGTGCGAAGCCGCGGGCACACGCTAGTTTATTATATAATTATCTTGGATTCGTTCCAATGTCTTAATTACCTTTCGTAAATTTCAATGAACCGAGCGAGGTGGCCGAAATGGCAACGTCTTGGACTATCATTCGGGAGGTCCCAGATTCAAATCCCGTGGCCGGCCAATTTGACATTGTTTTTTTCATGGTTTCCCCAGTCGTAAAGGCAAATGCCGAATTGGATATTTACATACCATGAATCATCTTCACCATTTCATCCTGTATCATATCCATTTAAATTAATATTAGTTGAAATTTACTCCATAAAATACGCCAACAATAGAAACAATTAGCAATAAATAGTTCCATGGCCTACCCTACTGTATAGGCACACATCCCGAACTTTTGATATGGCCTCGCAGTTAAAAGGAGTATAAACAAAGCTGAATTTTAAAAAAAGAAAAGCTTTCAATTAACTTACATAAGCTTGCAGTCAACGTGGGAATAGTGAACCTGTCTGCTTTCAGCAAACGCGGGATCGAAGTCTCACCTGTAACAATAACAATGATCACTAAGTATTGAATTTTTCTTTTTAATGTCACTGGAAGAGTTTGGTAGCATCTTTGCCCCCATTTTTCCTTATATTTAGCATCTTTTCCCTTCCTTTTTCCATATGGAAATTGCACCTACTAATCCTAATCATGCTAATTAGCTGAGACTGCCTAACTCAGAAAAGCTATAAATTACTATCCTACGTTTTTAACATAGTTTATTTAATTTTCTTTTATTTCATCTTCCTCTTCCTATTCTCATTTATTTCATGAAGACTTTTAACAAAATTAATTAATCACTCTGTGCATATCAAGTACGGTTATACAGTTTAGCAGTGTATAATATACTTATGTCTTCTCCATCGTATATACTGCAGAATAATTCAAAGAATACAATACAATACAATCATTGAGAATACTAGGCCTACAGAACACCGAAAAAATTGTATAGTTAAAACTGATCTATTGTAGACTATAATAGTACTTTAGCAACAAGCTTATAATGGCATTTATTAAGACCCGAATATTTTTATGAAACGAGCAAAGCGAGTTACATAATTTCCAGGGCGTCTTAATTATCATTATAGAAAGTTGCATAATGACTGTTTTTGTTCGACCATAATTAAATGTTTAATTTTTTTTGTTTTTAGAATACCTCGTAATTTATTAAGCAGACGACTCTCGCCATAAGCTGTTGTTGTTATTATTAGACTTCGGATTTTAGGTAAAAACCTATTTTAATCCTTAAGTGATATATGGACAAAAACTTGTATATGCATGTTTCATAAGTGGCTATGCCTAAAACTGATACTTTTATAGGACCTAAAACAGCCTATTTTTACGTTAGAGCCTAATATTGCCTTTTTGTTTGTTTTCCCTCTAAAGTTCAAAATAAGTTATTTTTTGTTATAAATTCCAGCATTTATTTTCAGTTCATACTAAATTTTTAGCTCGGAATGTGCAGTAGATGTCACATTTATGACTTGGTTAAAGAGTAAGGAATGTTTCGACTTCAGGAGAAAAATTTCTTGGAATTCCCAAGAAGATGTAATGTTTTTCTTCCGACTCCCATATCCAGTATATATATATAAAAAAGTAGTTCTCTGAATCACTGAGGGATACAAAGGGTTGAATAATATGCTAGCGTGCGTAGCTTCTGGGCGCAGGGATTAGGTTTTCATTTTTATGGTAATAGGCCTAATACAGGCCCTAGTAATTGATCTATATAATTCTGTGTACCATAGGCCTATATCTGTGTTTTATCATGATTATTGATTAATGGTGACTTCAATAAATATAATATTCTGCATTGCAATTGAGTTATTTCAGAAAATTGGCAGCTTAACGATTTTATAAGAGACTATTTTACGATTTTTAGAACCTATTTTCCAATTTTTAGAGCCTAGTTTAGGTACCTAAAACAGCATTTTTAGCGAACTAAAAGTCCGAAGTCTAGTTATTATCTTTTCAGACAGATGGCAGGCTGCATGGCATGCAGGCTTGCAGCGCTTCTTTTGAGCATCAATGTCAAACAACGCATATTAAAACACAGGAAATAAATACAATGTAGCATATCATTGACCGCCGGCGTGGTCTTGTGGTTAGCGTCGCTGACTACGGATTCGTCGGCCCGGGTTCGATCCCCGGTACCTCCTCGGATTTTTCTGAGGTAGGGAGGTCTGGTAGGGGTGCACTCAGCCTCGTGATTCCAATTGAGGAGCTACTTTATAGAGAAGCAGCGGCTCCGGTCATGGAAACCACCATTAACGGCCGTGGGTGTCGGCATGCTGACCACATCCCCCCAATCCTGCCATCTGTCTGTGGTAGATGACACAGCGGTCGGGTGGTAGGCCTTGTCCCTTGGGGGATGTCGCGCCACGGAGGAGTATATCATTAAAATTGAGACGAACAGAATTGATTTTCTTTTAAATACAAGTTGTATAAACGCATTTACATTTGCTACTCTGAAGATTTCAAAATTAGTTCAGTTTTCGATAATAATCGATTCCACACCATTCTCGAAATAGAAATCAGTGTCGAAATGAGTATCATTATGATACCGTTACGTCACACGTACTAAACGTATTATGCCGTAGTTCCAAACTCCTAATTTACTGAATAAACTAACCAAAGTAGCCCTGAAACTGCTTAGAGTTTTCGAGAAATAGCAAAACTCCTTTTTAATATCATTATCAAGCCCGACGAGAGGGAGGGGCAGCCAGGGACGCAGCCCCGGGACCCGGGTTCGAAAAGGGGACCCGGCCGACCAGGTTTTATTTTTTACTTTCTAAATTTACTCTAAAATAAAATTGGTTATATGTCAATAAGCAGCTTAAGTTATGTTTTATGTGTTTCTTTTACCTCCATTCGCCTGTAGTATAACGGTGACACGGAATTAATTAGTTAATCTAAAACTAAACTAAACTCCGTGGCGCTACATCCCTGGAGCGATCTGACCTACCACCCGACCGCTGCGTCATCTACCGAAGGCAGATGGCAGGATTGGGGGGCATGTGGTCAGCATGCCGACACCCACGGCCGTTAATGATGGTTTTCATGACCGGAGCCGCTACTTCTCTGTCAAGTAGCTCCTCAATTTGAATCACGAGGCTGAGTGCACCCCTACCAGACCTCCCTACCTCAGAGAAATCCGAGGAGGTACCGGGGATCGAACCCGGGCCGACGGATGTGTAGTCAGCGACGCTAACCACAAGACCACGCTGGCGCTCAAAGTAAAGTGTTCCCAATACAGGCCATGGAGGCCCAGAGAGTTCCAGGAAGTTGAAGCTCCCAGATTTTTGGACATTCGGTACATGAAGGTGGTTAATCTGAAACAGATTATTCTTGAAGAAAAACGTCTATTTTTTCAAAATAGAAGCAGAAAGCCTTATGGACTCAACAGTAGGCCTCACTAACGTTCACCATTTAAAAAATAATTTTAAAAAGATTAAACTGGTACATACAGATAAAATTGTTTCTAATTAGGACATTTTAATATATTTTTCCGTTTCGTGCCTGGCATCAGTTAACCGATTTGGTCCAATATCAATATCGCTTCGTCCCTTGGGCGTTATAAATGGTATAACAAGTTTTATGAAAATCCGATAAAGCGTATTTGAGTTATCGCGCTTACATACAGACAGACAGACATTCCTCTCTACCAGACAATCTCATAAAATTCCGGTACCATTCTGGCACTTAATAATTATGTAATATCATTTCTTTTTTTTTGCATAAATTATAAAGGGCAAGTTGGGTGGCATAGGCGTAACGAGGGGGGGTTTTGGGGGTTTGAACCCCCCATTGATTAAAAAAGGGAAAATTGTACTATTTATTTCATTATTGTGATATATCACCTTTTTTAAAAATCTGCTTATAAATTACTTAACATGAGTTTAAAGCGTGGGAAGCTTCAAAATCGTTATTGTGCATCTCAATTTTTTAAATTTTCCGGGGGAGGACCCCGGAACCCCCTTCTCCAGATGTTATACCCCCCCCCCCCATATGGTCGGCCTGGTTACGCCTATGTTGGGTAGTGAATTTAATATTTGACGGGGGCCTGGGAAAATTTGTCCCTGGGACCCTTGCTTTCTTTCCACGGCCCTGATCATTGTAATGCCTATCTATCCAAACTTTTCCCTGCTTCATTCAGATAAGCTGATTTAACTACAATCATTTTGAAATTTCAATCCTGTTGTAATTTAGCAGTAATCGATCCATAGCAGATTGAGTACCGAACAATAGGGGGCTTTATTAGTGCGGTAAATAGCAGAGGCTTTGTATTTGCTACACAACATGGCGTCCAGCTTATTTACTCTATCTAGTATACACTGATTTGATTCATCCCGACTTCCCTTACCTGTAGCTATAACTGTGATGCGACATTGTAACAGTGACTGGATAGCTATTATTACCTTGACTAATCCTGTTTGTGTCTCAAAGGCAACACCGCCAACTTGGATTATATCAAGATATTACTATCAAACCGGCCGTGCATCCTGCCATTCTCGGTTGCTGTGGCTACTTAAAACATAATAGCATCAAGCGAAACCATGGCCTCCTTGCAATCGTAGTTTTCGTAATGAAGGCAGAAATAGCTATTTATGTATCAAGTACGCAAAATAACGCTTTAGCGGACGAATCTAGTATAGCGGCCGAGGCGAAAGCCGAGGCTGAAATACTGGATGAGTCCGCTAAAGATTTTCCGTACGTGGTGCATACAATATTTTTTAGTTAAAGCTCTCTAAATTATATGAAATAAAACAAAAATACCGTATAATTAATTATAATGAAAGGTAGTCAGCCATTTGTTAAAGTTAGGCTATATTCGTATGGCCGTCTGAATCAAAAACAGCAATGACCATACGTACCAATACTAAATGTAGTATAGATGCATAATATATGAGTCCCTTGTTTGTAAACAATATTGCATACCAACTAGTATTTATGAAAAGCTTGTGACAATATGAATGATAATCCCGAGGAAATTTCAATCCAATCCAGAAACATTGAATTAAAGTTGGTGCCAGCAACACCATGGCAGCAACAGATTATGAGAAGCAATATATATTACAATTAAATGTTGGTGCATCCGCCATAGTAAGTAGTGATTCTCTTGTTAACGAAGATGTGAAAAGATGTTGGCTTATATTTGTTGTTATTGATGAAATAGATTACCCTATTATGCGAAAAAACCTGGTAAAGTTTCTGATTATCATAAAGAAACATGATGGCTTAAATTTTTTGTTTTATGACCAAATATATGCTTAAATCCATGTTAAAGTTGGTGTGACTGGTCAATGCCATCTGGATTTTGTTTATAGATTGCCATGACAACTTTATAGTACTAGGCTGATATAAAACTGCATTTTGAATGCAATTTTATGCAATTTTAGCGGCCTTGGTTGCTAAAATGCAATTTATCGGCGTGTTACCAGTCCGATAAGCAGCTGTTTTAGAGAGCGTGTACTAAAAAAGTATTTGTGAATACTAATGAGCAGAGACCGGATTTCTAAGCAAAATTCATATTTATTTTCAGACTCCTACACATAAGCAGAAAATTATAGTCTATTTCATAAGACACTCCTTGACAAGCCATTTTAACTTCATTTGATAGTGCCTACGTTGCTCATTCTGAGAGAAAAGGGTTTTGTTTTTGTTTTTTAAATTAAAATAGAATGTTTTACTCAAAACTGTCACATTAAAAGTGCTTACTTCACTCCTAGATGGCATTATCACTGTTTCCTTTCTTCTATCGGCTAATAAAATTACCAAAAAATCGATATTATGTAAGACTATCAGATTTCTAAAAACCCTTTCCGGTGAAGAAACAGATATTGAAGAGGAATTATTGGGTAGAAGGGTGTCTCTCCTCCCTTTCAGAATCGACGTGAAGGCATACAGGCAAAGGCCTATATAAAATAATAATAAAAAGACATACTTTCGAAATCAGTTCTAAATCGTGAGTGATAGTTGGTGAAACAGTCACCGCCTCGTTCAAAAACTTTTTTATTTTCCTAAATCTCCTTTGAGTTTTTATGTCAAGAAAGGATCCCTTTCTGATCGTCATCGGTCTTCAAAATAAGCCGATTACCTTGGCGTGAGCCTTCAGATGAAATAGGAAGTCACAAAGGATATTCTACTAGTATCTTCTCGCCATTGCATTGTCAAAAATAGTTTGTCTAGAATAAATCACAAGATTAAAAACTTCTTGAACTCGCATTCGGGAGGTTCCGCGTTCAAATCCCGTGGCCGGTCAATTTGACATGATTTTTTTTTTTTTCGTGGTTTCCCCAGTCGTAAAGCCAAATTCCGAACATGAATCATCCTCACCATTTCATCCTGATCATATCCATTTAAATTGATATCAGTTGAAATTTACTCCATAAAATACATTGACAATAGAAAATAATTGATATGGCCTCGTAGCTGAAAGGAGTATTAAGAAAAGAAGAACGATGGAAGAAGAAAAAAGTATTTATAATGTCTATTCAGTGGTGACAGAGATATAATTATGCCAGACCGCAAAGAAAACAGTTAATAGTGATTAGGCAATTGGTTATTTCTTGTACTTTATTCTGTAAATTTATCATGCTTTTTGAATTTTCTTCCAAGTTATTTTATTCAAAATTTAAGACAAACCTTTCTATCTTATGGGATACGCTGCTCATTTAAGTGTTAAAAATGTCTTTGAATCCTAACAAACCCTTAAATTAAGCTTATCTTTAATTAAAGCATAATACCATTCTAAATTGACACATCGTAATCAGAACAAAATTAAAAATGCTTGCTAAATTCCTAAAAACGGACAGTTTAGAACCGTGCCTTAAGAGATATTCAAATGAACGTCATCCTTTGAGAAGTGAATTTATAAGTTGGTATACGCAATCATCAAATGAAACCATCAGTGTGCTCTTAAGTTTGAAATCAAAGAAAAAAATTCTGTATAATAGCTGGTATCCATATATGTTAACTGTAACACGAGAATAAAATCCTTATGTTTTACATAAAACAATACTCTAATTTTATGCCTCAGCTTTTATACAATTTTTGAGGTGTCTATAGAATTTGTCTACTCCTAACATATTTAGTTTTTTTTTTATCATTATGCCTTGATGCTTTATGATCAAGGCCCGGATTTTGATGGCCTAAAAGTGCCTAAATAACGAGCTATCAAATGCTCTTTACGGGCACAGGCAGATATGTTTCTTAACGTTTTCACTTCTACTGACGTATGTATCCGTCATCGGAAAACATTGATGCTTTATGATCGAGGCCCGGATTTTGATGGCCTAAAAGTGCCTAAATAACGAGCTTTAAAATGACTGAAATAATATAAAAATATGAGTCAAAAAACTAAACAAAAAGTATGAAAATGTTAATTTATTCATCAGATTTGTGTCCATTCTACATTTATGTTGTTGATCCTGGCTTGTAGGATCATGTAGGCTTGTAATTAGTTAATTGGTACTTAGGGTTAAATGCAAACGGCAAACACCATCTTTCTATATCCAAATGAAAATTTTAAGAAGATTATTTATTTATGCTTATTTAGATTTCCGATAATATTCAATGTAAGTAAATGCACAAAGACAATATATAATGCGAAAAAACACACAAAATAATTACTTTATATTTAAAAAATAACCTAAAAATATTAAATGTGCAAAAAATAACTGTAAAATTACGAAATAATGACATTACATCTTAAAAAAAGACCTAAAAATAAAAAATGGGGAGGAAATGACCAAAACATCACCCTAAAAATTACAATTTTTATAGTCTAGGAGTCATGGTCGCAATATATGCACTAGTGTGCGACCACCACGATGTTCCATTTAAAAGATGACATGTCATCAAAATCCGGGCCCTGTTTACGCTAAAATATGAGAATATTCACCTACGTCTCAGGACTGTCATCCGTAGGAATCACCTAATCCTCAGAAATTTTCATCGTCCATTTCAACCTTATGACTCGCTAGTAATTTTAGTGGATGAATTCTTATATTATAAATTCAGCTCTAAAGGGGACTTTTCAAAGTAGAGCGTAGGCTACTGTATACCCCCCATCCCCCCCCCCCGTGGGAATTTCCGACACATATATTTTTTTGTTGGTATTCCCATCTAGTTTCAGTTTTCAGTTGTTTGCCCCTTATCAATTACAGCATTTACCCGGAAACCCCGGAAATCCGGAGAAAATGAGTTTGTTTTAATTTTTCTTTGTTCTTTGCTCCTAATATGCCCAGGGAATTTCTGGCTCACATATTTTTTGTTGGTATTACCATCTAGTTTAAGTCTTCAGTTGTTTGCCCCTTATCAATTACAGCATTTACCCGGAAACCCCGGAAAACTACGGAAATCTGGAGAAAATGAGTTTGATTTAATTTTTCTTTGTTCTTTGCTCCTAATATGCCCAGGGAATTTGTGACTCACATATTTTTTGTTGGTATTGTCATCTAGTTTAAGTTTTCAGTTGTTTGCCCCTTACAAATTACAACATATCCCCGGAAAACCCGAAAAACCACTTTTATACGGAGAAAATGACAATGTTTTATTTTTTAAATCTTTGTTCTTTGCTTCTAATATTCCAAGGGAATTTCTGAATCATATGTTCTTTTGTTGGTATTGCCATCCAGATTAAGGTTTCAGTTGTTTGCCCCTTATCAATTACAGCAAATCCCCAGAAAACTCCGAAAACCACGGAAACCCGGAGAAAATGTCTTTGTTTGAATTTTTTAAATCTTAGTTTTTACTTCTGGTATTCAAAGGGAATTGGTAACTCATATGGTTTTGTGTTGGTATTGCCATGCAGATTAAGGTTTCAGTTGTTTGCCCCTTATCAATTACAGCAAATCCCCAGAAAACTCTGAAAACCACGGAAGCCCGGAGAAAATGACTTTGTTTTAATTTTTTTAATCTTAGTTCTTTGCTCCTAATATTCAAAGGGAATTAGTAACTAATATGGTTTTGTGTTGGTATTGCCATGTAGATTAAGGTTGCAGTTGTTTTCCCCTTATCAATTACAGCAAATCCCCAGAAAACTCCGAAAACCACGGAAGCTCGGAGAAAATGACTTCGTTTTAATTTTTTAAATCTTAGTTCTTTTCTCCAGTATTCAAAGGGAATTGGTGACTCATATGGTTTTGTGTTGGTATTGCCATGTAGATTAAGGTTTCAGTTGTTTGCCCCTTATCAATTACAGCATATCCCCGGAAAACTGCGGAAACCTAAAAAATCCGACGAAAATGAATTCGTTTTAATTTTTTAAAAACCTTTGTTCATTGATCCTAATATTCCCAGGGAACTTCTGACTTACATTTTTTTATTTGGCATTGTAATCTAGATTAAGGTTTCAACTGTTTTCCCATTATCAATTACAACATATCCCCGTAAAACCCGGAAAACCACGGAAATCCACAGAATTTCTAGAACTCGGAACTTGTGATCTACGGTCACTGAAACCGTTATTGCGAAGTAATTCTTCTGCTTCAAGTGTGTCCCTTGCAGGTTCAAAAGGGTGAGTATATGGAGTACGAGATATCTGCCATAATTGTGATGGTCACATGCAAAGAATAGGGGAATCATATCTTCTAAACATGCCAAGTGTAAGTCAAAGTTGTTTTCTTTAGTTGCTCGCTAAAATCTCAAAATCAATGACACTTTGTCCATATTACCATTCCAAAATTGTACTGTTTTACCGAATGTCCCTTCTCTAACTTCAGTCAAGAAATTTTGGTAGTGCCTGTGGAAGGTTTGGTAAGATAAATTAATTATCATTCACAGATGCCAAATTAGAATATGAAGTGTGTTCTGTCAGGTTTCCAATCGCCTTCATTCCTTCAGCATCAGGATTTTTTCCAGTATTCTTTGTCATGCTGTAATTGGTAAGGAGAAAACAACTGAAACCTTAAAATATATGGCAATAGCAACAAAAATTATGTGATTCAGAAATTCCCTGGGAACATTAGTATCAAAGAGCAAATATTTAAAAAAAATTAAAACAATATCATTTTCTGCGGATTTTCGTGGTTTTCAGGGTTTACGTGGATATGCTGTAATTGATAAGGGGAAAACAACTTAAACCTTAAACTAGATGGCAATACCAACAAAAAAAACATATGAGTCAGAAATTCCCTGGGAATATTAGAAGCAAAGAACAAAGATTTTAAAGAAATTTTTAAAAAGTCAATTCCTCCGGATTTCCGTGGTTTTCGGAGTTTTCTGGAGATATGCTATAATTTATAAGGGGCAAACAACTGAAACCTTAATCTAGATGGCAATACCAACAAAAAAACATACAAATCAGAAATTCCCTTTGAATATTAGGAGCAAAGAACAAAGATTTAAAAAATAATACATAGTAATTTTCTCCGTATATACGTGGTTTTCCGGGGTTTCCGGGGATATGCTGTAATTGGTAAGGGGCAAACAACTGGAACCTTAATCTATATGGGAATACCAACACAAAAACATATGGTTCACCAATTCCCTTTGAATACTAGGAGCAAAGAACTAAGATTTAAAAAAAATAAAATGAAGTCCCTTTCTCCGGATTTCCTTTGTTTTCGGTGTTTTCCGGGGATATACTTTAATTGATAAGGGGCAAACAACTGAAACCTTAATCTAGATGGTAATGCCAATAAAAAAACATGTAAGTCAGAAATTTCCTTTGAATATTAGGTGCAAAGAACAAAGATTTAAAAAATAAAACAGAGTAATTTTCTCCGTATATACGTGGTTTTCCGGGTTTTCCGGGGATATGTTGTAATTTGTAAGGGGCAAACAACTGGAACATTAAACTAGATGTCAATACCAACAAAAATGTGTGAGTCAGAAATTCCCTGGGAATATTAGGAGCAAAGAACAATGGAAAATTAAAACAAATTCATTTTCTGCGAATTTCCGGGGTTTTCCGGGGTTTCCGGCTACATGCTGTAATTGATAAGGGGCAAACAACCAAAATCTTAAACTAGATGACAATACCAAGAAAAAAATATATGTGTCGGAAATTCCCACGGGGGGGGGGGGGGAGGGTTTCATATTGGTAGCCCATGGTCTAAAGCGGCATTGGAAATATGACGTCGAATTTCAGGGTTAAATACAATTCTTTTTCTGTATACAATACCTACGGTTCGAGTAGAACAGCGTTTCTCAACCTATGATCCGCGAAGATGGTGCAGATGGTCCGCAGACATAATTTAAAATATCATAAAGGAAGTGGAAAGTGAAGAAGTAAAATTTTTTAACATATTTCGTTAGTATGACCTATAATTAATACCTCAAATATTAAGAATATAGACTTTCTTTTAAAAGTGGGATGTAAAATTAGGGGCCCGTAATTTTTTTCGACATTTTAGAGGTCCTCGGGTTCAAAAAGGTTGAGAAACGCTGGAGGAAGTAAAAATATTGTGAGTTTCTAGAAATAGCTTTTATAGAACCGTACATTTTGTTCTGGTAGTTAAGCGGAGATCTGTGTGGCATCGGAAACCGAGATTTCCTCACCTCCCTGTGAGATGAACCCTTCTCTAGTTATTGATAGGGTGGGGATCCCATCCGTGCTGATCACCGGGAAGTTTCAAGTTGGGGAGTATCAGGAGGGAAATTGCTGATCAGGGTGTTCTCAACCTCAAATATATATAAAACAGAGGGATCCTGCTAGGGTGAATATTTAGTTGTTTCTACTCTCTCATATGTCAGATGAATTTCACAAAGTGCTACAGGGAGATAATATGAGAACAGTACTTGAGTGCCTAAGAATGGCAAATCGATTTCAAGTCTGATTAGCAACTGTCGCATTAGTACTATACAGGGTGTGAAAAAAAAGTGTCAAGATAGAGCAGTTAGGCCTAAGTGCCAACATCTATATACTAATATACTAGGAGGTTTCCTAATTCGGAGATGGAAAAGTTATCTATGTTTACCTCTTCTTACTTCAAGAGAGGATTTTCGGATCTATTATGAAAGATGTTCGTAATCTAGAAGCCCGGAGCACAATAAACGAGTTATTCATAATTCATAAATTTCTCACACAATACCTAGGTATATATAAGCCCATGCCGGACTGCAAAGAAAACAGTTAACACAATTAAAATTATAGTAATTTATATCCGGGAGTCTACTCAATTCCATGTATGTGTGGAAAAGTATACATAGGACAAACTGGACGCTCTCTGGATGCCAGAAGAAAAGAACATATAAGACACCAGAAACATAACAACACTGACTTCTCCGCCATAGCTTCTCATTCGGACGAAACGGGTCACAAAATACTTTTCGATAACATAGCTCTTCTTAAAAGTGAAAACAGAAAATTCCCTACACTTGTCACAGAAGCAATAGAAATCATTAAACATCCCCATAACATAAACAGGGAAGATGGTTATAAGATTAGTGACATCTGGCGTGAAACAATAACACTGACGTCATGACAACTGCGACTGTTTACTAATCACAAGCACTTATTTTCTTGCAATTCTTTCTCAGAAGAAGGACACGATATGTTGTCCGAAACGTCAGAAGACACCATAAACACGACGCGGCCTAACCCGGATATAAATTACAATAATTTTAATTATAACTCTGGCCGTGGAAGCCTGCGAACTAAGTTAACACAATGATTAGGGTCGTAGTTTATTTCTTGCTTTCTTATTCTATAACTTATATGAAATTTAAATTTATTTTCCAATTTATTTGCACTGCTTTTAATACAAAATTAACATAGTCCCTTGCACAATAGGCCTATAGGATACATTTTCAATTTAAGGGTTAATCATGCTTGCTGCACCAGAGACTGAGGATAAACAGGGCTAAATTCGAACTTTACCGTGGTAAAAATTTGATCGAGAACGGTATACGTGGCCATGAGTGTACTTTCAGACCACGCTACCTCACTAAAAACCGACGACAACCGGTGAACGAACCAAGGCCTCCAAATAGTGGTGAGAACATTAATGGGCAACTGAGGTCATAGAGCACTGCTGGGCATAACAATGGCGAACACTGAAGAATCTGTCGAATAAAACATTTCACGTTAAAGATAAACTGTTCCATTTTCAATACAACTTGTTAATTTTGTAATATTACCAGTGCCGCCAAGCATGGTTTCCATAGAAACCAACATGTGCCGAGGCGAACTCTTAATAAGAGAAGGCCGTGGCTTGAGAGAATAAAATCAATATGGAGATTGATAGTTGAATAAAACTGCTATTTTAAAGTGGGGAGTATTTGCATACGCTGTGCAGATGTGCCTTGTGGATGGTGAGAAAGAACAACGACTGCCAGAATATTAACGCACCCTCCAGCTTCACAACAACCCTCTTGTCAGCAACGAATTTAATATAATTTCCATTTTCCTCAACCCTTTCAATAACCCACAGTGACGTCAAAGAGGTCTTAATACTTTCAGAGCCGTTAAAATCCAATCCGAGAGAGGTAGCAAAGGTAAGATGTCCTGGCTCAAATCTCAAACCTCGTAGTCGGTTCTCTTTGACTTGGGTTTTTCATGGCTTCCTCATTCTCAAAGGCAAAAACCGGATAGGCTATCTTGATATTTCACTGAACACTAAAATAGCTACAGATGCAGCACGAACGAGTTAATACAAGAGCCTACTGATGAATCACGTGATATGACCTATACATAGGCGTAACCAGGCCGACCATATGGGGGGGGGTTATAACATCCGCGGGGTCTAGGGGGTATTCCATACCCCCTAGGGGGTATTCCATACCCCCTAGGGAGAGGGGGGTCCGGGGGCCCTCCCCCGGAAAATTTTAAAAATTAAGATGAAAAACAACGAGTTTTAAGCTTCCGGGGGCCCTCCCCCGGAAAATTTTAAAAATTAAGATGCAAAATAACAAATTTTAAGCTTCCGGGGGCTCACCCCTGGAAAATGTTACAAATTAAGACGCAAAATAACGAGTTTTATGCTTCCCACGCTTTATACTTGCATTAATTAATTTATGGGCAGACTTAAAAAAATGATACAATTTTCCTTTTTTTATTCAATGGGGGGGGGGGGGGTTCAAACCCCCAAACCCCCCACCCGTCGGTACGCCTATGGACCTATATGCAGTTAAAGTGTGCTTAATAAGCTAACTGATACTAATAACAACAACTATAATAAATAACAATCACAATAATTATATTAAAAATAAAGAGATTTGTGACTTAAATATAGATTACTGTATTTTTTAATAAATCAGAATTTAAAAAATAGTAGTATTAAATATTGTACTACATAGGCCCTATGTCAACCAAAAAATTCTATTTAAGATGGCTTTAAAGTGGCTCTAAGTCATATATTAATTTTATTTATCTTTTATGATTTGTTCAGTTATATGTGTAATGCTGTACGAAGAATATTATACTTTTTTTTACCGGTAATATTCTTAAATCTGTTTAATCTGGAAGTTGAAGATTTTTGTAAGGCCTATATCGGTTCCTTTCGTTAACTTAAAAACCTCGATAAATCAAATTTTAACATGTAGCTTATATTTAAGAAAGTTTTTGAACACATTTTGAACCGTTCTTTAGGTCGACATGAGATAGGCCTATTTACCCTCTTTAGGTGCTATAAGGACCACCGGCTTGGTATTGTGGTTAGCGTCGCTGACTACAGATTCGTCGGCCCGGGTTCGATCCCCGGTACCTCTTGGGATTTTTCTGAGGTAGGGAGGTCTGGCAGGGGTGCACTCAGCCTCGTGATTCAAATTGAGGAGCTACTTGATAGAGAAGTAGCGGCTCCGGTCATGGAAACCACCATTAACGGCCGTGTGTGTCGGCATGCTGACCACATCCCCCCCCAATCCTGCCATCTGCATGTGGTAGATGACGCAGCGGTCGGGTGGTAGGCCAAGTCCCTCCAGGGATGTAGCGCCACGGAGTTTAGTTTTTAGTTTATAGTTTTTTTTAGGTGCTATAAGATTCATGTAATTTTACGGCAGGATGCTTGAAACGTTTGTCTTAAAATATTTGAGATACTTCACAAACTAGTCCTTAGAATCTCAAACCTGGTCACTGCATTAAAAGAACTCAATATTCCAAATAGAAGCAAAGAGTTGCTCGTTCCATGTATGCAGTTTTGTTATTGTTTATTTAATGGTTGCCGCATTTGTTTTCCTTTATTCCAGCTTTGTTTGCAAACAATCAGCAGACATGCTCATAGGATAAATAAAACAATGAGAATGTCAGCAAAACTTTTCAAGTATTCCACAACAGTGCAGAAATATGTAAGCTTAGCACGTAAGTATAACTTGTATTAGGCTATAGCGTAAGAAACTTTGTACTAAACAAGTTAGAACAAGTATAGACACTAGCCTTCCGGGGATAAAAAGAGCAGAAGTTTGGAAAAGTTTAAGCACACATATTGTATGGTCCTGGCACTATAAATTTCCCTTCTTTTTCCCTCTTCAGAAGTTACGGATTCTTTGGTTAATTTTCTTTAACATTATAAGATATGACCTGCAGGCATTCTACAGCAGTATAGACAATAGAATCGCGTGCTGGTGCTAGACTTCTTAGATTCTTGTAGGTCTTCTCTATACATAGGTATATTTATTACACTGAATTGATAAAATAAAATTCACATCATATTCATGTCAATAAACAGCTGAGAAACAATACGTATTATGTGTTCACAGGTTCTTTGGAACTGCATAATCGATTCTGATATAGTTTTCCCAGGGGGCGCTTTCATGTCGTGGAATGTACTCTAAAGCAGGAATTTTAGCTGTTTCATTAATTACTAGCATGTGCCCGCGGCTTCGCCCGCGATAATTATTTCAAAAATTAAAAATTAAGAGCATAATAGTTAAATCATTATAATTATTAACACCTAAATCACGTGAATTACATACCACGATTAGATAGCGTCGCCTGGTAAAAGCGATCTCAGATTCGAGTTCCTTGGCCCAGAAAATCCCTGTATAGTGAGTTTCGTCCAAATCGAACGATGTTTAACCATATTTAGGTCTATGTTGATTATCCCTCTTCCGTGTAGGTTGAAAATTTCATATGTCTACGGGCCTTGACATTCTAAACAAATGAATCGACCAGCGTGGGCTTACAACATTCAAGCGATCGCGATGCTTTTATTTCCACGGTATGACAAAAATAGCCAAAGCCAACTGCAATTAATTTTACATTGAAATGTATTACTGAAATCTGATGCTTCGACAGCGCTAAAATCACGTTTTCTGCCAGTTTTTCACTCATAACTCGCGAACGAAAGCTATAATTAAAAATTCGGCTTCGAGGTGCATTTGCCCACCTTTCAGTGCATCTGTGTTTAAAATTTCAGATGTCTGCGTTCAGTAGATTTCGATGGGCATCGCGGACACGTCCTTTTATTATTTTAAGATAGCATGTGCCCGCGGCTTCGCCCGCGATAATTATTTCAAAAATTAAAAATTAAGAGCATAATAGTTAAATCATTATATTAACACCTAAATCATGTGGCCTACATATCACGATTAGATAGCGTCACCTGGTAAAAGCGACCTCAGATTCGAGTTCCTTGGCCCAGAAAACCCCTGTATAGTGAGTTTCCTCCAAATCGAACAACGTTTGACCATATTTAGGCTAATATTGATTATCCCTATAATAATAATAATAATAATAATAATAATAATAATAATAATAATCCTCTTCGGTGTAGGTTGAAAATTTCATATTATGTTTGCGTGCCTTGACATTAAAAACAAATGAATCGACCAGCGTGAGCTACAACATTCAAGAGATCGCAATGCTTTTATGTCGAAGGTATGACAAAAATAGCCAAAGCCTAGTGTAATTGATTTGTATTACTGAAAACTCATGCTTTCAAAAACGCAAAAAATACACGTTTTCTGCCCGTTTTTCACTCATAACTCTCGAAGGAAAGCTAAAATAAAAATTCCAGCTTCGAGGTGCACTTTCCGACCCTTTAGTCCATCTATGTTTAAAATTTCAGATCTCTGCGTTCAGTAGATTTCGCTGGGCATCGCGGACAGACAAACAGACAGACGGAGGAGGACAGACACTTCCTTTTATTAATATAGATTAATGGCTTAGTTTATGAATGATTCGCGTGCAAGTGTTAATAAATATAATGCTTTAATAATTCTTACACCCTCCGCCGCCGGCACCTAGTATAATACAATTTGTGACTCTTAATTTTTCACTCAATTTATAATATTTCGACGGACTGCATAGAAAACAGAGAGTACAATGATTAAGCCCAAAGTTTATTTTTTACGATAAATTGCCGTTTTCAATACATTATTAATGTAACGTTTAATTATTATTTTACTTATGAACTTATTGAAAGAAATACCTAATGGATAATTTATTGGTCTGTTTTAAATATTGTTTCATTCTTTACTATCATAGGCCATAAATTCGTTTTTATTTTTATTTTTTGATTATTCGCTAATTTTGGTCATTAAATGCTTTGCCATAAGAAGAATAACAACAATAATCATAATAATTATCCACCTAAAACTCAATAACACGTATATGTGCAGGATATTTGCACCATTTATGGCCGGTTTCTATAAACTCGCGAATTACCTATGGGTAAATTACCCAATGGACAGAATTTACACAGGAATAACACCACACAAACACAAATAAATTAAAGATAGCAATCACTTACACTTGTTGCGAGTATCTAGATAAATGTCGTGTGGGTAAATATGAAAATGACAGAAAAAATGTTCCTACAAACTCGGGCTAGATCTTTCCAAGGGTAAATCGTCGGGTTAATTTATCCTTTCATGGATGGCTGGATAAAATTTAACCTCTTTGTAGGATCAATAATAATTTAAACAATGACAATCAAAGCCTTCTGAATTAAATTAACTGTACAACTCCAAGGCCTTGCTCATTATATCATTGTGGATGAAATGGAACTAATTTGCCCATGGATAATTTACCCATAGGTAATTCACAAGTTTGTAGAAACCGGGCATTACCGTATTACATTTTTCTGTAGTCAGTGTTATTGGATTTTTTTAAAAATTTGATTGAGAAGGATTTATTTTAATTATGCAGAGTCTCGCATCTTGACTGACGTGTTTACATTACCCGAGGTGTAACTGCTCTCTGGCAAACTTAATTAAGCCACAGTCTCATTGTGTAATTCCTTGTTACCTTGACACCAGTGTCTCTTTTTACACGTAACGAAGCTGCAAGTTCATGTAGCTTCCGTCTCAAGAAGGACTGCTAACAAGATGAGACACACGGTTCATGAGCATTAGATACAGACATATTGGGATTTGTGAGCAGTTTGCAAAATGAAAGTATATAAGGTTCATATGTAAAATAACTAGCTTCGCCCACGGTAATTAATTGAAAAATTAAAAATTAAGAGTATAATAATTATTAAAGCATTATATTTATTAACACTGCACGCGGATCATTCATAAACTAAGTCATTAATAATTAATGAAACAGCTAAAATTCCTGCTTTAGAGTACATTCCACGATATGAAAGCGCCGCCTGGGAAATCGATCTCAGAATCGATTATGCAGTTCCAAAGCGACCTGTTAACACTGATAATACGTATTGTTGCTCAAATGTTTGTTGACAGATGAATATGATGTGAATTTTATTTGATAGATTCAGTGTAATTTTCAGAAATTATATAATTTTTCATGAGAAGGTGTTATTTTGTTTGGATTTTTATTGTCCGCGATACTGCCCGCTGCTTCGCCCGCCATTATTAATTGACTCCAGGATGTTTAAGTAATTTACACTGGCAGATTATTAAAAAAATTTGTGGTTCAGGGCTATGAAAATTGTAAGTAAAAATAAAATTAGAATATTTGTTCATTGTGTTCATTTCACTTAAACCTTATATAATAAAGAAACTGTTTTCCTAATTTTGTACTCTTCGTGAAACTTTAGACTGCGAGAGACTAACATCACCGAGTATACCCGATGTTTCACGAAATGGGCGAGCGAGTGAGCACACTATTTAGGGCCGTTGAATTGTATAAGAGTAGATAATTAAACGTTACATTAATAATGTATTGGAAACAGCAATTTAACGTACAGATTAACAATTTAAGAAATAAAGTATGGGCATAATCATTGTACTCTCTGCTTTCTATGCAGTCCGTTGATATATTATAAATTGCGTGAAAGATTGAGATACGCAAATTGTATTATGTTCTTATGTGTTCAGTTGCGGAAAATATAAAAATGAGCCCGAATTTTTTATGTGAGGCTCTTTGATGCTTGTTTAAAAAATGTACTGATGGATTTTTTGACATTGTTTTTACTTTTGGTAAAAAAAAAAAATTCCAGAAAATAAAAAAAATAGTGCCTTGGGACTATATCGAATATATTTTATAAGACTTAAGGCCTATACAGAAAATCTGATTAGACATTTAAGTGCACACAAGATGAAGTACATTGTGAAAAAGTCGCTGTTGTGTGTATGTTTGTTTTGTTTCTGTGTGGGAGAAATAGATTTTCAACGTGGCAAAATAACGTGAAAATTAAAGCTTAGCAATAAAAGATTAAAGTTTACATTCACTAGCAAGTCTTTTCGATGCCTGCAGGAACGTCGGATTGAAATTAATGCAGATAAAACTAAGTGGTCACGATACGTCAAAAAATGTACTACAAAATATTAAAATAGCCGGTAAATCGTTTGAAGAAGTGGAGAAAATATCTTTGACCAATAACTAGCATACATAATATGTATTGTATATTATACAAATAAGGTTAAGGCATAAGTTACACGTCGACTGAAATCTGGAAATGCTTGTTTTTATGCAGTTTAGAAACTTTTATCTTCTTATCTTCTGTCCACAAATCTATAAATAAAAACTTATAACACAATTATCCTGCCCGTTGTATTATATGGATGGGAGACATGGGAAAAACATAATATGTGTTCGAAAACAGAGTGCTGAGGAAAATATTTGGGCCTAAGAGAGATGAGAATGGGGAATGGAGAAAAGTGCATTTCAACGAGATTCACCGGATATAGTAAGGGTAATTAAATCACGGAGGACGAAATGGGCTGGACATGTTGCGCGCATGGGGGAGGAAAGATATATCTAAAAAAATATAAACTGGGAGACCGGAAGGAGTCTGGCCTATTCGTGGAATAGATTTAATGGAAGTAGGATTTGCGAGGGATGGTTGGATGTTGCTAGCATAGAATAGGTAAGTGTAGCAATAAACCTCCTGGTTCAATAAAATAGATATTCCTTTAGCTTGCTTAGGAATCACATTTTTTACCGAAATGGCTAAATCAGCATTTCTGTCATCTGAAGCCTTACTGAAAAAATAACTTCAGGTCATACATCACTGAACAACTTTCACCTATAAGCCAAAAAATATTTATTTTGACTAGTGTACGTATGTAATTTCTATTCCTTTTATTTTGTTTGTTATCGTTTCCTATGATTTTGTATACTTTGTTCTATAGGCAGTTTTAATTAGAAGTATGATCGACTGATATGGGCATGCTAATCGCATTGTTAGATGGTTAAGGAGGATTTCTCAAATCTTATTTCATCTCTACTATCTGCATAGAAATAAGGATTGTGTTCTAGAACGGCCCCAGCTGCGCAAAACATTGCAATTTCTTCCTCCCGCCACAAAAAAGAAATTGTAAACCATGTCATATAACTTATTTTTGCAAATACATACGAGACCTCCACGTGCGAATTCCGACGAGAAATAGCGCACCAGGTGGCAGGATTCGTAACTAACAGATGAGACCACACAAGTGTCATAACCAGGGCCCGGATTCTAATGACATGTCATCTTTTTATTGATGCTGCATAGACATTGCCAACTTGTGGATAAATCCTAATCATGGCCTCTAGATTATAGAAATGCATTTTTATTAGGTCATTTTTTGTCATTTTTATGTAATTTTATGTTTTTAGGGCATTTATTTCAATTTTAGGTCATTATTTGGTCATTTTCGTGTCATTTGGTTCCTTATTTAGTCATTTTTATGTATTTACATTGAGTGTAGGCTATTAACTTTTCTTTCGTCGCTAGCGGTGCTGTCTTTGAAGTGTTGTTTGTTTAATGAAAGAAGGAAAAATTCGGCGTTAAAGTGTTGACATGTCTCAATAGGAAGTGAGAATCAAAGAAACGCCAACATTTTGTATTATATTATTATTGTTATTAGATTGACTTGATACCAGAGTCTGCCACCTGCTTGGATTTGAGAGTGCAAACTACTGTTTACCCTCAATAAGCAACAATATAATCCGGCAGAATACAAAAGGATGTGCCGAATTTTGGCTCGCCAGTGCCTCAGTGCCAGCATAGGTTAAATTTCCGTGAGAAAAAAAATTCACAACATTACAGTTATTTACAGTTTTTACATTTATGTACAAACTAGTCTATAAATTTGTGTGTACAATAATAATTTTTTATAAATAAAATATAAGTTTTTAGGTCATTTTTTTATAATTATTAAGTCATTTTCTTTAAAATGTATGGTCATTTTATAGGTCATTTTTCAAACAATTTTAGGTCATCAGAATCCGGGCCCTGGTCATAACATACTACACATGTCCTCCACATGCATCAAACACAGCCTCCTGTGTTGCTCCAGCCATCGATTGTTTAACTCAAAACAGTGGCGTACAGCTTGCATTGGGAATGAGATCAGTGGCGAGCATTGTATAGTGGAGTTATTCATTGCATGGCCAGGCGGCTTCAAAGGAATAAACCATTAAGTCGGTGTTTCTTTATGTTAATTGATCTTACTAAATCAGTCTTGGCTTCCGCTTTCCAAAATAAAAGCACGTTGCAATATTCTCTCATTATTAAGTGCCAGTATGGTACTTTATGAGATTGTGTGGGGGACGAAAAAATGTCTGTCCGTCTGTCTGTCCGTCTGTCCGTGTGTCTGTACGCACCATAACTCAAGTACGCTTTTTCGCATTTTCATGAAACTTGGTATAAACATTCATAATGTCGATGGGAAGAACCCTATTGTTATTGAACCAAATCGGTTCACCGGTACCGGAGTAATGACCAATTTAGTGCCTATTTTAATAGTATTATATTAGAAAGGCACCATAACTGAAACACGCTGTATCGGATTTCCATGAAACTTGGTATACTCATTTATGACGTTCATGAGAAGTGCCCTATTGAATTTGAACCTAATCTGTTGACCGGTACCGGAGTAAACCCCAATTTAGTGTCTACTTTAAAGGCGCAATAACTCAAATACGCTTTATCGTATATTTATGAAACTTCGTATACGCATTTATAATGTCAATGGGAAGACGTCTATTTATAATGGTTAAAATCGGTTGACCTGTTTCGGAGTAATGCTCAATTTAGTGCCTATTTTATAGTAATATACGTATTCGAAAGAATTTATAAAAAAAATGAAAATCAGTTATCTTGACAATACTGCCTATTGTTTTACTGTGATGTTATAAGGCCTTGGAAATTAAAATACAGGTAGCTATGACAAAAAACACTATTGATTTACATGCGCTTTTCCAACTAGACCGTTAACCGTTAGCGAGATGGTAACGCTTTGGCCTCACATTCTGGAGTCCATGGTTCAAAACCCGAAACCGGCCAATTTGATTTTTTTTTGTATTTTTATGTGAGTGTGCGATTGTCATGATATAACAAATCTGTACAGTTCAGGTGATGGTGGAAGATTTTAATCTCATTAAAAAAACTAGACCTTTGTTCTTCCGTAAGCCCTGCTTAATGAATAAATCTGGAGCTTAACTTTGAAATCAATTTAAAAAAAACATATTCTGCATATCATAATTGCAGTCATAACTGTTTAAACAAAAACATACTGGTACTTTGTTACATCAGTTTACCTGATTTTATTGTTTACTGTAACTAGATTTTGCAACCTCGCGTTTCACTCCACAAGACATTCTTAGATTTTGATTGGCTGAGGTAACTAGCTGATTGGTGCGGTAAAAATAAAGAACATGGGTTGAGCTGTCGGCAAACTTTTCCTCCTAACGAAAGCAAGCCGTCTGGCCATGCAATGAATAACTGGACTATACACAGTTTTGTATAGCCTATGTTGCTCCAGCGAACGGCGGACTATTCATTTTATATATCTGCTCTTACGCATTTTTTTGCGGTGAAACAATCATTGCTATACCACGCCTTAAATGCATTAGAAAACCACGGAAATTTTATATTTTTTCCTCGTTTCCCCAATGATGCACTTATGACACTCATATCACAATGTACTGTAGTTGTAGATCTCTTTGAATTTTCAATATTGATAAACATCAAAAACAAAAGTCTAACTCTGATTACGCTTGAGACTTTAGAAATTTTTCTAGACCAACTTCATAACAAAGATGGAAATTTGAACGAACAACTTGCCAATAAAGATAATGTTCTCTTTCATACGTTGGCTAACATTTGTGTAGCATTATACAGGGTGTTAATGAATAACACCGAAATATTTTACCTGTATATAGAGGGGACTTAGACAAGAAATTTTTATTAGGGGATTTTTCAGGGTTGCCATACGTACGACTTTAGTCGTACACATACGACTATTTCATACATTTGTACGACGTACGACGCAACAATGAGTCGTACGCCTATTTGTACGACTATTTTTAACATAGAGTTTTATATTTTTTTAACCAGTTTACTGTATAATTTTAAATTTTGATATATATATAAAATACAGCTTGTTTATTCATGGGTTTTTTTGTAAGCATGTAACTAAAACTCAATATGAATGGAAAGCAGTCCTGTTCCTTTTGCAATAATTACAACACTGTGCCAACTAGTCCTACTGTTTATTTAATTTTATTGTATATTATCAAATTTACCACATCGGAAGATAATGAAACACGTCTAATCATTTACAAATAAGATGATTTATTAACAATTGCATGACATTTATGTAAGGTGTAAAATTCCGATTATGAATTATTATTATTATTATTATTATTACTATTATTATTACTATTATTATTATTAACGCAATACGTTCATTACACTGAAAAATTACAAAGTATACGACAGTTTTGACTAGAATACGACTATTTTCAAATATTGGTACGACCGTTCTACGTTTCTGATCTGGCAACCCTGGGATTTTTGCTCTATGACGTAAAATGTGTATGCTACAGAGCATTAAAGTCATTATAATTTGGTGCTCATAAATCAATAACTACGCGAAATAGGATTTAAAATTTCATTAAAATGACTTTATGCCTTCCTAGTGATCGATAAAAACCTGACTCTTAATTATTCGTCAACAGCTCTATCATAATTTAGTGTTTCCATAATCTGCAAAATTTACAGACTAATCACATGACTGGTCGCCATTGCATTAGTCTTTTTTTTTTATTCATAACCACTGACTACAGTGTTAACAGCGAAGTTCCTGTGTTTTGCATTTTTTTCTTATGTTAGAAGTCAGTGGCGGCCATGCCCTGGGAGATTTTATGCTGTAACAAGAAAAATTGAATCCATAGAACAAAAATTTCCTAATAAAAGTTGCTTGTCTATGTCCCCTCTATCACAGGTAAAATATTTCGGTGTTATTCATTAACACCCTGTATATAAAGTACTCCACCATCTATTCATTTGAAATATGAACGATGAAATAAATAAATAAATAAATAAACAACAAATTCTAACTTATAAGAGGCGTTTTTAAAGTAAGTACCGCTTACCGTTGTAAAGTTGCAGTCGCGATTTTGAACATGCGCGATCACTTCCTCCAGTCATTTATGTCGTAGGGGAAAAATCTCCAACAAAAGTTTCTTGTCTACGTCCCCTCTATACACAGGTAAAATATTTCGGTGTTATTCATTAACACTCTGTATTTATTTACTCTGTGCTCATATAATGAAGTTTCAGTTCAGAGCTGGCCATGTAAATAACATAGGCCTAAGCCTACATCATATTATGTAACAAACATCATATTATGTGTCACTGACGATGACCATAAGTTGGTCGAAATATATTTGATTAAAAAACTTTAATAATGACAAGGCGGAATGATTGCATTTTTTAATTCCTTGAATTTTAATGTTAAAGACGCATTAAGACAAAGCACACAAGAGATAAGTGCTAAGGGTCTAAGGAGGATATATTAAAACGATGCTGATATTTTAGAGCAAAGCACACAAGTTAAGGGGGAGAGAAGATATGCGTAGGGAGTGAAATTAAAACGGCGATGATAATTATTTTGAAGGGCTGCGTAGGAGGGCGCTGCAAATCCCGGGACTCTCTGCACACCAGTGAACAATGTTGGGGAACGCACGCACATTCTGCATAATATCGATTACTGAAGTGCGTGTCACACCCGCGTCGGGACGATATCGCCTCACACGCACTGGCTGGCTATCATGCCTGGACACCTGTTGTTCCCGCTCCCACGGTAGCTCGCAGGCGAAATAGGGACACGGGGAAACCTCTCCGGTTTGAAGGATGCTACACTAAGTCAAGTTTAAATACATTTATTGAGCCCCTTGAAAGATACAAAGAGCACAATGGACAAAATGATAAATAGACCCTTTAAAATACAAGATGGAATTTTGTATCTTGCTTTACAAATAAATTCCTCTTCCTAGCGGTGCCGAAGAAGATGAAATGTTGATGAAGTCAAGGGGAGACGACTTAGTAAGCTCCTTCTGGAAAATAAGGCATGCTTGCCTTATAAGACTGATGAATAGCTCGGAGGACCAGAGCAGAGCAATTTTTATAGTCGCGCTTGCTCGGACGACTGAGAAAGAATTTCACTATTCTTGAAGTGAATGCACACTTTCAGCAAATTATTTTAAGGTCGACTTGCTGCTTCGACCGAGAATAAGAACCTTTAAATGTTGCTTCGACACTGCAACTAAAATTAAGCACTCTGAAATATTCACTTCACAGCAGTACTTACAGTAAATCCTTTTACTTAATGAGTTACGCATTCAAGTCCATACGGTTTGATCAGGGAAGTAAAAAACTTGGCTTCACACATTTGTAATTAAATCACAAATAAATTACTTTGAAGAACGTATTAAATTGCGTCTCTGCAATAACTAGGGCTGGGAAACTTCAAATTCCCAGCTCGACAATAATAACTAGATTCAGAATTCTGAACTGAAAACTAGCCTGGCGAAAGCTTCGAACGAGAGAATAAGAATGAATAGCAAGAATGACAGACGTCACGACATGTGACGTAAAGCAAGAATCCCATTGGCCAAGAAAAACAATAAATAATTAATCTTGGAAATAAATCAATTAAGTTACATTAAAATACTAAATCATAAATAAGAGAATTAATTAGCATTACTTAAAAACTGAATTGTTTCTTTAAAAACATAAAATTATGAATAAAATATACTAAAAAATAATCAGACTGAAACTTTGGGTTGGAGATTATAACATGACTATCCAAAAAATGAAAGATGCGACAGTCAAATGTCATTTCTTATGAGAATTGATGGGAGAAAGAACAAACAGATAAGTAAACATATTTAAAATTATATTGAAAGCACAAAAATAAAAGAAACGCAGTTAAATACACTTGTTGCCATGGCAACACGGCGAATGACCTCGCAAAAACAGTTGATGCCTCAAATCCGGCCAGACACGGAATATTAGACGGAACATATTGCCCGCGATAATTTCACTCGTGAAATTATCTAACAGAATGTGACGTCAAGCAAATTCGTGAATGCAAGGATTTGAGGCCAAAACAACTATCAAGTCGCAAGAAAGTCAAAATCGGTGGAGTGGGATGCGTCCGGCATCAGCACTCTGAATAAAAGCAGGTGTCACTGTCCCTCTTCACTGACAGGCAGAGGAGCCAACTTGATGAGGGGCCTCTTATAAGTGCCTGAGACAGTGCGAACAGTGACGACTCTGACAAGGCCGTCTGGGCCTGGGTGTACTTGGTGCACCAGACCAAGCACCCACCTATGAGGAGGTACATTGTCCTCGAGAACCAATACAGGGGTACCCAAAGGAACGTCTGGCAGTACCTTGTGCCACCTTGCACGACGCTGTAGCGTGTGGAGATAATCCACGGACCACTTCTTCCAAATGCAAGAGACCATCTGCTGAAGATGGTTCCAACGGGAACGCAGGCTGTACCCACCAGAGAGGTCAGGACTGGGCACCGATACAATGGGCTTGCCAATAAGAAAGTGGCCGGGAGACAAATATCCAAAGTCATCCACGTCCTCAGATAACGACATCAAAGGACGTGAATTCAAGAATGACTCAATTTGTGTGAGAACAGTAGACATCTCCTCGTAAGTGTACTTACAGGACGAGGACATCCTCTTCAAGTGGAACTTCAAAGAGCGTACTGCCGCCTCATGAAGTCCTCCCATGTGTGGAGAGTGAGGAGGCAAGAAACGCCAATGAATGTTCAAATGCGCAGTGGCGTCTTGCACTGCGGAGTGATGTTCTGATGACATCAAAAGCCTAGAGAGGTTCTGCAGGTCGGCGTGGGCTCCGACAAAGTTTCTACCATTATCACAAGTGATTGAACTTGGAATTCCACGACGACTTGTGAACCTTGACAATGCCGCCAGGAAGGCACGTGAGGTGAGCGAAGTCACTAGCTCAACGTGTACGGCCTTCGTGGACATGCAGACAAAAATAGCAACGTAGGCTTTAGTAGTCACCTTGGACCGCGGGCCACCAAACTTGAGAGAGAATGGACCGGCGTAGTCCACACTAGAGTTTGTGAAAGGAGGGAGAGGATTTACTCTCTCAGGAGGCAGATCAGCCATCTTTTGCTGAAAAGCCTGAGCCTCAAAGCGGAAGCAAACACTACAGCGCCTCCGTACACTGCGAACCAGCTTGCGAATGCAAGGGATCCAATACGACTCTCGCAAGTGTAAGATGACTAGCTGAGGTCCTGCATGACCTAGATGCAAGTGCACATGGAGAACTAACTGCCTGGTGAAAGCATGCTCTGCAGGAAGTAATATCTGATGCTTGTTGTCAAAGGGTAGGTTGGACCGACTTAGACGTCCACCTACACGCAGGATGTTATCCTGAATAAAAGGGCATAGTTGCCGGATCTTACTAGAAGAAGGCAAATCTTGCGAGGAAGACAATGCTTGAATTTCCTTTCTGAAAGCATTCCTTTGAATGATTCTAATGCAAGAATGCAAAGCTTCAGTAAGCTCTGAAGGCAATAAAGGGCCATTGATAGGTGACTTGAGTTTCAAGTAATTTTTAATGAAACGTCGCACATAAGCCATGACCCTGATTGTTTTCAAGTGTGAAAACTTAGTCAGCCATGGGCTTAAGCTAGAGGTTTCGATGGTGACTAGCGCTGCTATCTTCACCTCTGGGAGAGACGAAGACTCGAGCTCAGTGGGCAAACTGGGCCACTGAGTGGAGTCGGCAGTAAGCCAAGAAGGGCCTGACCACCACAGAGAGTTGTTAAGTAGATCAGAAGGGGTGGCTCCCCTAGAGATGAGATCAGCGGGATTGTCCTTAGATGACACATGCGACCAAGATTCAATGGCAGTGAATTCTTGGACGTCCGCGACTCTGTTAGCCACGAAAGTCTTAAGTTTAGAAGGTGAATGGGATTCTGGAGCCGATACAAAGGGCAACTTATCAATGTATCGCCCATCGGAGTCACGCTGAGTATTGGCAGCAAAATGCTGTTCACAAACTGACTCGTCAGGGAAGGGGGCTGAGTTAGACACTCGTTCTAACTCCCAGAGCCGGGAAAGCTGGTTACTCACTAACTGGTCAGCAGTTAGGAAGGCTGAGTAATTAGAAGACATAGCCTCCGAGCATTCAGGCTCATTGGGGCTTGCTTCAAGATAACGCTTAGCCGTGGATCGGCGTCGATGACCATTGGAAGTATGGCAACGCTGTGAAGGGAAAGGCGCAGAGGGCAGTTTCCCGGCGAAGTACCAACCAAGGTGCGAGTTCTGAATCGTAGGTAACTCACAGGTGGAAATTTGCCCTGGACACACCACTTGGGCGCAAATCTCCACTCCAAGAAGTAGATCGACACACTTAGGACGACTAAAAACTGGGTCAGCCAAGGGAAGATTCGGAGGAATGTTCCATTCCTTCGTCTCAATGAAAGAGCTCGGGAACCTTTTCTCCGAAATCTCCGGAACGACAATGGCCTGTGCATTGTAGCGCCATGAAGTCACTCGCGACTGAATCGTGATGCTGGTTAGCTTATGTGTGCTAACATTAGTGGACAAAATTCCCGCTAGCGTAGTCCGCTGCGCATGAGGAGCTAGTCCAAGACGCCTAAACAGCCTGTTGCTAATAAGATTGCAGTCTGAACCGCTATCCAGGAGGGCTGTGGCCTCAACAGGCGAGCCGTCTGAGTCCAGGATGCGGACAGTAGCAGTAGGAAGCAAGCAGCGCTGCTGGGTCTGACTAGAAGCCATAACACCTGCAGTGTTGGCAGCCTGGTGACTATCGCTAGTCGGGTCGTGGAGGAATGTGCTATGTCTCCCAGCACATCTCCTGCACTGAAAAGTCCTACAATTGTTGGCATGCCCTTGACTAAACAGGCATACGCGACACAGTTTGCGGTCTCTAACAAACTGGTCTCTTTGAGCGAAAGTCATGCTCCTGAAGTCGCTGCATGAAAACAGGTCATGCACAGCAGTACGACAACAGAGACATTTAGGCCTCGAAGAAGAAGACTTTGACTTGGAAGGAGCCGGAGAGCTCGGAACTGACTTAGCAGCCTGACTTTTCGTGGCAGCATCAGTCATCTGCAGTATGCGAACTCGGCTTTCCAAGAAGACAAATAACTCCTTGAGAGTAGGGAGCTTCCCTATTTTGACAGATGACTCCCATTCTCTGATAAGGTTCATCGGAAGCTTGTCGATGATAATTCTGGTAATAATCAGATCTGACAACTCCACTTCTCTATTAAGGGAATTCAGTGCATGTACCGTGCTTATAAAATGATCCAGGTATTTCTGCAGGGATTCTGCAGAATACCTCTCAATCTGAGGGGGAGAGAAGAGATTGTCCAGATGGGTGTTGGCGATTAGCCGGTCGTTATCAAACCTATCAATCAAAGTCTGCCACGCCACCTGGAAGGTCGCAGCAGAGACAGGAATATTCTGAATGACCGTACTAACCTCTGATGACAGGCAGGACTTCAAGTACTGATACTTGTCCATGTCCGAAATGTGCCTGTGTTGAATTACCAACGACGAGAAAGTGTCACGAAACTCGATCCACTCAGAGGGGTTCCCATTGAACTGAGGGAGACGGATTTCGGGAAGTTTCGGTAACAACGGCGTGACAGGGTCAAGCGAAGAGCGCTGACTGGCAGTCTGCGCCTGCTCGGGTTCATATAGCTGTTTCCTTTCAGCTATCATGGAGTCAAAGAAACTGATAACTTTATAATAATCAGATTCCACTGCGTGAAAGTCGAATTCATGATCCTGGTAGGCCTCGTCAATGGCCACCTGAGCATAATCTGACTTATAGGCCTTGAAGATCTCTACGAATTCAGAGCGGCGAATGCGCGCCTCATGAAGCGTAGTGAGATCTTCGATTTCGTACTCTCGCATAATCTGCATTTGACGCAGAAGTTGCGATTGCAAGTACTCGAAGCGTCTTATTTTAGTCTTTTGGGCAGCTTCGGCCTGGGCGTGGGCTTCGGCTCTCTTAGCCTCAGCTTCCTCACGGGCCAGGGCGAGCTGGGCCTGGGCTTCGGCTCTCTTAGCCTCAGCTTCCTTTTCGGCTAAAGCCAGCTGGGCCTGAGCCTCCGCTCTCTTAGCTTCGGCCTCCTCACGGGCCAGGGCGAGCTGGGCCTGAGCCTGCCTTTCTGCAAGGGCCTGCTGGGCCAGGACCTCCTTGTCAGATAAGGCCTGAAGAAATTTACACAACTGAGAGTTGCCTCTGGAAATGACGGCGTCGACTTCTGCCCTATAGGCTTCTTCAGCATCAGAATAATCCACACCGTCGATTTCAGTCTGCACAAGGTCGAACTTAGCTGCAAGTTCGTCTAACTTAGACTCATACTTCTTGAGTTCAGGATAAGTGACATCCTCAATGGCTAAATTACTAATGACATTAACCTGCCGCGTAATCTGGGCCTTAATGGGAACTCGCTTGGCTTTAAGAGCCGTCAAACCGTCTGGACTCGACATAGTGACTTGCTTCTACAATGTCTGAATTAAATAGGTTGCCCGCCTAGAGCCGGTGCAACAATAACAAATTAACGTTTGCTTATAAGAATGGAGTGAGTTGCCCGCATAGGAGCATACGAGTAGACAAAGAAATAGTGTGTAGCTGTACAGGTGTAAGTACACAGATGTAAATGTTTACACTTTACAAGAAAGTACAAAAAACTTAATTGAAATCTGTCAGAGACCTCCCTCAAACGCAATGCGGAGGAGAACCACAGATACTTACAGCAACTGACTTTAAACTACTTATTACTGATGGCTACTGATGGTAGCGTCTCACACCGGCGGCAAACTATACCGGGAGAACAAGATTGATCTATAAGAATGACTAGAATTGTGGCTAATCACTGAGTCTCTGAAATAAGTGACCAAGACAAATTCAAACTGTTAATTGAATAGTTACTTTACGTTAATTATAGGTCACTAACTATCAATGCATCTTCAACCATAGGCCTCTGGGTCATATCTAGGCCCGGAGGATCCACAAAGAGATGTTCCCGCTCCCACGGTAGCTCGCAGGCGAAATAGGGACACGGGGAAACCTCTCCGGTTTGAAGGATGCTACACTAAGTCAAGTTTAAATACATTTATTGAGCCCCTTGAAAGATACAAAGAGCACAATGGACAAAATGATAAATAGACCCTTTAAAATACAAGATGGAATTTTGTATCTTGCTTTACAAATAAATTCCTCTTCCTAGCGGTGCCGAAGAAGATGAAATGTTGATGAAGTCAAGGGGAGACGACTTAGTAAGCTCCTTCTGGAAAATAAGGCATGCTTGCCTTATAAGACTGATGAATAGCTCGGAGGACCAGAGCAGAGCAATTTTTATAGTCGCGCTTGCTCGGACGACTGAGAAAGAATTTCACTATTCTTGAAGTGAATGCACACTTTCAGCAAATTATTTTAAGGTCGACTTGCTGCTTCGACCGAGAATAAGAACCTTTAAATGTTGCTTCGACACTGCAACTAAAATTAAGCACTCTGAAATATTCACTTCACAGCAGTACTTACAGTAAATCCTTTTACTTAATGAGTTACGCATTCAAGTCCATACGGTTTGATCAGGGAAGTAAAAAACTTGGCTTCACACATTTGTAATTAAATCACAAATAAATTACTTTGAAGAACGTATTAAATTGCGTCTCTGCAATAACTAGGGCTGGGAAACTTCAAATTCCCAGCTCGACAATAATAACTAGATTCAGAATTCTGAACTGAAAACTAGCCTGGCGAAAGCTTCGAACGAGAGAATAAGAATGAATAGCAAGAATGACAGACGTCACGACATGTGACGTAAAGCAAGAATCCCATTGGCCAAGAAAAACAATAAATAATTAATCTTGGAAATAAATCAATTAAGTTACATTAAAATACTAAATCATAAATAAGAGAATTAATTAGCATTACTTAAAAACTGAATTGTTTCTTTAAAAACATAAAATTATGAATAAAATATACTAAAAAATAATCAGACTGAAACTTTGGGTTGGAGATTATAACATGACTATCCAAAAAATGAAAGATGCGACAGTCAAATGTCATTTCTTATGAGAATTGATGGGAGAAAGAACAAACAGATAAGTAAACATATTTAAAATTATATTGAAAGCACAAAAATAAAAGAAACGCAGTTAAATACACTTGTTGCCATGGCAACACGGCGAATGACCTCGCAAAAACAGTTGATGCCTCAAATCCGGCCAGACACGGAATATTAGACGGAACACCTGTTATGTAAGGCATCGCCTTGTACCTGTCTGCCTTGCAGGCCGATAGTTGTGGATTACTAAGGGTATTTCAAACTAAATTCCGTAGCATGACGAGGGCCTTCCACCCAGGAGTTAAAGAAGGGTTCTTTTCTGAAATCTCGAAACCTTCGCTAGGGGTTCTTATTCTATTGTATTAATTACTGTTTTCAGACAACGTGTGGACCAGGGAATTACAGCTTTCAAAGCCACATTTTGGTTTTCTTTTATAGTTTTGCTTTCCACCTTATACCCTCAAACTAGGGTTGCCACCTTTTGGTAATGCTAAGGAGGGACACTTATCGAATATATGCATATCGCCAATCTTCGTCTTAAATTTATACATGCAACAATTTATTAATAAGAGAAAGATGATATATATTCATTACAAAGCCAAAGCTGAGTAGGTTATGTACCAGTAACACTAACATAAGAAAAGAAAATGCTAGCAAAATAATTTATATATATATATATATATATGTACAGGGTGTTTCAAAATGAATATCGGGGATTTAAGGCTTTGTAGAATTTAGTACATTTAACATACAATTATAAATAATACATCAAATGAAAGAGCAACTCAAACAGTTTTTCCTACAAGTATTTAATGTGAGCATCATTCATCACAAGGCACACATGGAGTTGATAGGCGAGTTCTTCCCAAACCTTGATCAGTGTGTCCGGAGTAATTGTTGCAACTGCTTCAATCATGCGTCTTAAGTCGGGTAAGTCAGTTGGTAGTGGAGGCACATACACTTGATCCTTTATGAATCTCCAAAGGTAAAAATCACATGGCGTCAGATCGGGTGAACGTGGAGGCCATGCGAAACAAGCTCTGTCATCTGGCTCCTTCCGGCCAATCCAGCGGTCGGATACAACATTGTTTAACCATTCACGTACTGAATGATGCCAGAGAGGTGATGCACCACCTTGCTGCCAAATACCACGCTCTCTGGTTCAGCTTCTTCCAATTGAGGAAAGAGCCATAGTTGTAGCGCATCAAGATAAAAATTTCCAATTACACTTGCTTCAAGGAAAAAGAAGGGCCCATAAACTTTCCGCCGGGATAGCCTATGGCACAAAAAAACATTCAATTTGGGGGAGTCTCGTTGCAACTGTACCATCTTGTGGGGATTTTCGGGTCCCCAGATGCGATTATGAGTACCAACAAAATTGTTTGAGTACCAACAAAACTGTTTGAGTTGCTCTTTCATTTGATGTATTATTTATAATTGTACGTTAAATGTACTAAATTCTACAAAGCCTTAAAACCCCGATATTCATTTTGAAACACCGTGTATTATGATGATTTTACTTACGGCACTTGTGCTTTTTGTAATTCTTACCGCACGGAGATTTCTTTTGTTTTCATAGTAACCAGATTGCGTGCGGGAATGTCAAGTTACGATCCACGGCAACAATATTCGTAAGTACCACTAATTAGTTACGTCGTGCAAAAATATAATTAAAAACGTTTGTCCTATGCAATTAAATAATTTATAATATATGACTTCGCTAACCAAACATTGAAAATGAGAAGTGTAATGACTTGAATGATATCATATGAGAACCAACTGAATCTGCAATAGGGTCTACTCCTTTTTCACCGGGAAATTGAGTTTCCATCTGGTGGAAGTGCCATGTGGAGCTGGATATTGGAAACTTGATACTGCACACACACACATTAGCTACTCCAGAATGTTTGCAGCGTTGACATTCATCCCTCTCTCCAACCCCTCTCACCCCTGCCAGATTTCATGCGAGCTCAAACGCACACAACTTTACACGAGATCCAACTTTCATCCTATCCTATCTTATATATATCTTTACTATCCTGTGCATTTGATTCCATTGAAAATGAATTTCGGAAAACTAACTCTTTCATTTGGATTTTAGATAACTGCTAATGGTTTAATAATTTCCTGCCTAGAATAAATAAATAATAGTGTCAGATGAATTTTATGTGCAATTTGGAGTTCCGCAGGGTTCTATTCTTGGTCCTCTATTAATTAATTTGTAAATCAATGGCCTTAATTGTGTTAACGCAGACTTCATACTTATGTAAACCGATGGCACCTCATTAGCTATTACTGCTAGAACTATTTATGAGTTAAATCATAATTTCATGGTAGTTTGTATTTTGCTGTACTGAAATAAGAACTTCAACAGGTGACCATCCTAATGTTACTTTTCCTCTCCGGCTAGCCACTATCAAACGCCATGTAAATGAGGTAAATGAACAGGCCTAAGCCTAATAAAAGGAAAAAAGAGGAAAAAGAAGTACGATGATAAAGGAGGAAAAATAATAGAACCTATTACAACAGTAACGCGTAAGTACATTAGAGAGATACCGTCTTTTTCAATGGAGGTCATAGCAGATCATGTCTGTTAAAGGCCTAAATTGTCGAAACCGTAACCCACTAAACATACCAATATTATTTGGACTGATTATTTATTTAAAACCCTGCATTACAATCATGTTGCACAGACGAAGAGCCTAATTCATGAATTTCAGACATTGGTGTGCTCCTAATAACATAAGCTTAAAATTGGATAAGATATTCTATCTGCTTTTCCAAAGAAAATGAGCTTTAATCTACCCTGTTTGAATTTCACCAACGAAGAAGAAGAAGAAGAAGAAGAAAAAGATAAGGCTCAACCAAGCTTCTGGGTACTGTTTTAGACTCTGTGGTAACATCCTCCATACAGTCCAGATCTTTCACCGTCGGTCTTTCATTTGTTTGGTCCCTTGAAGAAATTCCTGACCGTAAACGCTTTGTATCAGATGCAGAAGTGAAAACAGCGCAGCAGTCCGCAGATGGCTATGGCTATACTCCAACCGAACGGACTTCTTTGAAACTGGCATCATGATGGGAGAAATGTGTTGAGAAAGTTGGCAACTATATAGAAAAATAGACAAAGGATGTCCCTTCATGTGTGCATTTGTTTGCAATTGTACCTATTAAACTTTCTGTAAAAAAATAGCATATTGCGATACAAGTGCCGTAAGCGGTGCATACGGATCGAGGAAAGTTTTTTTCAATTTCCGAGATCCGTTATGCGCTTACGGCACGAGTATTGCATGGTATTTTTTGCATGATGATTAATTATATCAATTTATTTATATTAATCGAGATATTAGCTGAAAATATTATATATATACACTATTGAAGATGGATGTTTTTTTCAGAAAGTGATTCGCATGTGTTTGTTGTTATGGGAACCGAATATTTGTCCTGGGGGGCCTTGTCCATAATTGCTTGTATTATGATGAGTGCCATAAGTAAATTCTTACCGCACAGAAACTCTTACCGCACGGAAATTTGTTATGTTTCCATAGCAACTAGATTCCGTGCGGAAATGTAAACTTACGATCCACGGCAACAACATTCGTAAGTACTACTAATTAGTTAAGTGGTGCAAAAAAAAAAAAAAAATATTGCGCGTTACTTTTCGATCCACCCTAATATTTTTAATTAGAATCTGCAAAGAGCGTGTTCTAACTTTACGTCGTGGAGTGCGTGCGATTCTAGGGCTCGTACATTTCATTTGCAGACGTGAGAACACGTCACAAGGTCTCAAGCCATTTTATTCCGATGCCACAAAACCGCAAACCGCTTCCTCTGAAACCGGCTTCATGCTCGCATCTACTTGCATCACAGAATACTTGCTTTATAATTGAGCAAAATTTTAATGAAAATACCAGATAGAGTTCTTGACATTCGCTTGCAATATAATAAATTTAATTCTGCCTTTGAAAGCGGTTCTTTTATCAGAGTGGTTCACTAAATCGCAGTGTGTAAAATGCTTTAAATTTTTATTTAATTACAAATTCTAATTAACTTTTACAAGGCTGAATTTATACAAGGGTAAGTCAATAAGTATATGCAATTTTTTAAAATCTTTTTTATGTTGGCTGTACCGCTATATACTCACGCACATCGATATTTTGTTCATTTGTCTCAGCTTGTGTAATGTTTGACCGTTATGACTCCACTGGGTATTGCGCTGTTGCACATTAAAACAGGACTGCAAACCTCAGAGTTTGCACCAAAGAAGAACAGCGTGCAGTGATCCGTGTTTATTATTTTTTTTCATGAAGCTATATCAGGAGCTCACAGAAAGACTTTTAAGGCCCTTTTTAGTACACGCTCTGTAAAACAGCTGCTTCCCGGGCAATTAATACGCCGAAAAGTAGCACTTTACCAACCTAGGCCGGTAAAGTAATTTTTACCATACAGCCATAACAGGGTTTGAAACAAAACACCTGACCATAACACAACAAATATAAGGCAACATTGTTTCTTTACGTTAATCAGATATTTTACCAGTTTTTTATTTTACAAAAGACTTAATAATATACCAACAACTATAGGACACATGCCCGGTTTCTATAAACTTGTGAATTACCTATGGGTAAATTATCCATGGGCAAATTAGTTCCATTTCACCCACAATGGTATAATGAGCAAGGCCTTGGAGTTGAACAGTTAATTTAATTCAGAAGGCTTTGATTCTCATTGTTTAAATTATTATTGATCCTACAAAGAGGTTAAATTTTCTCCTGCCATCCATGAAAGGATAAATTAACCCGACGATTTACCCATGGAAAAATCTAGCCCGAGTTTGTAGGAACATTTTTTCTGTCATTTTCATATTTACCCAGAGGACATTTATCTAGAAAATCGCCACAAGCGTAAGTGATTGCTATCTTTAAATTATTTGTGTTTGTGTGGTGTTATTCTTGTGTAAATTCTGTCCATTGGATAATTTACCCATAGGTAATTCGCGAGTTTATAGAAACCGGCCATGAGTCAAATACATTAGCTATATTATTCATCAGAAACCCGCACTGCCATCTACATCCGCATTTCGTATTGGTTCATAGCATAGGGTTCTGGCGGCTGTGAGAATATGGTGTCAACAAATGGCTGATTATGCCTTTTATAATTAATTATACGGTATTTTTATTTAATTTCGTATGGTTTAGAGAGCTTTTACTAAAAAATATTGCATGTAGGCCTACCACGTACGCAAAAAATTTAGCGGACTCATTCAATATTTCGCAATACTAGAATCGTCCGCTAAAGCGTTATTTTGCGTACTTGATACGTAAATAGCTATTCTGATATTTTTCTAAAAGCTTAGTGAACTTCAGGGTGCAATACAGAATTACAGATAAAATTAGAGGCGGTAAGAAATTGTACAGATGTAATAGTATATTGCGATACAAATGCCTTTACGGCCCGTGTGTTGCATGCTATTTTTTGCACGATGATAATTTATATCAATTTAATTATATTAATTGTGATATTACCTGAAAATATTATGTAAATACATTCTTGAAAATAGATGTTTATTTCAGAAAGTGATTCGCATGTGTTTGTTGTTATGGGAACCGAATATTTGTCCTAGGGGCCGTGGCCATAAAGGCTTGTATTATGAAGTGTATCGTAATGAATTATGACGTAGCGCTTGGACCGTAAGTAATTTAACCTCATCGCAACCGTCCTTAGCAACAAGACTATGTGGGAATGTCAACTTACGACCCATGTAAACAACGTTCGTAAGTACCACTTACTAGCTAAGGAGTGCAAAAAACTAATGTTTTATTTTTCTTTGTTTCAGGTATGTACAGATGAATGGAATGACTAAGGAATCCTGTAAGTTAAAACAGTGTAAATTTCAATCTTTTACTCATGTGCATACTAACCTTGCTGTGTAAGACCTACAGTAGGTGTAATGAAATTAAATTTCCATTTGAGTATACAGTAATATAATTTAGTTGACTATCCCACTCATACGCCGCGTGTTTGACATTGACCAATAACGTTTAGCAATTCCTCGGATATAAGACCGATTACGATAGTTTATCTTATAAAATGCTTGCTATTAATATGAGGAAGGGATTTTACCTGATAAAATCGTCAGCTCGTTACTGGGCATGTAAGTATCAGCATAGTCGTAACCAGGCCGACCATATGGGGGGGTTATAACATCCGCGGGGTCTGGGGGGTATGGAATACCCCCCAGGGAGAGGGGGGTCCGGGGGTCCTCCCCCGGAAAATTTTAAAAATTAAGATGCAAAATAACGAGTTTTAAGCTTCCGGGGGTTCACCCCCGGGAAATTTTAAAAATTAAGACGCAAAATAACGAGTTTTATGCTTCCGGGGGAAACCCCCCGGAAAATTTTAAAAATTAAGACGCAAAATAACGAGTTTTAAGCTTCCCACGCTTTATACTTGTATTAAGTAATTTATGGGCAGACTTAAAAAAATTATACAATTTTCGTTTTTTTAATCAATGGGGGGGGGGTTCAAACCCCCAAACCCCCCCCCTCGGTACGCCTATGAGTATCAGTGTGTAGTGATTGCTGCCACTAAGCGGCACGAAAACAGATTATTGTATAGGTACAACATAGGCCTAACTTGTTTGGAAATTGAAATAGGCCTAATAGAAATGTACATTGATTAAGAACACAATTTCGATTCGGTGCAAGTCAGTTCGTGTGCTTTTATTGTGTTCTGCTTAGCTTACCTGAATGAAGTTAACTATGTCTTATATGCACTATTGGTAGCCCTGGTTACACCATGCTAACTCGAATCGATTCATGGATGGTTGATTCATAGCAGGCCGTGATCTCAGAACTGTTAATCTTGTTTTTATACAACAAAGCACGAACATAATTATTATTTATATAATCCGTTACATTTTATTCATGGAATAGTCTTAATAAATCCAACTCGTCAACTCTCGTGGGATTACCTATGATAATATGAATTCGACCATGCAGCTTATTTTAAATGGAAACTTTGGCCTAGATAAATTCTGAGAACTGATAATACAAGGTGTCCACTGGTCGGGAAAATCCGGGAATCCGGGAAAAGGCCGGGAATTTCGTATGGTCGGGAAAATCCGGGAAAAGTCAATGAATTTGTTAAAATATCCGGGAAAATTCGAAAAATTGCAAAGTGGGATCAAAAATACTTTAGACAATAATAGGCCTATATGAAAGTATATTTAATTAATTTTATTGTTCCTAATTTTTGTATCTGTTATAGCGTAAGTAATTATTGTTTGCAATTACTTTTGTTACTAAAAGTTTTTCTTATTTAAAGTATGTATAATCCTATAATTTTTCTTACACACTTATTAGAAAGTGCTTCATATTTTGGTCGGGAATTTTTTGAAATGATCAATGAAAATCAGGGAATAAGCCGGGAATTTCTTCAGCATTACTTGGTGGACACCCTGTAATAGTGTTCCTATATTATGCAACGAGCCTAAAATGACATTTATTAACGTACGAGTATGTTTACGAAATGAGCAACGCGAGTTTCTCGATTTTTTATACGAGTATATTAATTAGGCTACCAATATAGGCAAGTTGCATACGACTGTTATTGTTCGACCATAATTAGCTTAATTATTAAATTTTGAGATTTTAGATTATTTTTAAATTTATTTTCAATTGTTCAGCATTACATTCCTAAATCAGATTGGTGATGACCATTGGAGATTTATAACAGTACTAGCATGTGCCCGCGGCTTCGCCCGCGATAATTATTTCAAAAATTAAAAATTAAGAGCATAGTAGTTAAATCATTATATTTATTAACACCTAAATCACGTGGACTACATACCACGATTAGATGCGTCGCCTGGTGAAAGCGACCTCAGATTCGAGTTCCTTGGTCCAGAAAACCCCTGTATAGTGAGTTTCGTCCAAATGAAACAATGTTTTACCATATTAGGGCTTACAACATTCAAGCTATCGCGAAAGTTTTATTTCCAAGGTATGACAAAAATAGACAAAGCCAACTGTAATTGTCAAACTTCCATTTAATTTAATCCCAAACCCATCTGAAACCCACAGGCAACAATATATTTTAATGTCAAATGTGATTCGGATTCGATAATTCTGTGTAAGAAGGGATTAAGTATTCTCAAAAACATTTGATTTTTGGCATTTAAAATCAGAATTTTTCAAAATCCTTTCTTAGTGAGCACCTACATTATGAAACGAAGGTACTGTCAAAATTCCAAGTCTCTATCTGTTATAGTTTAGGCTCTACGTTGATTCCTGTCAGTCAGGACAAAGCCTTTTATATATATAGAGATTAGAGATATTTTAGATTAACTCAAAAAACGGCCAAATGACCTTCGCATCAGATGACTGACGTAGTTCTTGTCTTCTACGATCGATGGCAGCTCATGGCATCAGTCAAATCGAAGCTTCCCTTTTGTAATTTTCTTGAAACCGACAGTTTTAGACAACTCGCAATGAATTCGTTTCAGTATGATATTAAAATTAACAAGAACAGAATTGATTTACTTTTTAATTCAGGCTTTTTATTATGCAGTTTTCAGCTGATACTCTCAAGGTCTCAAGATCGTTCCGTGTTCGATAATAATCGATATAACACCGATGTCATAATAGAAATTTGTATCGTTTTGGATATCATATTGTTACATCAAACGTAATAAGCATATTATAGTATGGTCGATCAAAAAGGGATTTATTGCACTATTTTCTTCCTTAAAAGGCCAATTTAGTTAAAGAGATTGACTGACTATATATTCTTCTATATTAATAAAAGGAAGTGTTTGTCTGCCTGTCCGCGATGCCCAGCGAAATCTACTGAACGCAGAGATCTGAAATTTTAAACATAGGTGGACTGAAGGGTCGGGAAATGCACCTCGAAACCGGAATTTTAATTTTCGCTTAGGCCTACGTTCGTGAGTTATGAGTGTAAAACGGGCTAAACGTGAATATTTGCGTTTTCGAAGTATCAGTTTTCAGTAATATATTTCAATGTCAAATCAATTACAGTTGGCTTTGGCTATTTTTGTCATACCTTGGAAATAAAAGCATCGCGATCGCTTGAATGGTGTAAGGCCACGCTGGACGATTCATTTGTTTATAATGTCAAGGCACGCAGACATATGAAATTTTCAACCTACACGGAAAATGGATAATCAATATTGGCCTAAATAGGTCAAAGATTGTTCGATTCGGACGAAACTCACTATACACGGGTTTTCTAGGCCAAGGAACTCGAATCTGAGGTCGCTTTTACCAAGGCGACGCTATCTAATCGTGGTATACTATGTAGTCCACGTGATTTAGGTGTTAATAAATATAATGATTTAACTATTGTGCTAATTTTTAATTTTTAATTTTTGAAATAATTATTAATTTTTGCATCTTTTGATACAAGTAATTAGTGTTCTCAAGAAAATATCCAGTCTTTTTCACAAAAAATTAAAAACTAAATTTGCTTCATGTTACATTATGAGCAAAAGAATAAAATAGGAGAGTCTATTTTGTTCACAGAAAAAAATATTGCATGGAGTAGGCTATTATCGATAATAAATATCGAAAGCATTGTGAAGTTTCTTTTGTGTGTAGGAGGCTGAGGAAAGAGATGGATTTGTATCGCGAACTCCACGTGCATGCTGCAGAGGCGCCCACGTTTATTTATAAATTCAAAGCCGTCTTGTGTCACCCGTTGCGAAGATATTTCATGAAATATGCATTGCCCACTATGACACTGGCTTAATGACCAAGACTCCAAACAACTGCGAGATAAAGGTGGCTCTGAATTTAGCCTGGCATGGCGAAACCAAGACGAAAGAGACCATCGCGCCATTGTCGATAGTGGCGCTTCGTGCGATTCTCATCAGCTGTGAGCTATTGTATTTTTCAGACTAACCTGATTGCTAAAATAGCATTGTGTAGTTAATATTGTATTTATTACTATACGATATTTAAAATGATACACACACATAAATAATTGTACATTATTTATAAATCTCATTTTCTTCATAAGCAGCTTATGTATAGAAAATCGTTGTGTTCAGTGATTAGACCTAGGCCTAATCATTTTTTTTATCAAAAAAGCTACAGGTCTGAAGATATTCCAGTGTTCATTCGTTGTGAATTTACATAAAGAAAAAGTGAAGGTAGGTGCGGTAAATTCAAAGTGATAGAAATAAAATCAGGCAAACCGACATAACAAAGTGCCAGAATGCTTTTGTTTAATCAGTGATAATTGCAATTATGATATGCAGAAAATAAGTTATTTTTGTTATCGATTTCCCAGCTAAGCTCCAAATCGATTCATTAAGCAGGGAAGAACAAAGGTCTAGTTTGATAAGCATATGTGAAGGAATATGTGGGTAATGTTATTTGTCAAAATAACTGTAATGCAACTTCCAAAACTGTGCATGAACGCTGTAAAACAATACGTAGTCATGAGAACTGATTTAATTTGATAAATTCTTTATAATATATTACCATAAAATAGGCACTAAATTAGGCATTACTTCGGTACCTGTCAACCGATTTGGTCCAATATCAATAGTCTTCTTCCCATGGACGTTGTAAATTCATATACCAAGTTTCATGAAAATACGATAAAGCATATTTGAGTTATCGCGCATACAGTCACACGGACAGACATTTTCCCGTGCCCCCACACAATCTCATAAAGTACCACTCAGGTACTTTTTAAAACGATATGACGATAGACATTTGCGTTTGATTGAATTTCCACCTATTCTTTCATCGGATTGGCCACTGATCCATGAGTTAATAATTTAATCTCATTCAATCCAGAACGATATATGAAGCCATTTTAATAAAGTTGCTCTCTCGTATATTCCTAGCCTTGTGATATTCGGTGGAGACAATAATAATGGAGTCTGTATCTCTTTCAGCGCGTGTTTCCGAAAGCTATTTTATGAACATTATTACGAGTCTGGCATTCGCTCAACGCTTGCAGACAAAGCTTTTTGTTGCCAAGCAGCAGCGTTCTGTGTATTCCAGAGCTCTCTGGAGTGGAGTGTGTAGTGTTTCAGCGTGTAGGTGTATCAGATACATTCGCAAAGTGCAAACGGTCAAAGGTTGTACCGAACATTTGATTGTGGTAAGCTTGTGTTAATGACGTGAGCAACTCTAAACTTCTCTCGCTTCAAACTGAATTAATTTATTTTGAAACTAGCAGATCCCAGCGGCTTCGCCCATGATAATTAATTGGAAGATTAAAAAAATTAAAGGCAATATACTTAATGCATTATATTTATTAACACTTGCACGCGAAACATTCACAGGCCTAAACTAAACGAATAATAATTAAGGAAACAGCTAAACATCCGGTTTTGAGTGATTAGAAAGCGCCGTCTGGAAAAATGACCTCAGATTCGAGTTCCCTGACCCAGAAAACCCCTGCATAGCGAGTTCCGTCCAAATCGACAAATGTTTGACCATTTAGGCCTATATTCATTATCCCTCTTCCGACTACGTTGAAAATTTCAGATGACTGCGGGCCTTGGCATTGTAAACAAATGAATCGACCAAGGGTGGGCTTACAAAATGAAGCGATTCTTTTATTTCCAAATTATGACAAAACGGCAAAGCCACCTGCAAGTGATTTGACTAATTAAATGTATTACTGGAAACTGATGCTTGGATAGCGAAAAAAAAAATCACGTTTTCTGCCAGTTTTTCACTAATAAATCTCGAATGAAAGCGAAAATAAAAAATTAGGCTTCGAGGTGCATTCGCCCACCCTTCAGTCCATCTACGTTTAAAATTTAAGATCTCTACGTTCAGTAGATTTCTCTGGGCATCGCTCAGATAGACAGAAAGACAAACACTTCCTTTTATTATTATAGATATATTGGTATAACGTCGGTTGATGATACAGAACCTCGTATGTTGCATTTCTACTGCCTGTCAAGTTGAAATAAATGCCAGTGCAACAGTGGCCTAACCAAGAAAACAGAGTTGCAGCGTCTCATAAAATATTGATAATATCTCTGAACACACTGAACAGTAGACTATGTAACATTTCAGTTAAGTTGACCAAGCATCATAGAACACTCCACTACCAATAAAACTGCATTTTTCAAATTGTACGAAAAACTACAATGTAGAACTTGAACTTGCTTTTTTCTCAAAACTATAAAAAGGTGGGATAGACCACTGTTGCGATGACCCCCTCAGTTTTAGAGAGGCCATTCATGTATGGAACATCCCCTAAATCTGGAACGAAATCAAGTTTCGGGAGGGACATACTCCCCTGCGTTATTTAACACGGCTGGAGTGTTTTCATGGGAATCCGCCCCGCAGCATATTTCAGTGACATAAACAGAGCGTTTCAACGTCAGTTCACTTTAAAACTAAACGTACGAGCAACCACGGACAGATACACACACATTATTCGTACATAATGGAGTCAAAGCACTGACGGGCCGAGTTTCACAAATGTTCACTTTGTAGTAGGCTATTATGTATAGACTTACCCTCTCCAGATGTAGCCTACGAAGAGAACCAAACTTAGACTATTTAGTTCGAAAGTCTTTCATGAAATTTGTACCGGATTCACTTAATATTTATAGAATTTGCGTGATTTATAAAACTACTAGCATGTACCCGCGGCTTCGCCCGCTTTAATTATTTCAAAAATTAAAAATCAAGAGCATAATAGTTAAATCATTAGGCCTATATTTATTAACACCTAAATCACGTGGACTGCATACCACGATTACATAGCATCGCCTAGTAAAAGCGACCTCAGATTCGAGTTCCTTGGTCCAGAAAACCCCTGTATAGTGAGTTTCGTCCAAATAAAACAATGTTTGACCATATTAGGGCTTACAACATTCAAGCGATCGCAAAAGTTTCATTTCCAAGGTATGACAAAAATAGACAAAGCCAACTGTAATTGTCAAACTTCCATTTAATTTAATCCCAAACCCATCTGAAACCCTCTGGCAACAATATGTTTTAATGTCAAATGTGATTCGGATTCGATAATTCTGTGTAAGAAGGGATTAAGTATTCTAAAAAACATTTGATTTTTGGCATTTAAAATCAGAATTTTTCAAAATCCTTTCTTAGTGAGCATCTACATTATGAAACGAAGGTACTGTCAAAATTCCAAGTCTCTACTTGTTATAGTTTAGGCTCTACGTTGATTCCTGTCAGTCAGGACAAAGCCTTTTATATATATACTAGCTATAAAACTATCCCGAGATGATTCATGCAATACCCTGGTCAGAGTAGCCGTGGAAGCTGAGGTGCATAACCAAAAGGACTCCGACGGAGGTTCGAAGTAAGTACATTTCCCAAAGAAATCCCTTCACACATCCCGTCCACCATAGACCACCTCAACATTGTGGCTCTCCAGTGGACCACCTCAATAAATATATATATATATATATATATATATATTACCATACCTCGTATTGTTTTCTCTATGTCCAGGGTAGAGAAAAGCTATGTGACTGCATTATTTTCGTGGATTACATTCTTTAATATTTATTTATAACATAAATAAATAAATAGATATTAATACCTTCTCTTATTTGTCAAACTTGCATTTTTTTTCCAAACCCAACTGATAGCATTAGCAACAATGTGTTCTGTGATTTGGGTTTTATAATTCTGTGTAAAAAGGGATTAAGTATACTCAAAAACATTTGATTTTTGGCATTTAAAATCAAAATTTTGCAAATTCCTTTCTTAGTGAGCACCTACATTATGAAACGAAGGTACTGTCAAAATTCCAAGTTTCTACCTGTTATAGTTTAGGCTGTACGTTGATTCTCTGTCAGTCAGTCATTCAGTCAGTCAGGACAAAGCCTCTTATATATAGAGAAGATAAGAGATTACTAGCCGGTTGTATTATATGGATGTGAGACATGGTCGCTTACTCTTCGGCAAGAACATAATCTGCGGGTGTTCGAAAACAGGGTGCTTAGGAAAGTATTTGGGTCTAAGAGAGATGAAAATGGGAACTGGAGAAAACTGCATAACGACGAGCTTCATGACCTGTATTCTTCACCGGATATAGTAAGGGTAATTAAATCACGGAGGATGAAATGGGCTGGACATGTTGCGCGCATGGGGGAGGAAAGACATATCTAAAAAGTTTGACTGGGAGACCCGAAGGGAAAAGATCACTTGGAAGACCTAGAAGACCTAAATTCGTTCTTGACGCGACTTGCCATGTTTGTACGATTTTGTTACAGCTGTATCTATTATTCTAACGTTGCAATGAAAAACGCTAGACAAAAGTTTCTATCATTTATTAGGCTACATGCAGAAAATTAGCTGATTGTTCTCGCTGCAAAAGACCTGTGATAAAATCTGAATAACACGTCATTATGGTACAAAGCTGAACAAATTTGCCGAAATATTCAACGAGAAGCGTGTGTAATGTGTAGGGACCGGATTTTTAGGTTTTTAAAAACATTGTTTTAGGTTTTCCATTAGGTGAAATAGTTTTTTTTAGGTTTTTTGTCCAAAATATCGTTTGCGGGTAGAATAATTGGTTTAATGAATTTGAATGTGCTACATAGGATTCAATACATAATTAACACGTATTCTTAAAACACAGTGTGACCACTCAGTATGAATAACAGGGAAGAACTAAAGGCAAACAAGCGCTTTAAAACACATAAATCTATATCCTTGTTCATACACGGCAAAAATGGTTGCTCGTAAGAATATTTTAAAAGGAATACGCCGGTACTCAACACTTCGTCTCTTGTTACTGTCCATCCTAGACGACAATGGGTTGAACGAAACGCTGGTGGTATTAATTTCAACCCGACAATTTATTGTCTCTCCGCAAAATATCGATTCCTCAACTGACAAACAAAAAAGACAAAAAAAGTAGCCTAAATGAGATATTTTAGGTTTTTTTCCCGTTTAGGTATATTTAGGTTTTTATACCCCATTTAGGTATTTTTAGGTGCCACAGAATTAATGTGGGTGGATCCTATGGACATGATTCGAAAAAGTGTATGAGCGCTTTTTGTTTTGGAAGCAAGGAAAAAAATAGGTAAAAACCTAAGAATCCGGTCCCTAGTAATGTGTAATGCCTTGCTCATTCTAATCGTAGGCCTACTACACAAAGCAAATATATTAATATCTTTAGAAATCATTTATATTCTTCTAGCTTACGAAAGCTCTGCTTATTTAGTATATAGACTTGATGAGCTGGACGGCACGGGTTCGATTCCCGGCTGGGTCGGGGATTTCACAGAGATGTAAAGGTTCCTGCCTCGGTCAGGACTGGGTGTTGTGTCCTCATTCCCATCCCGCGAAAGGACCTGGTCATCCTACGCGATATCATCCGGCACATTCAGGATGTGTTCCTTTTACAACAGAAGGCTTTACGAATTGTTAAAGGGTGTGATCCAAAAGCGCATTGCAGTCCTGTTTTTACAGAATTTAAAGTGCTGACTGTTTTTTCATTGTATGCATTGACAAACATAATGTATGTATTTGAGCATCAAAATAAATTTGTTTCTGTCGGTTCAGTTCATTCACATGACAGTCGAAATCATCTTAACATAATTGTTTCTAAAGAACAACAAGAACCTGTGACAGCCATGTTGTTTTGGGTATCAAATACAGTATTTTAATGAAGTCCCCAATGACCTTAGAATTAAAAAAAAAAACATGATTTTTAAGAATAACATAAGGAACATCCTTCTTACAAAACAAACTTTTACACTGTTGAAGAATACTTGGATTGTGATTTTTAATTTTGTACTGTTTGACTTAACATATTGTAATCTTGTATTACCTAATGGTGACAAATATATTATTATTATTATTATTATTATTATTATTATTATTATTATTATTATTATTATTATTAATATTATAGTGTCCCTCGGTTGGACCGTGGGCCACCCCCCACGGCAGAACCGGCCTCTGGGCCGAACAGTTCATCATCATCATCATTTGTTCTTAGTTTGTATTAAAAAGGGGTTGTGTTAGATCGTTCAACGGTTAATAAATTATTTTATATCTTCATTATTTAGTTACTTTAGTTACTTTTATTAGCTACCCCCAAGTTGGCTACCCCTAAGTTTGGGAAGTTAGAAGTTAGAAATAAATTTTATTAGATATAATGCAGAAATAAAGCAAATCATTGTGTTAACTGTTTTCTTTGCAGTCCGGCAAGGGTTTATAATTTGTATGAGAAACTGAGTCGGGGCTAACAAATAGAGACTATGTCACTTAACTGCCATTAATCTTGAATTTTCTTGCATGTTCTTTTCAAAACTGAAAAGGAGACCAACTTTTGCGTACACGTAGGCCTACAGTAGTGAGTAGGCAATAATCTCGTATTTTATGAAACTCTGGAACTCTGCTGCTTTATTCCCTATAAAAAGAAACATTCAGCCTTTAATTGGCTTCTCGGGGCGTCCAATTACACTGGCACAAGGAGAAACCCCACAACCGACGTCCACCTTAATTAAACTTAGTGAGCCTGAGTAAAAATTATTATAACTTCATGGGCGTCATCGATTTACTCAACTCGGTTTCAGCTTTCGTCTTTTAATTTGTAGCAGAATGTTTCTATTGAAATCTAACGAAAAGTTCAAAACCTCAATTTTATGTAAAAGGCAATGAAATGTTTGTAAAGTTATTTTTTTCAGGTTTCCAAAACACCATGCAAAGGCAAAAGCCGAATGGGATATGTAATATGTAATTGCCTTTTTAAAATGTAGTGTCATTTTTTCACTATTTTAAGTCATAATTGCTTTTTTTATTTTTCATTTTTTACTATTTTATTATCATTAAATGCATTTGATGTTTTTACAACTTTTTATATGAAGGACAAAACATTGCTCGAATATCATGAAATAATATATTAAATATGTGCAACTTGTTTTTTTAATTTTCTTGCTTTATTTTGCATTTTTCATCATTTTCAAGAAATATGTCATTTTTGGCAATTTTTAGGTCATTTTCGGCATTCTTAGGTCATGTTTCAGTGGAGGTAGAGAGGAGCTTTTCCATGTACAAATAGGCCTAGTTACTTTCAGACAACAGACAATCGTTTTTACTTGAGAAACTCCGCCAAGTTTTCATAGTTCATTTTAATTCAGGTTGATTGTAAACACGATAGCAGTTTGCTTGTAGCAATAAAGATTTTTAAAAATTTATTTTCAAATAGCACACATTTGCTAGAGGCAATTTGATGGGCATGCCAGTTCAGAAAGAATTTCTTTCTCACTAAGGGTGTCCAAGTATTATAAATTTAATTACGTGTTTAGTAACAAAATAATTATGTTTAGTACTGTAGATTTAAATATATAATGCACTGTCATCCATTAAATTTCTTTTAGCAATTCATTACTTTAAAAAACTAATTATAAATAGGCCTAATAATCGTAAACTCATTGACCATTTTTAATTAAATTTTTTGTCATTTTTTCACTATTTTTAGGTATTGCATTTTTTATTTTACATTTTTTTCACTATTTTATGGTCATTAAATGCCTTAACAAGAATTATCGCCTCTATTTATCACCTAATGTCATTAAAGTGATTACAATCAGTTAAAATAATCAGAAGACATACAGCGCCATCAACAAGACTCTTCGCAGCTTTGGTTACATTCACTATCCAGGCGCAATTTGGTACTTCTCCCTATCTTCCTTTTAGACTCGTAGCAGGTCATTTAACTTTACTATTGATGTGCGTCTGATTTCTATTGTTGATGTGTTTATAACGTCTGATAATTTCAACTCAGGATGAAATAGCAGCTACGAGTTATGGTAAGACAACCTTTTTCACTATACATTCTCTAAATAAGTGAGTTTTTTTCTTTTTTAATTTCATTTCAGCTGTGTTTATATTCCTTTTAGCTTCTACGCTGTATCAGGAGTTCGCTGTACAGTAGGGTAGGCCATGGAACTATTGCTTGTCAATTGTCTATTGTCGGTGTATTTTATTGAACTTATATTTAATTTAAATGGATATGATACAGGATGAAATGGTGATCCATGGTATGTAAATATCCAATTCGGCATTTGCCTTCACGAATGGGGAAACCATGAAAACACCCATGTCAAATTGGTCGGCCACGAGATTTGATCCTGGGACTTTCCGAATGCGGGTCCAAGACGTTACTATCTCGGCCACCTCGCTCGGTAATGAGGATTTATTCACACGCATTGCCTTATCAAAGCTTCATTAGGATATTTGGGTATATCAGTAGGCCGTGAAATTATTGATGTTCATCTGTTTGTACTCTAAAACACTTGCCTTCTAAAGACCCATATAGTAGCTAATATATTAACTGGGGATCCGTGGAAATCACGAAAGTTGAAATAGCACATCCTGTGAAACTGGATTCGATCACGATAGGGACCAGATGTTTGCAGTAACTTGTAGGAACGGCAGTTGGTGCATATTAAACTGTCCTATCTTACAGCGCTGGCTCCAAATATAACTGACACTTTGCCTTGTCGACAACTTGTGAAGAACTTATTTTATGGTTATCAGAAAATATAAAATCTGAAGGAACATATTGTTGGAATGTTCATGGGAGTGATATACTGGATTAACGACAGTAGATGTGAGGGAAAAATCAAATTTCCTATCTCTACGAGTACCGTGGGTAGGCCTAAGAAAGGTAGAAAAATTATTGTTAATGTATTGGTGTCGATAAACGTAGCTCAAAGACGTTTTCTTAAATATTTTTATACTATAAGTATTTTAGCGATATTGCACGAAACATGGCCTGAGACTTTTATCCCTTTTTTACATGAAGGAAATTTCATTTTTTTTTAAATTTATTTATCGAAGGTCGCTTTAACAGTTTAATCAAAAGCTACATGTATCCACCTTATAACATCATTTACTAGTATAATATGGGGATATCCAGAGAAATATGCCAATAAACTTACTTACTACTTACTCAGTGGCAATAGACAATTCCTAAGCTAAATGAATTATCTATTTTATGGAACCCGAAGGTTCATTGCCGCGCTTACCTAAGCCCGCCATTCAACCCTATTCTGTGCTAACCATCTAACCATCCCTCGCAAACCCTACTTCCATAAAATCCATCCTAATATTGTCCTCCCACCTATGTCTAGGTCATCCAGGTGGTATTTTCCCTTCGGGTCTCCCAGTCAATACTTTTAAGATATACGTCTTTCCTCCCCATGCGCGCAACATGACCAGCTCATTTCATCCTCCGTGATTTGATTACCCTTACTATATCCGGTGAAGAGTACAGGTTATGAAGCTCGTCGTTATGCAGTCAACATTTTTTAGATATAAGTTATATTTCCTCCCCCATGCGCGCAAGATGTCCAGCCCATTACATCCTCCGTGATTTAATTACCCTTACTATATCCGGTGAAGAGTTAAAATAAATTTAGTTCAAAGTGATTTATATTATACGTGAGACTCAGTTTCTCATACAAATTATGAACCTCGTCGGGCTGCAAAGAAAACAGATAACATAATGATTAGTCTCAAAGTTTATTAGCAGTATTAAAGGTAACAAACAGTATTATTGATGTCGTATAAACACTAGTAGGCTATACTAACAATAATAGTTTTATAATTTAATTTTTATTTATTTGTTATAATACTAATATTGTTAATATAGACCTACTTGTCTTTAGAGAACATACATAATATTGAAGATTTGACTTCTCAAATGAGAGCCCAGAAGATGGACTCAGAGGTGGAATCCGAAAGCTCGGAAACCTGTAAAACTTCGACTCGGCTGAAAGCCTGTGAGAGTCAGTTCGAGAATTTAATATTGTACCGGCATGTTGCCATTGTAGCTCATTTGGTAAGAGCAGCAGCACGGAGAGCTGAAGATCCTAGTTCAAATCCCAGCAATGGCATTGCATTGTTCAGTCTGACTTCACCTTTCGAATCAATACTACTGTATGTTAATATTGAGTGTAATAAAATCTATTGTAAATTACTAGTAGACCTGGGAATTTAAGGCAAATGCCTATTTTGTTCCTTATGAAATAACATGGAAATTTTAAAAATATGTTGACATTTCATGATATATCACTTATATTTATAGCGTTTTATAGTGCCCTAAAATGCCTATTTGGACCTTTAGAGCCTATTTTTACTATTTTAGTGCCTAAAATGCCTATTTTGTACATTTAAAATAAAATTCAACTTCTGTATCTTTTACAATCATTTAATGGACATCCCTGAATGAAGAGCAGAACAGCAGAGAGTGGGGTTTTCACATAAACTTGATTTTTCCAAACAATTGTCGCCAAAGGAATGCTGACTGACGGGGGAGGATTCGCTCAAAACAAGAAGTTACAGTAAAAAAAGATCACTTTACAGTTTAAGAGCATATTGTAGTATTTTAAAGTCTATTTTCTGTCTATTTACACATTTTTTAAAGCTTATTTTAAGTGCCTATTTTCTCCTTTAAAAGCCTATGTAATTGTTTTAAAAGCCTCTTTTAGGTATATATGTAAGCTTTCATGAACCACAGATTATTGTCTCTGTTGGACATTAAATGAGAATATTATAGGAGAAAAATTCCTCCGACACTGGGACTTGAACCCAGGACCTTTGGCTGTTCGCGCCATTGCTCTACCAACTGAGCTAAGCCGGAGTTCAATTCACAGCGCCAGATGGAACTTCTCTCCTATGACTAATTGCCCTGATGGTCTACCTCACAGACAGACAAGTTATGCCATATGCAGTACTGTGAGGCACACTAATTAGTGATTTTTGTGACCGGGCTCCCACTGTTATTGTACAGTTAACATACAAGATATATATGTAAGCTTTCATGAACCACAGATTATTGTCTCTGTTGGACATTACATGAGAATATTATAGGAGAAAAATTCCTCCGACACTGGGACTTGAACCCAGGACCTTTGGCTGTTCGCGCCATTGCTCTACCAACTGAGCTAAGCCGGAGTTCAATTCACACCGCCAGATGAAACTTCTCTCCTATGACTGATTGCCCTAATGGTCTACCTCACAGACAGACAAGTTATGTCATATGCAGTGAATTGAGCTCCGGCTTAGCTCAGTTGGTAGAGCAATGGCGCGAACAGCCAAAGGTCCTGGGTTCAAGTCCCAATGTCGGAGGAATTTTTCTCCTATAATATTCTCTCTTTTAGGTGCCTAAAACTAATTTTTTAGAGCCTAAAATCCCAGGTCTAGTTATTAGGAAATTTCTCTGGATACTGTACTAGTAAATGAGAGTGTGGTTGCTTTTATACCATTCCCCAGTTAAATAAAAATAAAATTCATAAATATCTAACTTTTTTTAATATTCTATACTCAACTGCTACTACACGATTTAGAAGGGTGAAAATACCAATTACTGAAAGAGGAAGCCAAGGATAGGAGCAGATGGAAAGCGAAATTTTAGATCAGTTCCAAGAACCTGCCCATGGGCAGAACACTTAATAATAATCCGTAGATGCATGTAGGCGTACTAAAGGCTATAACTTTTTAATCACTTTTTATAATAAATTCTCTCAACGATATTTGTAAGTTCATATTTTAAAATAAATTATCTTGAAAATACGTATAAATTACACATCCATTCACACACTCAGGCTTTGTCTAGCCTCACGAATAACCCTAATTCGAATGAGACTTATAAACTGATTGCGCCTACCCGCAATTGTATCAACTTTATCTGTGTTAGCATATGAATGGTTGAGAATTCCCGTGATATTTTTTTTAATATTCAGAGTTGGCTTGTCTCAGACTGGTTGTATAGCTATACCTTTTAGCATCTTTAATATTCAATCAATGGCAGATCCAAACATTACTACTTTTCTGGGAGTGCTACTTTTATGTTAATTTGACTTTCTTTTATTCGTTGAAAATAATTACCGGTACCTGGTAAAATAATATTAAAATTTAATTAAATTCAAAACAAAAATAAAAGCATTTATGTATTTAAGATTTCCTATTTCAACCTTCAGGTTGTAAAATGCAAGTTGAATAGTATTTATATTCTACTGTAGATGCCCTATGTCAAATGCGTTGACTAGCCGTGGCAACCCATAAGACAGCAATATTTCCAGTTTCTTATCTTTAATTATTACTAGCTGAAAAGGCCCGGCGTCGCCCGGGCTTTGTATTTTTTAATTTGAAATTAATTTATGGAGGACTTTCGATTTTGAAACTCTAGGTCCTTATATAATATGTATGTAGAACTTGAAATGAAGAAAAAGATTTATCACACTCAAACTATTCCATCAGAAAACGCTAGATATAGCTTTTTATGGCTCATAGAGGATGTCGAATGCTGCATTCCGTTGCTTCTACACATCATGCCTGGGTGGGGTTGAAATAAGAAGAAACATAAACTTCATAAAATTGTATTTGGCTTGACGGAAAATTTTATTTCTCATTCTCATCTTACAACCGTTTAGGGGCTGAAATAAAAGAGAAATGCCGTATCACTTTCATACTTTCCTCCCCTAAAACCCGGGACATAATATACTGCGAGCATAGGACTCAAAATGTTCCATCCCATGCTTAGGGGCTATGATAAACATCCCTATTTCTCAACTAATACAAAGCCTACAGGTATGGATAACTTATCAGCGGAAAGGATTATTTACAGACTTTTGATATAGCATACTCACACACTTAAGTTGTCCCTCTTATTCTACATCAAAATGTAAAGTGAGTAAATATTTCTTATGTCGAGGGTAGAGAAAGTTATGTGACTGCATCACACTGTGCTTTATTTTCGTGTAATTCATTTTTCAGTAATTATTTTCGCCAATATATTACATGGAATCATAATTCGTTAAAGTCCAGCATTAGGCTATATAGTTGCCAAGGCCCTATGTAATCACAGTAAACAATTCACTGTTGCCATGTGAACTGAACAGCATTTCATTGTTTTCAGTATAATATTCTCAGAAATTATATAATTTTCAAGGGAAGGACTGATTTGTTTCAATTTTAATGTTGACAGCTTTACTTCCCGGGCTTAACTGGGTATGTGTGCTAAATGTCGTGTAAATTGGTAAAGAAATGTAGATTTGTATAAGGAACAAACATACCCACAAACACACATTCAACTTTATATATTAGATAAAGATTAATTGATTTCTCGTGAACTATTACAAACCAGTACTTGCCTAAAGTTAGGGGTAAAAAGTTTGATATTTCATTAATGATTTTAATTTCTATGTAATATGTAAAACCAACAAATTTATCAACAGAACTTAAACTCTGGGCAAGAAAAGTTGTGGTCTGCTGAAAAGTTTTGAAGAATGACCAAGAGGACCTGAAAATTAATTCTTTTCCATTTATTTTTTTTATTTCCGGGGGATTACCCCTGGACTCCCCTCTTTTTCGGATATTCCATGCCCCACCTCCAGTAATTGCAAACTTTCCTTTATGTCGGTCTCCCTTCAGTGAGTTCTGGACCCGCCCCTATTTTCAAGTGGAGCAAACAATTTAATTTTCAAGTTTAATGTCGGAATTGAACTATGAAATTCTTCAGTTTGTTCTACGAAAGTAACATGTTCATTTACAAGCAGCCATTAAAAAGCTTCTTGGCGTGAGCAAACTTCGTGTTCGAAACGTGTTCTTCTGTACAATGTGATCTTGAAAAGAGTTTGCTAATATCCTCTATGACAGCAAACATCACCGTCTGTTTTCTCTCCGTATGAGAGAACTCATGGCCGTGGTTTCGAAAAAATAGCAGCTGGCCATGCCAAACATTACTAGCTTTTGTTTCCAGAGTAAATTTATCTCTGAAGTTGACGGAGATATGTTTGAAACAATGCAGAAGGTTGTGGGACCTAAAACGTGACGTTGAGGAGATATCGATTGGTTTATTCTGGTGTGCATAACTCCCACGTCTCGTTATTACGTCACCACTCTTCTTTTTTTTGCATTAATCTAGGTCGCTAGGGGATTAATCCCATCTTAGCTTAATCGCATTGCTCGTAACTAATATCATATTCTAACACTACACTCAATTTTAGCTCGAGCGTTACCTTGGCAAGAGAGATTTATAATGAAACAGTTTTCGACAGTGTATTTATTCTTTTTACAAATGTTATAAGCGGATTATTAGTAGGACTGTATTTAGTATTTAGTACGTTTTCAAAAAGAGTCAAGTACGGAGTAGAACTGAAATTATTAGGAGAAAAGTTCATTGGGTAACTGAACAAATAATTGGTTAAATAACCATTATATACTAGCTTAAAAGACCCGGCGTCGCCCGAGTTTTGTATTTTGTAATTGGAAATTAACTTATGAAGGATTTTCAATTTTAAATTCTAGGTCCTTATATAGGCATTTATAATTTGAAATAGGAAGAACGACTTATTACACTCAAACTATTCCCTCATAAAACGCTTGATATAGTTTTTTATGGCTCATTGAGGATCTAGAATTTTGCATCCCATCGCTTGTACAGTGCACAGCAAGCCTGGTAGAGGTTTAAATAAGAAGAAACAGAAATTCCTGTAACATAAAATTGTAATATCGAGGCGGGAAATTTCCCACTCTTATGTTACCATAAAGCATTATCACTTTCATACTTTTCTCTCCAAAAACCTGCGATATAATATAATAATATACACATTACCATACCTCGTTTTGTTTTCTCTATGTCCAGGGTAGAGAAAGTTATGTGATTCCATTATTTTAGTGGATTTCATTCTGTAATATTTATTTATAACATGAATTATTTTGATAACTTCTCTTATTTGTCAAAAGTGCATTTCAATTGTTTTTTCCAAGCCCATCCATATACCATTTGGCAACAATATATTCTGTGATTTGGAATTGATAATTCTATGTAAAAAGGGATTAAGTATTTTCAAAAACATTTAATTTTTGGCATTTAGAATCAGAATTTTTCAAAATCCTTTCTTAGTGAGCACCTACATTATGAAACGAAGGTACTGTCAAAATTCCAAGTCTCTACCTGTTATAGTTTAGGCTGTACGTTGATTCCTGTCATTCAGTCAGTCATTCATTCAGTCAGTCAGGACAAAGCCTTTTATATAGATAGAGATATATACATACACATCTTAGGTAATCCCACGAGAAATTACTAGTTTATTCATAGATTCGTGAGTGCACAGCACGATGAAATTCGTAATCTGGAGTAGGATTTATTCAGTAAATTCCATGAATAAAATGTATCAGTTTATGTCCAATAAATAATAATTACGCTTACTTGTCCTGTATAAAACCAAACCTCCGTTGTGTCAGCTGTCACATTACAATTGTTCTTTTTACTCCCAGACGTCACTCTGTCAGATATTTAAAAATATTTCCGGTGAAGAAACAGATATTGAAGAGGGATTCTTCGAAGAAAAACTGTGTTACTTTTCACATGCGCCTGTGACGTCCTGCGACGTTGAAAGAACACACATTACAGATCGTTAACTGACAGATCCAAGAGCTTCACGGAAGAAAATCTTACATACAGCCTTGTGAATAACAGCCTTGAATAAGACAGGATTTTACGAACCTGGTATTTATTTGATTTTCGTTGTAATTTGTTTTTGTTTTTTGTTAGTGCTTGTTTCTTTTATTTTCCGTGCTCATTTGCTCTAGTTATGATACAAAAAAGGTATGTACGAGGTAGAGTCAAATGAAAACAGCAATTCAATTTTTCCACACTATTGTACTGCAGGCAGAATGTTTGCTTGTACATTATTTCCCTATATAGTCCTCTCTCAGTTCAGTGCACTTACGCCGTACGATAGGAAGTGCTTCGATACCGCGTGAGAAAAGTCCTTTTGGTTGACGCTGTAGCCACTCGTGCACCGCCGATTGGACGTCTTCATCAGACTTGAAGTTCTGCCCTCTAAGGTGCTCCTTTAATGGGCCAAAGATGTTGAAATCAGATGGTGCCAAAGCGAAGGGAATTGCTGAATGCAAGTGTTTTGAACCATGAAAACCATCGACGACATTCGCTTCAAGTGCCTCCCACATCCGCCATACTCGTCAGATTTGGCACCATCAGATTTCCACATCTTTTGACCATTAAACGAGTACCTTGGGGGCAGAAGTTCAATTTTGATGAAGATGTCCAGTCGTCGGTGCACAAGATCTAAGCACTTCCTATCCTATGGCGTAAGTGCATTCAACTGGGATGGGACTATGTAGAAAAATAACGTACAAGCAAACATTCTTCCTGCAGTAAAATAGTGGGAAGAAATTAATTGCTCTTTTCATTTGATTCTCCCTCGTACAGTCGGTCAAATAAAAAACGTCGGGCGGTAATTGATTAAGTGTCACGAACGAGCATATGCGCATGTACAGGAAGACTTAAGGTTAGGTTCACACACGCCTCTTGTCCATCCATGTATTTTCTTGATTATTTAGTCAGTTTTGTTCCAAAACAAACATGTATAGAAGGCTGTGGCTATATGCCTCAAATCCGCCACATTCTTGGTTGCAAATTTTTATAATATTAATAATTAATAGATTCGCGAGGAATATGTTTATTCAAGGAGCATTTTTTTAAGATTTTATTTTATAATACCGGTACTTCTAGTGCAAAATCAATAACTTATGCTCAGCATCTGCAACCAATCTTAGCATCGAAATACGCGTCCGGCCAGATCAACGTTTGCTATGAAAACTTCCGGTCGCATTATAGTAAAGTTCCCACCTCTTGAGCTGTTTTTCATAAATATGGAACCTTCTCGCTGCTTCAGAGACCGAAAAATGCAGGTCAATTACAGCCCTAACTACACTTCCTCTCACGTTAGCATTTGTATGTGGCGATGACACAAAGCAAAATGAATTATGACAATGCATTAAGTTGAATATCGTCTGTTGCGCTTTCCGCGTTGTTCATTTTTTCCCTCCGTGTTCATATTTTCCCTCCTGCCGCATGGCCTCATATGTTCCGAAAATGACCTGTATTTTGTGTTTTTATAGGAAACTTGTGAACTAATGCGTCAAAACTTTAATTTTAACAGCATACGAGTCCCGACGTTTTTTATTTGACCGACTGTACATACCGGTAAAATTTCTTTCTTAATATGAAAAAAATTGCACATACTTGATCTTCGCGTGAAGAAGCGAAATTATCACAGTGTAGTACAACTCTCTTTGGCTTAATTTAAATTTTTAAGCTATTCTATTGGCCAAGGAGAACTGTCGACCTATGAACTTCTTGTTAATGTAAGAATTTTGTCTCTGACGTCAATTACTGGAGTTTCTCAATAAACTCTTTATTTTAATCTTTCCCAAGATGTTGATCGACTTTTTTTCTTCTATTTTCAGCTCATGAATAAATAACTTAAAAATACTGAAGATATCGAGAGAATTCTTTCTTTGCGCTTCGATGAAACAAAGAGCAAAAACACTTCAACTTGAAAGGCTTAAAAGGATCTTGACAGTGCTATGCATTAAACAAAGATTTCCTGAGTGGTGATGTCACCTAAGATCGACTTTTCCTCCTACAGAGGAGTCAAAAGAAATGCTATTATAGGAGCATTCTCGTTTTGATGAGCAATGATTAAAGCATCAAATGCGTAGCAGCCCTAAATAATAATAATCTATATGTTTATAAATAAATTAGGAAAGGATCCTGCATCTGCACTGGAGTCCTGATAAATATAACTTGGATAACGTTTTACTAACTTACTTACTTACTTACTTACTTACTTAATTACTCAATAGCAATAGCCAGTTCCTAAGTAAGCTAAAGGAATAATATCTATTTTATGGAGACTGGAGTTTCATTGCAGCGCTTATATGGGCCAGCCATTCAACTTTTAAGTAATAGGCCTACAACTAATCTTAATTTTTTGTATTAGTATTATAGGGAACCTTGACACTGTCCATACATTTATTATGTCTTCGACAATGACCATCATCATCATTATTATTATTATTATTATTATTATTATTATTATTATTATTATTATTATTATTATTATTATTGTTATTATTAAACCCTGTTCTGTGCTAACTTCAACCAACCATCCCTCAGAAATTCTACTTCCCTTAATTCTACTATAGCCTAATAATGTCTTCCCACCTACGTCTAGGTCTTCCAAGTGGTCTCTTCCCTTCGGGTCTCCCAGTCAGTACTTTTGATATGTCTTTCCTCCCTCATGCGCGCAACATGTCCAGCCTATTTCATCCGAGATTTGATTGCCCTTATTATATTCGGTGATGAGAACAGGTTATCAAGCTCGTCATAATGCAGTTTCCTCCAGTCCCCGTTTTCATCTCTCTTAAGCCCAAATATTTTCCTAAGCACCCTATTTTCGAACACACTCAGGTTATGTTCTTCCTGAAGAGTAAAGGGCCCTGTCTCACATCCATAAAATACAACCGGCAGGATAATCGTCTTATAAATGTTTATTTTTACATTCCTGGACAGAAATCAACGGATTTTAGTCGATACTTAACTACTCCTTTAATATTATTTGTATATGTAATTATTGCTTGCAGATATTTGAATTTTTCCACTTGTTCGAAAGCTTTATCGGCTATTCTAATAAATTGTAGTGCACTATATCGATGTTTCATAACACAAGACAATTAACTGGACAAGATAAAAATATTTAACTCTTATTTGAACACATAATTAACTGAATATCATGTGTAGTTATCTGGATTTTTATGTCAACTACAGACAGACAGTTAATTGAAGGTGGTACAGGTGATATCAGACTAAATTTTATTTCAAGCGATGACATCCACTCTGAAATGTGTGAATAACTCTGGGAAAATTATGTTTTTATTTTTAATTTGAAGAAAATCACATTTTTAATCAGAAAAAATAGAAACCTCTTTTTCCCTTGACACTTCACTTAACTGAGAGTACTTTTCCCGCATGAAATAGAATTTTCTACACTTGACACTCGTGTCACTTTTTTCTAAGCCCTTCAATTGTAGTATACTTTTATTCACACAATCCACATACAGATTCGGTAGAAGCAGCCAATTACGATTATTATCCATCCACCCTAAAGCATTATGAAATGTTTTCAGCACATTTTCCAGTGGAAGCCATAATCCATGATGTGCTTGCCATCAAATAAACTCTTTAATAGTGAACTGTATAAGTATAAATACAGTAGATATCCAGTTATCCGAATTCCAATCATCCGGATCGCTTTGAGGCGGTGTAGTAGCAAGAATTAGGAAATCCTCTTACAGAGCCGATTATTTGCAAAAAACAAAACTTTTAGCTGACAAAACTGACAGTTTGTCAGCAAACCAACTGACTCTGACCGATATGTTCAAGATGGGACACTTTATGTAAGAAAGTACAGTCGATCAAATAAAAAACGTCGGTACTCGTATGCAGTTAAAATTAAAGTTTTAACGCATTAGTTCACAAGTTTCCTATAAAAAAACATAAAATACAGGTCATTTTCGGAACATATAAGGCCATGCGACAGGAGGGAAAAAATAAACAACGAGGGAAAAATGAAAAACGCGGAAAGCGCAGCACACGATATTCAACTTAATGTATTGTCATAATTGATTTTGCTTTGTGTCTTCGCACCACATACAAATGCTAGCTTGGGAGAAAGTGTAGTTAGGGCTGTAATTGAACTGCATTTTTCGGCCTCTGAAGCAGCGAGAAGGTTCCATATTTCTTAAAGAGGTGGGTACTTCACTATAATGCGACCGGAAGTTTTCATAGGAAACGTGGATCTGATTTCGATGCTATAGATTGGTTGCAGAAGTTGAACGTAAGTTATTGATTTTGCACTACAAGTACCGGTATTATAAAATAAAATCTTTAAAAAATGCTCCTTGAATAAACATATTCCTTGCGAATTTATTAATTATTAATATTATAAGAATTTGCAACCAAGAATATGGCGGATTTGAGGCATATAGCCACAGCCTTCTATACATGTTCGTTTTGGAACAAAACTGACTAAATAATCAAGAAAATACATGGAGAGACAAGAGGCAGGTGTGAACCTAACCTTAAGTCTTCCTGTACATGCGCATATGCTCGTTCGTGATACTTAATCAAATACCGCCCGACGTTTTTTATTTGACCGACTGTACTGTAAAAGTAGTTTTTTAAGAGAGTAAAAAAAAATTCATAATTTATCCAGATATCTGGATATTTTATTTTCCGGATCGAGTCCGGTCCCAACTAATCCAGATAATTGGATTTCTACCGTAACTGGATTATTGGTCCGGATTCTGCCTAATAATAACCGAACCTCTCGTCATATTAGCTAAGATTATTCATCAGTCCTAAATCCATGGTTATGGGCACTAATTAATAGGCCTGAAAATCGATTAAAATTTCTAATCGAGTTAACGCTTGACTTAAATCGATTAATCGACCAATTAATCGACTGATCAATGGACTAACAGGTCGGTATTTTAAACGAAACCAAAGTGTACATTTAATACCATTATTTTTAGTGAAAAAATATATACAAAACTTGCATTTCCGGTTACTTTTTCATCCAAGACTTGAGACACACGAGTTTGTTGACATTTGAATGTTCAAGAGACGATCGTAGCTTGTTTGCAATAATACCGGCAGCATATAAATACCTCTCACTTGGCACTGAGAAAGGAGTTTGGTCATTTGACCCATTTCTCGAAAAACTTTTTCAGAATTTGACTAAATGTAATTGATCGACGATTAAATGTTTAATCGATTAATTGAGCCCATTAATCGATTAATCGGTGCAGTCCTACTAATTAATAATGATTAGCAAATTCTAGTGGTGAAGGTGACGTAATATAAGCCACGTGTTGCAGCAGCATCCCCTCTCGAGGTCAAGATATCCCCCCCCCGGTGCTGATTTCTCCAAGTTCAAGGAGGCGCTTCAAGCTCCACTGACTGCAGCAGCTGCTGCTCCTGAGTACAGCAGGTGACAAGAGAAGATGGCATGGCCTCCATCTCCAAGCTTTCTCACATTCATCTGTCAGCTTGATCTAATATAACAATAATATTCCAGGGCCTCCTGTCATGTGCACAGAATTACACATAACATTTCTGCAGTGATAAGTTAAAATGCCTTAACTCTAACTTTTTCCTAAATAACTTTTCTTTGCGTTTCCGAATCGGTAAAAAAAAAAACACACCTTTCTATCACATTATAAATTTGTAAGGCGTCTGTTAAATATCAAAGGAGATTTATACAACACTAGCATGTGCCCGCGGCTTCGCCCGCGATAATTATTTCAAAAATTAAAAATTAAGAGCATAATAGTTAAATCATTATATTTATTAACACCTAAATCACGTGGACTACATACCACGATTAGATAGCGTCGCCTGGTAAAAGCGACCTCAGATTCGAGTTCCTTGATCCAGAAAACCCCTGTATAGTGAGTTTCGTCCAAATAAAACAATGTTTGACCATATTAGGGCTTACAACATTCAAGCGATCGCGAAGTTTTATTTCAAGGTATGACAAAAATAGACAAAGCCAACTGTAATTGTCAAACTTCCATTTAATTTAATTCCAAACCCATCTGAAACCCACTGGAAACAATATGTTTTAATGTCAAATGTGATTCGGATTCGATAATTCTGTGTAAGAAGTGATTAAGTATTCTCAAAAACATTTGATTTTTGGCATTTAAAATCAGAATTTTTCAAAATCCTTTCTTAGTGAGCACCTACATTATGAAACGAAGGTACTGTCAAAATTACAAGTCTCTACCTGTTATAGTTTAGGCTCTACGTTGATTCCTGTCAGTCAGGACAAAGCCTTTTATATATCTAGAGATATTTAAAAATGATGAAGGATGCTTTAAGGTTATCTCACTTTTGGAACTGTCACAGTTAAAATCATTCATATAATGTCAAATCAATTCATAGTTTGTCAGTAGTTGCTAAATTACTTCCAGTCCTTTTTTATGTTTAATATGTTGTTCTTCTTACTAAATTTAAGGTTGCATATATGCTATTCTTCATACTTCACTTCTCGTATCACTTATTCAATACAAATGTATTAATTATTGTGGTCGCTGGTGAACCTGACAGTTAAAAAGCGACCTTAAATAAATAACAGGTGAGTTATATTGAAATTTATACTAACCATAACTCCAGTTTGAGTTCGTTTTCGATAAACAAAGGCCCTATGTAACAAATTTCTGTGATGGGGCAGATTTGACAATCTTCTGAACTAGAAGTTCTATAACAACCATTTTAACTACTGTACTTCAAGAAACATTCAAGAAAAAAAAACAAACAAACAAACAAACAAACAAAACAAACATCGCGTTTGATCGTGACCGCATAACAAACAAATTTACAGACAAACAGACTAAATGTTGGTAAGGAATTAGAGTTACCTCAGAAATTTACTAAAACAAAGATGTAAAAAAATTACTTTAGAGATTAGCAATTTTTGTAGCATGATTTCGTTCAAAGAAGCTGAATATTACATTAAACGGAGCCATTAAAACTGCCACAATCTTGAAACGGATTTAAAAAATAAAAATCCTTACACATACGTCGTTTTTAATGACTCCAAGGAACATTCATGCAAAACTGGAAGAAAATCGAGCCATTCGTTTGGGCGCAACTGCGGAAAACACAAATGTACAGACAAACATACGAAAAACCAAATGGTCGAGTTAAACTGAACCTCACTTCTCTCGGTCAAGCACGTCAAAGTTGTTTTATCAAAATTTGAAGAAATAATTTTAACTAATTTTTGAGGCGACATTTCTATCAAACGTGTATTATTATACTTCATCGAAGATTTTTGACAATAACCAGTTTTCTGTGCAGCATGGCGGACATATCTTAAAGGAAAGGAAAGAATTCTGAATAAATGCACAGCCTCCTTTGATTAAAGTCTGCTTTTCTTCACAGTTGGCCATGGAACTTGCAATACGGTTTCTATAGCTGATGTTGACCGCATGTGGAATTTGCGAAGGCTTGGCATTTGCATTTCATTAACTTTCTGTTGCGTTTGTTGATTCATCCTCTCCGCAATTAAGCCAGTCCATTAACGAATATCGGAATCCAATTTCTCACTTGGTAGACATACGTGATAAATTACCATAGGAGTGCAGCTTTCACAAGGTTGGCTATGCCAAAGCAATCCCCAGCCAATCATCAGAAAGGTTATCACTTCAGATTTCCGCCAATACAGCGATTTATACTCATATGTTTCAAGTTACTACGACAGTATAAATAACATTCATTCTATTTATTACTTAAACATAAGAGTGAATCTGAAATCAGACAATCTTTATCGAAATTTGCTATTCATCCACTTCATAAAATATGGGAATTTTCCCCTCAAAGATAGAACTTATAAATTTATTATAATTGGGTGGTCAAATATAAATTTAATACCTCAAATTCACTGAATATTAATGACTTGGGTGTATTTGAAGTGGTTTCATATGTAAAATCTGTCGATTTACACATTCATTGTGTTGTAATTGTTTTTTTTGCAATTTTTAGCATAATTTTAACACTCTTTAATACCATGTAGTCAAGAGTAATCATCTATGTCCATTTTCATTTGAGATAATATACATTTCAACGTACAATTTGGTATAAGATTAGCTTAAAAATATGTATGGTTAATTACTGTGTAAAATAACAAACAGTGACTTTTTGTCCCACCCGTAATGGTGTTAGTTTTGTTAAATTATTATTGATGAGTTAAATAAATATTCTGACAACCTGGAAACAGTTTATAATTTGTATTTAATCCCTCATACCTTCATTAATAACAACATTAAGACCCTAACAGTAATAGCAGAACAGCAAATGAACTGTGTTTGTGTATCATTAAAATCATTGTCCAAATTATGTCGCACCAGTTTTGAAAAACAATTTTAAAATAATGCTTTGCATGTAGTGTGGAGGAGAAGGCATTGTAAATTTTACAGAATGTGAAGAACCAATTCTAGTTTATTATTTATGATATATAAGAAACAGTAGGCCTACTTACCAGTAAACATCGCTAGGAACTGTAGGCTAATAATAACATAATTACGTTTATTTCGTCCCTCTTGAAATTATCGGACATTTTCCAAGTAATTGTATAGGTACATTCCTATTTTCTGTCATATTAATTGACAGTATAAAAATGGAAAAATTGAGCGAATCATTGATTCCTTTGTAGTCACAAAGGACTAAGGAAAAGCGTAAATGTTGTTGATGGTGTTTTAAGGACTGTACACAGGGAAGGGAAGAATGCGGTGTCTGCCCTTCCATGGCCACATACACATGACCCCACATTGAGGACAGGGCCAGGTGACAGCCTGTGTGAAAGACGAATGGGCCATAACAAGGGGCTGCATAAATATGAGTGTTGTAATGTATTCAAACGAGGACCCATAATCTTGTACATAAATTAATTCTGTTGAAGCATGCACAAGTTACACTCACATAACTTTATCTTTCCTCAGCATAGGCAATACAAATTTCTTATATCAAATTCTGATGCAGAACAAGAGGCCGCATTATAGGGAGTGCGTTTTCAACTGTTCCAAAATCTTTAAAGTCATTTTCGAAAATATCGCTAATTTTTTTCCATGTAAAGGGGTAATAAAAGTAAAAAAAGCGAATTCATGTCTAATATAAATTTTCCTCATCGTCATCACCAGGGCCCGGATTTTGATGACATGTCATCTTTTAACTGGAACATCATGAACGTTGCCCACTAGTGCAGATATTCTGATCATGACTCTTAGATTATAAAAAAATGGTAATTTCTAGGGTATTTTTTGGCCATTCCCCTCCCGTGTTTAATTTCTAGGTCATTTATAGGATTTATTGTCATTATTTGGTTATTTTTTGTCTTGTTACGGTCATTTTTCCAACATTTCTTATTTTTAGGTTATTTCCAAAATTACAGAGTCGTTAATTTGTGTTGTTTTTCCCATTACGTTGAATATTATTGGAATTCTGAATTCGTAAATCTAAAAAAATTATAAATCTTGTTATAATTTTAATTTGGATACAGAAAGACGGTGTATGCTGATTGCATTTAACTGTATGTAGCAATTAACTAATTACAAGACTATAATTGTTAACATAAATGTAGATTGGGCACAAATCTGATGAATAAACTAGTATTTTCATACTTTTTTTTTACTTTTTGGGTCTTTTTTTTTGTATTTGCTCAGTCATTTTATAGCACATTTTTTATGTATTTTAGGTCATCAAAATCTTGGCCCTGATCATCCTCATCATCATCATCCATAGGGAATAGGCATAGTCCCTGTTCCGGCCTCAAAAGTTTGCTGTGCCCTTCTTGTTTTCGGACGACATGGTTCTTTCTTCCCTCTTGTTGTGTAAGAGTTGCCTTATTTGTGTCATGTTGTCTATTCAAATTTTCTTTCCATTTCTTACGATATTTTGTTATTTTGTCACTCGCAGAGAAGATCCCCAGTCCTTTACTTATACAATCGCTCTTCTTGAGATCTGTCAATCTGTATTCTGCAACCGATCGTAAAATATTCATTTCTGCAGCTTGTATACGTTTGTACGAGTAATCATATTCTGTTGGTGTCCAGATCATTCCGCCATAATACAAAGTTTGGACAGCCATTACTTTGTGGAATTTCAATAAAATGTCTCTGTGTACTTTTCTTTTAAGAGTTCAAATGATTGTGCCACACACTGCCTTCTAAACTGTATTAATCTTGTATACACTGCCTGTCCTATACGGCTAATTTTGCGTACTCGGCGACATTACAGATGGCAGCACCTTTCACACCCAGACTGCTTCTTGTTTTTTGCTACGACATTGTTGATTATGTAGTGCTGTCACTGCCGTCTCATAATCACTGCCTTCTAAACTGTATTACTCCTTGAGACGGCGGTGCTCATAATATAGTCTATTAATGCGTCTAATTAATTTACATTTATTTTAATTATTGCTCCAAAATTCCATTTCAAGGTAAGTGTCATATACTGGAATAATATTACGTTCTAAACAAATAACACAAGTATCTGTGTCTGTTTAATGCTTATTTTGATTAGTGATTGCTGCAATCTGGGTGTGAACTGTGTCGCCTCTACTGGATAAATTAGGCAGTTTAACAATACTCTGAACTCCATGTTAAAATAAAGCATAGGACAGGCAGTGTAATTCTCCAGACGGCGGTGGTGCCACACATGTTTTGAAATCTAGATATTTTCTTTTCTAGATCGTAATTAAAGTTTATAACTTGTGTCACACCCTAGAAGATACCGGTAATTAAAAGTCTTCCTAGCGATTCGTAGAAGAAACGCTTTTGCATTTTCGCTTTCTAGAAGCTGAAAATTTTTATATTACTTTCTTCACCAAATACTTATTGTTAGACATTATGGGAATAGGCCTATATCAAGGTTTTTTCTTTTAATAATACAGAAAAGAAATGAAGCTAAAAACGCTCTCATTAAAGAGTGAAATATTTGAAGCAGTCTCTTGAAAGGTTTTTAGTAATGAGTAAAATCATTAAAACAAAAGCAAAAATACCGTAATTTAAATTAATAAATGGTGTAACGTATTAAATTGAGTATAGCCAATGAATAGCTACAAAACACAACGGTGATTACTAGAGCAAGGCAAAAATTATTTTTCAATTTTTTCATATTATGAAGGTTAATATATATAATATATTATATATGTATGTGTGTATAATGAAATAATTGATTATATAAAGGCAATTTGTTTTGCATTTTTTTTTTGCTTTATTTTGCATCTTTCGTCATTTTCAAGAGATAGGTCATTTTTGGACAATTTTTAGGTCATTTTCGGCATTTTTAGATAATGTTTCAGTGAGACGAGTTTTTCCATGTACAAATCGTTACTTTCAGACAACAGACAATCGTTTTTATTTAAGAATCTCCGCTAAGTGTTCATAGTTAATTTTAATTCGGGTTTATTGTAAACGCCATAGCAGTTAGTGTCGTAGCGATAGATATTTTTTATTTCTTTTTAAATCACATATTTGCTAGGGGCAATTTGATGGGCATGGCAGTTCAGAAAGAATTTCTTTTTAGCTAAGGATGTCCAAGTAGTATACATTTATTTACTTCTTTAGTAACAAAATAAGTGTGTTTTAATTTTGTAAATTAATTAAACTGCTTTTTGCAATTCATTACTTAAAAACCTAATTATAAGTAATAATGGTATTTTTTTTTTTAATTTCATGCCTTTTTAGGTAGATTTCGTTTCATGCTCCCCTAACGTAAGTACGAAACCACCGCCCGTTCAAAAAAATTTTTTTGTGATATTTATATATATATATATATATATATATATATATATATATATATAAATATATATATATCTTTACACGCTAGCGGCCGTAATTTTGAAGATATTTGAACCAAATTTTAATATGTTATTTCTGGGCCCAATAGTTCGTACAAGTTCGTTAATGAGCAAATTTGGCCCAAGGGGGTGGTCGGGGGAGGGGGTTGAAATTTTAAAACATTTTTATCTCGGCCCCTATGAAGTATAGAGGGAAACTTTGTTTGAATAAATTAGAGTACTCCCTATGGAGTTCACAGTGACACCAACGATTCGGGGGTTTTGGGGGTACAAGTGGGGGTGGGGGTGGGGGGATGGAAATTCGAAATTTTTGAAACCACGTCTTGTGGGGTATCATTGAAAAGCTCTTGATGAGTACTCTACAAATCAATAACTAGTTTCTCGATAGCTCTCATTTAAGGCGAGATTTGAATGTTTGAAAAAGTGCTCTTTCCTCTCTTTTGCAATTATTATTGCGGGTTTGTCATGCCAAGGCTAAAGAAGAAGAGTGCTACGCAGCGACACTAAATTAAACCAAAAGCACTTTGAAATCTACCTCAGCCTGTAGGCTTTCCTAAAGGGATTTTTTTCTCTGTTTTAGGTCATGAATGCATTTTTTATTTTTTATTTTGTCTCTATTTTATGGTCATTAAATGCCTTGCCCTAGCGATTGTAAAATGTGCTGATATTGTATGTTACACTCATCTTCCTTGGAAACCTCGGATTACATACTAAAGAACGGGAATCTAATTTGGGCAGAGCAGGTAATTTATTCGACACCCCTGTAGAAATCCAGGTGAGACTAGCACGGGTCTGTACGGTCAGATTGCAGTAACAGCTGTTCCTGCTCTATTCAAAATGTATGGGTTCGGTTTGGTTGTTCATATTCTGTAGTTCCTCAATGCGGCAAGAGATCGGCTTCCATCCATGTATCAGCATCTGCCGAGGTAAGGTAGTTGCATAGCTATTTTTACAGATTTTCTATGACTATTCAACTCATACGCCGTGTGTTTGATATTGACCAATAACGTTAAGCAATTTCTCGGATATAGACCAATCACGGCCGTTTATCTTGCAATTTTCTTGTAGGAATCGCGAGGAGGGTATTTTATCGCGGTAAAACGAGCTGGTCGTTACTGGAGACGCAAGTATCAGTGTGCAGTGATTGATAGTCACTGTTGCCACTAAGCGGCATGAAATCAGATTATTTTATGCAACACGACTTATTTGGAAATTGAAATAATAGAAATGTACATTGATTGTGAACACAATTTCGATTCTGTGCAAGCCAGTTCGTGTGCTTTTATTCTGTTCTGCTGTTAGCTTACCTGAATGAAGTTAACTATATCTTATACAGTGGCGGCTATTCAGGGGAAGTAGGTGAAGTAGCACTTCACCAGTATTTTTCCTTTACAATACGTATTTTTAAAGTTTATTTTCCATATCACGAATGTTCGTTTTTACTATAATGTATTTCTACAATTTTGAATATCCCGCCACGACTGGTGTCAACGCTAGGAGGCAAGTGTGCTCCCAAGTCCTCTGTCCTCCTAGCATTGAATCTGAACCTTCCCAGACGCATGGGTAGTCTGTTCCACTAAAAATGGGGGCGTGGGCTCATGGAAACCAGCCGTTTTCTCGCTTATCCCACTGTCTTCTTACTGAGGGGATCAGACTACCAAGTGAAGGTGAACAGTTCTCTCAGTCTCCACCAGACTTCTCTGTAAAGAAGTCACGTGATATTTACTTCTTTCTGCATATAGGAATAGTCAAGCGTCCACGGTGCCTTCTACGCATGCGCGACCTTCCAGCTGTCGACAATTGTTCTGTTGTTGTCCACGCATGCGCGATAATCCAGCAGTCGACAATTTTGTTCTGTCGTTAAGTTCATAACATGGACAGTTTATTCTTTTCCAATATTTAGGAAGCATGAGATCACGTTTTTAAAAATAATATTAATAACTAAAGAAAAATGAAATATTAGAAGACTTCACTTTAATTAATAGTTTCTGTAGAGAAAATCATAGTGCAGTGTCAATTTATGCTAAAACCCCTCTTGTTGAAGGTGCTGGTATCAACGAGTCCTGTAAAAATACAGAACCAGTACTCCAAGATCGTCACGAAATTAATGTAACGCTCAAAATCGTCACGAAATTAGTGATCTGTGACGGAACGGGCTGCACAGAAAACAGTCAACTCAATGATTAGGCTTATCAAAAATCCAAAAATTAAAAAACCCAAAATCCAAAATTTAAAAAATCTAAAATTAAAAAATCGAAAAACCAAAATAAAATAAAAAAAATATTCAAAGATCCAAAATTCAAAAATCCAAATTTATAAAATAAAAAATCCAAATATCCAAAATTTAAAAATAAAAAAATTCAAAAATAAAAAAATTAAAAAATAAAATATCCAAAATTCAAAATCTAAAATTAATAATAAAACATCCACAATTAAAAAGCCCAAAAACCCAATATTAAAAAGTCCAACAATCCAAAATTTAAAAAATCCAATAATCCAAAATTTAAAAATCCCTAAATTAAAACACTTCTGTCGCGTGGCATTCCATACACACTTTTTTTCTCTTCACCTAATTTTCCGGTCACGAGCCGCCACTGATCTTATATGCACTGGTGGTACCACTGATTACACCAAGGTAGCTCGAATCGATTCATGGATGGTTGATTCACAGTACGCCGTGATCTCGTAACTTTTAGTTTTATTTTTATACAACAAACCACGAAAGTAATTATTATTTATATAATCCGTTACATTTTATTCATGGAATAGTCCTAATAAATCCAACTCGAGTTGACGAGTTATATCAGAAAAATTCGCTCCTGCTTCGCAGTCGCGAATCTATCGATAAACTCGTCAACTCTCGTGGGATTACCTAGGCCTATGATAAGTTTCTTGCACCACCTTGTTTACTGTAAGGTACTAAGGGTAAAAAATTTTCTCTGTCAAGATAGTATACAGTCTAATACGCCTAATTATGAAATATTGTATTGTTGATAAGATTGACAATTTTACTGGGGTAGTTCATTATAAATGCGTACTTTTTTTATTGTCCTCCTACTGAAATAAAAGTGTTACCTGAAAATAAATTACCGCTACCTTTCAAAACTGCTCTCACGAAAGAAAAATATAAAAAGAAGACACGGGAATTAACGTAATAATAGGCAAAGATAGACCGCGAAATTTCTGAGTTGGGCAATGGGATTCAATTTTGACAAAATAAATAAATAAATAATTTTTTTTTTTTACTATAATTTTCGCGAAAATCAACTGTAATAGTACATATTCCAAACTTTTGAAATAACAAGTTGACTGAACGTTAATAAGATTAATTTTGTGTCTATTTAGATTTATGTTGTTCAATTATAGGCTTGTAATTACTTGATTGGTACACACGCTTGAATGCAAACAGCAAACACCTTCTTTCTGTATCCAAATTATAATTATAATAAGATCTATTTATTTAAGCTTGTTTAGAGTTCCGATTCAATTCAAATAAATGCACATAAACTGTATATAATGCGAAAAACAACACAAAATGATAAAATAATTACTTTATATTTTAAAAATTCCCTAAAAATGAAATATGGAAAAAAAAAATACCGTAAAAATGACCTACAATGACCAAATAATGACATTAAATTCTAAAATATACCTAAAAAAATTGGGGGAAATGACCGAATATGACTCTAAAATTTGATTTTATGAGTATAAAGTTCACCTATGCTCAGTATGCAAGAAACTTTTTAGACACGTAACATACGAGGTTACGTATTTTTAAAAAAACATAATTTATCCTATGACATTTTATATAAATAAAATAGGATAAACTATGTGTATTTTTTTAAATATGTTAGGTGTCTAAAAATCATCTAGGAGTCATTATCAGAATATCTGCACTAGTGGGCAACGTCCATGAAAAACTAGTTAAAAGATGATTTGTCATCAAAATCCGGGCCTTGGTGATAGCACTTCCTCTCGGATTCATTCTAGTGCCCAGCATCAGAGAAAGGTGCGATAGTATCTAGGCTATTTGGTGTTCTTGAGATTCGTGCTCTGAGTCACCGTAACTATCCACCTGTTTGGAATTCCAAGGGCAAGGTCGTGTACGAGATCATTGCTTCTGTAAACCTCATTATCTCCTATGTTACTACTTTCAATACAGATAACACCCATCTCCTTGTACGATAAAGAAAGGCTCGGATCCTTGGAATGAATCACACCAGTTTCCCATTGCAGGAACAACAACAATAATCTCTCTATATTTAAAAGGCTTTGTCCTGACTGACTGAATGAATGACTGACTGAATGACAGGAATCAACGTACAGCCTAAACTATAACAGGTAGAGACTTGGAATTTTGACAGTACCTTCGTTTCATAATGTAGGTGCTCACTAAGAAAGGATTTTGAAAAATTCTGATTCTAAATGCCAAAAATTAAATGTTTTTGAAAATACTTAATCCCTTTTTACATAGAATTATCCATTCCAAATCACAGAATATATTGTTGCCAAATGGTATCAGGTGGGCTTGGAAAAAAACAAATGAAATGCACTTTTGACAAATAAGAGAAGTTATCAAAATAATTCATGTTATAAATAAATATTACAGAATGAAATCCACTAAAATAATGGAATCACATAACTTTCTCTACCCTGGACATAGAGAAAACAAAACGAGGTATGGTAATATGTATATTATTATATTATATCGCAGGTTTTTGGAGAGAAAAGTATGAAAGTGATAATGCTTTCTGTTTAATTTCATCTCCAAAACGGCTTTATGGCAACATAAGAGTGGGAAATTTCCCGCCTCGATATTACAATTTTATGTTACAGGAATTTCTGTTTCTTCTTATTTAAACCTCTACCAGGCTTGCTGTGCACTGCACAAGCGATGGGATGCAAAATTCTAGATCCTCTATGAGCCATAAAAAACTATATCAAGCGTTTTCTGAGGGAATAGTTTGAGTGTAATAAGTCGTTCTTCCTATTTCAAATTATAAATGCCTATATAAGGACCTAGAATTTAAAATTGAAAATCCTTCATAAGCTAATTTCCAATTACAAAATACAAAACCCGGGCGACGCCGGGTCTTTTAAGCTAGTTATAATACATTAGTGTTGTATTTAAAAAATAAATAAAAAGGAAAAAAAACCTAAAAGATGGCTCAACCGGATCGCATATGCCTATTAAGTTGAGAATTTCAAGTACCGTACATTTTTATCATCTTCTATATTAATAAAAGGAAGTGTTTGTCTTTCTGTCTGTCTGTCTGTCCGTACGCGATGCCCAGCGAAATCTACTGAACGCAGAGATCTGAAATATTAAACATAGGCGGACGGAAGGGTCGGAAAATCCACCTCGAAGCCGGAATTTTAATTTTCTCTTTCGTTCGTGAGTTATGAGTGAAAAACGGGCAGAAAACGTGCATTTTTTTGCATTTCCGAAGCATCAGTTTTCTGTAATGCAATTCAATGTCAAATCAATATTATAGTTGGCTTTGGCTATTTTTGTCATACCTTGGACGAAACTAACTATACAGGGGTTTTCAGGGCCAAGGAACTCGAATCTGAGGTCGCTTTTACCAGGCGACGCTATCTAATCGTGGTATGTAGTCCACGTGATTTAGGTGTTAATAAATATAATGATTTAACTATCATGCTCTTAATTTTTAATTTTTGAAATAATTATCGCGGGTAAAGCCGCGGGCACATACTATTGGGTAATATAAAAAGAGAACACCCGAAATTATATTTATTGAGACTATTTAAAAAATAAATTTCAGTATTAGCTTGAGTAATTACAATATTATTAATAGATCGAAACCTAAATACATCTTTTTATCCTGAATTTATGGAAAAAAAACTCTTAGTTCAAACTTGATTTCAGATGATTTTGAAGTTTAGAGAAAGAAGCAATACACTCAGATGAGATTTTAACCCGTGATCTCACTCTTAATGTACATTAAAATGTACTAAGTGCAATGTTCTTAATCACAAAAACTATGAGTTTTAATTTACATATGGTGCCGAATATTCTAAATCCCTGAAGGTTAAGGAATAAAACAGATAAAATGAAGACGTGTTTAAAATGTTGAGCTCCAGATAGTTGTCATGTTTTGTTCTTCTTCTTCTCCCTCGCCTGCTTATTAAAATTTAATAGCTGAGTGACTATCAGTCATTCGTGTTGGGGTTGACGTTCTACAGCCCTCATTACTCTGTCAGGAATTTATCATCAACCCTGCTGACGTTGATTAGAGATATTTTAATAGTCTTATGTCTTTTAATCTCCTACTAGCTCGTAAGCCTGTAATTTAGAAGGCATTGAACCGTCAAGCAATTAAAAATATTTCTACTGTATTTTACTACATGGCATTAGTCATTTTGTTTGCTTATATATATGTGTGTGTATATATATATATATATATATATATATATATATATATATATATATATTGAGTATATATGTTACCGCCCAAGTTTGAAATGCAGGAATTATATAGGCTAAAATACCTAGGAATTGTATAGAATTCCTGAAGAATTTCTGGCAAAGTATAAAATTAAATACTCAGTGTGTTTTACAATTTTATTAGGCATTGTAAATATTCCCTACGCATTATGTACATTTCAATTACTTTCATTTTCCAGTTGAGCTATTGTGTATCTGTATTAGATTAGATGCGACCTTAATAGATCTATTGTGAATACCCTATACCCTATTCTAGCAGTCACCACTTTAATTTAAGGCTTTCTAATATAGCCTATAATTTTCCTGGATGATGTTCAGTCCCGAACCGCCAAGGTGGAAGGCAAGTATGCTACCTATATATAACATGGCAGTGGATATGCATCTGTATTAATATTAATTGTTTTCCCACCTGTGTTCGATTAAACATATTAATTACACAAACTAATCTAAAATTGTCTTATTATACAATCACTATAAACTTAACATAATTTACTCGTCTAAATTATTAACTTAGCCTATGTGTATTAACAATAAGTAGTCCTAATAACCGGAATTAAAATTTCTTTAAAATATTGAAATGCGGTCATAACTCCTATTTTAAAAATCTGATGTGAAAGTCACATAACTTCCTCTGCCCAAATAAAAGTTAGCAATTTTACGCTAATTATCCTATAAATACCTCTTCTTTCAATGATGCGACTAAAAGCGCAGTCTATATAACAAACTTTAAAAAAAAAACAAATGACTGCAGACGTTTATTGAACTTTCTGCCGTAAAATATAATTTCCGAAATTTATCGAATATTTCCCTCAGATACATCTTTACTCTATGCATGGCCAACAATACATAGGCTATTTCTCACTTCACATTCTTATATAAAATAAGAGGCCATGAAAGAGCGCGAATTCAGTTGTTCATCACGTAAGACAAACTTTCTACAAACAGTGGGTGAACAGTGGGTGGCCTGTAACTACCCTCAGAGAATTTTCTCGAAAAAAATGTTTCAAATAAAAGTTTTAGCTCTTAGTTTTAGCAACCTATGTGCAAAATTTAAAGAAAATCGTTAGAGCCGTTTTCGAGAAAATCGCGAAAAACGAAAATTTCTTCATGTAAAGTCCCCTTAAAAATAAAAGAAAATAGTCGCCAATCTTATAGTATTTTTGGATTCAGGGGGCCTTGAAACGTGTATATATGCTAAAAACTCAACTTCGAATTTTGGGGTCGAAAACAATACTTCCTCTACCTATAGTACCTATGGTACGGGCAGAGGAAGTAAAAAAGTCAGTTCTACGTTAAAATAGTTGCCATAGTCTTCACTTCAATTCCCGGGAAGGCTACGGATAGAGTCGTTTATTTTATCACTTACAAGGTATTCAAAAAGTAAAAACTTAGAGACATTGGGTCGAACAAAAACTGTCGTACGGATTTTGTCTACAATGGTAATTAAGATACATGTACAACAATTTTTAAACTTGCTAACGCTCTTTTCATAAACATACCTGCGTCTTAATAAGTGTCATTATAGGCTCGTTGCTTAATATACTATTATGACTATACTTCGAACTTTTAGGTCGCTAAAAATGCTGTTTTAGGTACCGGTACCTAAAATAGGCTCTAAAAATTGGAAAATAGGTTCTAAAAATCGTAAAATAGTCTATTATAAAATCGTAAAGTTGCCAATTTTCTGAAATATCTCAATTGCAATGCAGAATGTTATATTTATTGAATTCACCATTAATCAATAATCATGATAAATCACAGATAATACGCAGAATTATATAGGCCTATTACTAGGGCCTGTATTACTACCATAACAGTGAAAACCTAATCCTTGCGCCCAGAAGCTACGCACGCTAGCATATTCAACCCTTTGTATCCCTCAGTGATTCAGAGAACTACTTTTTTGTTTGTTTGTGTGTTTGTTTTTGTTTGTTTGTTACTGGATGTGGGAGTCTGGAGAAAAACACTACATTTTCTTGGAATTTTTCTACTGTAGACGAAGCATTCTTTACTATTTAACCACGTCATAAATGTGTCATGTACTGCACATTCCGAGCTAAAAATTTAGTACGGACTGAACATAAATGGTAGAATTTATAACAAAAAATAACTTATTTTGAACTTTAGAGGAAAAACAAGCAAAAAGGTAATATTAGGCTCTAACGTAAAAATAGGCTGTTCTAGGTCCTATAAAATTATCAGTTTTAGGCTTAGTCACTTACGAAACATGCATACACAAGTTTCGACCATATATCACTTAAGGATTAAAATAGGTTTTAACCTAAAATCCGAAGTCTAATTATGACGGTGTTTGCTGGTGTAAAATTATAAGGAAGAGCTAAGAGACAACCGTGTGAATAATTCATGGGCATTTCACGTTGTATATTTTCGTGAGTTGTTGCGCGTATGAATTTTATGTTTCTTTTATTCCTACTCAGAGGAGACTTACGTTGAAATGAGATTCTTCTTTAAACAGCTGTTACTTGAATAAGCCTATGGAAAGAGTTTTCTTTGGCACTTCCGTATAGCTTGTTTGTTCAAAAGAAGATCCAGGTATGAAAAGAGTGAAAGAGATTTTTAAAGGGCGCAAGAGCCAAACAACTGTACACAAAAGTGAAGTTTGTGAAAGCATGACAGCAGATAGCACAATCTCCAGAAGTAAACAAATTCTCCATGTCTTCATTTTGTCCTACATTTCGATTCTGGATTCTAAAATCGATGTAAAAGTTATTCGTCCGGTGAGTATTGATCCAACGGTCTTAACAGACTGACAGCGTTACGGCTATGTTGAAAACACTAGAATCTAGAATCTAGAAGTAAAATAAATATATTAAAATGTATGTATTATGTGTAAGTTTCACGAAACAACCGTCATGGGAAGAGCTTCATAGCAAAATTTAGAAAACCTAGAAAACCTAATTGACCGCCGGCGTGGTCTTGTGGTTAGCATTGCTGACTACAGATCCGTCGTCCCGGGTTCGATTCCCGGTACCTCCTCGGATTTTTCGGAGGTAGGGAGGTCTGGTAGGGGTGCACTCAGCCTCGTGATTCAAAATGAGGAGCTACTTGATAGAGAAGTAGCGGCTCCGGTCATGAAAACCACCATTAACGGCCGTGGATGACCACATGCTGACCACATGCCCCCCAATCCTGCCGTCTGCCTGCGGTAGATGACGCCGCGGTCGGGTGGTAGGCCAAGTCCCTCCCTAGTTTTAGGAAACCTAATTATAAAAGTAGGAATCACGGGTAGACCGCAGAGAACAAATATTGCCAAATTTTCTTTTTTAAATAGAGGAACTCAGGATTGGAATGACTTACCTGCAGAAACCATGAAAACGTTTCCCGCTAACGCCAAATTAAAAAAAGAAATGAGTCGAGTATGTGATAATGTATATAATCATTTTTAATTGCCAATATATTCTGTGAAATTGGCATATATTTTAAGCGTTTCGTATGTTGTTATAAATGACTGAATAAGGGTGTACTTAGCTAAATTCAAGTTTTCGTGGCTTTTTATCAGAAATGAGGAAGAGTGAAAGTTTTTCACGGGTTTACCCGCGAAACTTAGGTCTAAAGGCAAACATATCAATCGCTGTAACACGAAGACTACTCAAAGATAAAAAAAATAGGTATTAAAATAAATATTGGTCTACAATTAATGAAGTATTCGGGAGGTCCCAAATATTTATTAATATAGAAGATACTGAAAATATAATACAGTTTTATGTTTAACATCAGAAATAAAATATTTCTTCTAATGAAGAGGAAGGGGGAAACGTCCCCATAACACTAGCAGCATTTCCCCTTTGGATGGCTATGCCTATGCGCTGCCTCAGGTATTCAGTGGCGCGAGGATCGTTAGTAATGGACTGCAGATGTTTGCCCAATTCACTAACGAAGGCTTTGGCTTCAGAGCACCAGGGACCAAAGGTTTCTACTCCGAAGACGACAAAGATGTAATTATCGATTATAGCACGATATTTCGACCTCTTTAGCTGGACAGCGGATTCAGCAGCAGACCCAGCAAGTTTACAGGTGGAGGATAAATGAGATGGTGCTACTGTGTCTACACATGTTGCGTCCCACATCAAGGATTTGCCTTGTCTCCAAGGAATTAGTGTCAAACCGTCTGGACGTTTGCCATCAGAGCGGCTGATACCTACGGGTTCCAAGATAGCCGGCACTCCAGCAGAAGTCAAAGCTCTTTTGATGATGTCGTTCAAGGCAGAATGCCTGGAGAATCTGCCAGAGCTCTTGGAGCAGCATGGTGACCGTAAGAGTCAGCAGAGGCCCCACGAACACAAGTGTGCTCCTGGCAGATTTTACAGCCTAGACGTAGTGCTCCAGCAATCCGAAATGAGCAATTATCCATAAGTGTGCCAATTTGAGTAGATGGTATGGCCGAGAGCCAAGAGCTTGCTTCTTTAGTTTGAATTGCATGGAAACGTGCTTGATCCTGAAGGGAGTCCATACACGTAGTTAATGATTTCAGGATACGAGTAGAGTTAATGATGTCCCAATGTTTTTGTATTTCTCGTTGCTCTGGAGGGTCTTGAGAATCAGTGAGCTGAGACCAATGTTGTAAAGCTTTCGTTAAATGACAGGCCTCGAGATCGTCACCGTAGTTAGAGACTTGAGACTTGACGAAATTGAAGACCGAATAGGCAGAAGCTATAAAAGCTGGTAAACAGATGTCAGACAACGTTCTAATACCAAGACCACCTAAGTTAATGGGTAAACTAGATAAACGCCAGTTTTTATCTTCTAATGGGAAGTTGAGGATTGATTCCAAACAGTTCCGAAGTAATCCGTCTGCTTCCTTGAGAAGCGAAGGAAAGAACCAAAGTGGGGTGGTTCGCAAGTAGTAGGTAAATTTTGGAATCGCAAAACAATTTTTTTAGTAAGAAGTACGCTACATGTGCATTTAAGTCAAGCAAACGTTCCAGTGATCTTTTCATTTCTTGAATCTTCATATGAGCCGTTGATTCTATATTTTCGACGAAAATTGGAGATCCTAAAAGAGCTAATTCTGATTTAGAAATTACTCTTATGCCAGGGGCAATCTTCCGAAAATTGGAAACAACTGTGTCATCTACTCCAGAGCAGAAATATAATTCACATTTATCTGGGTTTATCTCCAAACCCAGAGACTGACAATCCTGCACTACTTTCTGGAAATCAGCAAGGACTTTGTCTGGCTCATCACACAGAGTACCATCATCTAAGTAAAACAAGTTAAGGCAGCTCTCCAATTCTTTAACGACAGGATGGATAGTGAGACTGAAAAGTAAAGGTCCTGTAGGGTCTCCTTGTTGGGCACCTCTTTGTGATGATATGACATGTGACTGAAAATATAAGTTCGACGGAAATCTATATGCTTGCCGCAGAAAAGCATAAAGTTCTGGAATCTTTTCTCTGACATTATTAAGCATGCAGTCTCTTTCTATGCAGTTAAAAGCATTGCGAAAATCAATCTTCAGAAGCACTTTGCTACTTTTTTCATTGGTTGCTAAGAAAGTGCGTACAGAGTGAATGACGGCTTCACAGCCATTACTAGTGCCGAACCCTAGCTGGTGAGGAAGAAAATACTCACTCGATTCTTTTCTAACAGATGAACAGGCTAACTTGGAAACTAGCCTGCGAAAAACGTTACCAATGGCAATTGGCCGAATTCCACCTCCCTTCTTCTCAAGAGCAATTAATGTTGCACCATATAAGAGTGGACAAATAGTGTCGATTACTTTACCTGCTAATATAAAGTTACATAAATTGGTAATAGAAAGGAGAAGTCTTCTACCAGCAGACGTCCCAAATTCAAATCCCGGGCCAGCCAATTTGACATGGGATTTTCATGTTTCCCCAGTCATAAAGGCAAATGCCGAATTGGATATTTGCATACCATGAATCATCATCGCTTTCGTCCTATATCATGTCCATTTAAATTAATATCAATTGAAATTTACTCTGTAAAATACACCAACAATAGGAAATAATTGGCAATCAATAGTTCCATGGCCTACTCTACTGTATTGGGCACAGATCTCGAACTCCTGATATGGTCTCGAAGCTGAAAGCTTACAGCTGAATTTAAAAAAAAATAATGTTTTAACTCTACCATTACGATTTTAGGGTTTAGGCCTAATTATAATTTTTTTCGAACAATTGTTCTTCAAGTATTATAAAATATAGAACTGCGGTACACGAATTGAGACACGAAGAGCTTCTATAACTCTTGCAAGAAGAACGCTCCTGAGAAATATAAGACATAAAACATTCACTATTCCATGCATAGGTTACTAGCTTCTTCCTGTCTTTCATTTTATAGCATGGCTATGATATAAGCTAAGCAGTTTGTTGTAAAACTCTTCCTTACTTAAAAAGAAATATGACTCAATCTGAATCCTGCAACGAAAGAAGAAGCTTTGCATGACTGGTTCTAAAATACTGGCAGTAAAATCGGCAAGAGATTCTTACAATTCCTGCAATTATTATTAATTACTAGCTTAAAAGGCCCGGCGTCGCCCGGGTTTTGTATTTTGTAATATGAAATTAACTTATGGAGGACTTTCGATGTTGAAACTCTAGGTTCTTATATAATATGTATGTAGAATTCGAAATGAGGAAGAACGACATATGGCACTCAGACTATTCCCTCATAAAACGCTAGATATAGCTTTTTGTGGCTCATAGAGGATGTCGAAAGTTGCATTCCATTGCTTCTACACACCATGCCTGGGAGAAGTGCAAATAAGAAGAAAAAGAAATTCCGGTTACATAAGATTGTATTGTCTTGACAGAAAATTGTATTTCTCACTCTCATATTACCATACAACCGTTTCGGGGCTGAAGTAAAAAAGAAATTCAATATCACTTTCATACTTTCCTTCCCAAAAACCTGGGACATAATATACTGCGCGCATAGGACTGAAAATGTTCCACCCCATTTTGTCTTCTTTTAGATGCTTAGGGCCTCTGATAAACATCCCTAGGCCTATTTCTCAGCTAATACAAAGCCTCCAGCTATTAGTGACGTATCAGTGGATTGGAATTGTTACCTACTTCCAATATAGCATACTCACTGGCACACACTTAAGTTGTCCCTGCAATACGACCGCTTATTCTACATCAAAATGTGAAGTGAGAAAATTATATTTTCCATGTCGAGGGTAGAGAAAGTTATGTGACTGCTTTATTTTCGTGGATTTTATTCTTCACAAATGTATTAATTACATCGATAGTATCAGCCCAGTATTATAATATAGTTTCTAAAGCCCTATGTGAACACCGTAAACAATACTTTCGTTATGTAAACAATTGACAGCAGAACTTTCTAACTCTGCCTCATTTCACATTTCCGACTTTTCCTGTGGGTTTCCCAAAAAATTTTCTTTCATACAAACCTTGTCCTGACAACTACGAACACAACAAAAAAAGAATCAGCCAAATCGGTCCAACCGTTCTCAAGTGATGCTCCGTCATACATTTTGGAAATTCATTTTTATTAATATAGATTATCCAGCAAGAAACTGATAATCATATTTTACCCCGAGCTTTACTACGGGTAAAATTATGGAGTTATGGCTTTGAATCCCAATGTCAGAGGAATTTTTGTCCTGGAATATTAAGAGGGCCGTCCACAAAGTAATTTCCCTAGGGCCGTTTATACAAACAAAGCATAATTGCATGGAAATATTTGTAGCAACATATTTAGCAAGTGTTCAGCAATTTTTCAACATATTCACCACAAGAATTGAGACATTTGTTATACCGTGGGACCAACTTTTGAAGACTTGTGTCGTAGAAGTCTGCCGCCTGGGATTTGAACCGCTGTGTGACAATTATCTTCGCTTCTCTGATATTCTCTAACATTTATTGAGGTGTAGGAAAAGATGGAAATCACTAGAAGCGAGGTCCGGGCTTTTGCAGGAGACTTGCAGGCAGGTGTTGAAGCCTCCACCCTACAGCTCGGACCGCGTTCACAGAGATTTTCATATTTTCTTACCCCTCAAGAAATGACAGTGAATGAAAGAGAATGGTAGAGATTGACAGAGAAACTGAGGTTATCACACAATGGTTCCAATCCCAGGCAGCACACTTCTAGGACACAGGAATACACAAGTTAGTCCCACGGTATGACAAATGTCTGAATTTCGGTGGTGAATATGTTGAAAAATAGCTCAACACATCCTGTATCTGTTTATATGTATAAATGTTTCCATTAAATTTTGTTTTATTTCCGTTAAAGGCGTGTGGGAAAGTTATATGACTTATATGCACCATTGATTACAACATGATAACTCGAATCGATATATGGATGGTAGATTATGCCGTGTTCTCGTAGCTGTTAGTTAAACTTATAATAATGCAGAGAATCTGTGAACCATGAAGTAATGGAATAAAGAAAGAGGTAGATATAATTCTGAAAAATAACATAAAACACAAATACGCGTACAATATATTTTTCGAAAGTCATAAAAAATCATATTCGAAATAAATTTCTTCCTATCTTAGCAGAAGTGGAGTGCAGTATCGAAAAGATGCTTTTAGCGTTAGGTTCAATTTCTACGTTAAAAATGAAAGGGGAAAAATCTGTAAAAAAAAAAAAAATGAAAATGTCCTGTCTCGCTTGAACTGAAGTATTAAAAGGTTTGGTTTTACCATGGCTTTGGAATTATCTTCACTATAGAACACAATATGTTTCTCTTAAATTGGAATAATAAGTAGTGAACTGTCAGTTGTTTGAGGTGTCCCGCAGGGATCTGTTCTTGGGCCACTATTATTTCTAATTTATGTGTAAATGATATAAGTGAATTAAAACTAAATGGGAAAAATATTATTACTTGCGGATGGCACCAGTATATTTTATGCTGCTGTTGTCTTAATACATAATATCATTTTGCAAAATAACACAAATACAGTAAATTGTTTGGAAGTCATAAAAAATCATATTCGAAATGAATTTCTTCCTATCTTGACAAAAGTGGACTGCACTAGCGAATCTATGTTTTTAGCATTAAGTTTAATTTATACGTTAAAAATGAAAGGAAAAAATCTGGGGGAAAAAATGAAAATATCCTGTCTCGCTTTAACCGTGGTATTAAAATGCCTGGTAACCATAAGTAGAAAGAAGAGGTTTCACTTGTTGACTCGGGCATGTACTGTAGTATCACACTTGAGAATTCCACCCCTGCAGGAATCCCCAGCCGTGACGCGGTAATAAGATGATTTCACTCTGGGCTATCACAAAGGGTGAAAAAGCGAGAAAACTCTAGGGTGAGATTTCACTCGTTACGCTGGCAAAGCCCTAAATGTCATAAGCACACGTTTCATTAATTCAGGGGGAAAAGGGTACAGTTGAGTAGATTTTAACAGCTTATTCCTTTGGTAGAATACCGTATGTCCTAAGTGAGTACTTTTATCATAGGTAATCCCACGAGAGTTGACGAGTTTATCGATAGATTGCGACTGCGAAGCAGGAGCGAATTTATCTGATGTAACTCGTCAACTCGAGTTGGATTTATTAAGACTATTCAATGAATAAAAATCCACCAGATTATACAAATAATAATAACTTTCGTGCTTTGTTCTACAAAAACAAAACTAACAGCTGCGAGATCACGGCATACTATGAATCAACCGTCCATGAATCGATTCGAGCTGTTTTGGTCTAATCAGTGCTACCACCAGAGCATATAAGACATAGTTAACTTCATTCAATTAAGCTAAAAGCAGAACAGAATAAACGCACACGAACTGGCTTTCACAGAATCGAAATTGTGTTCTTAATCAATGTACATTTCTATTATTTCAATTTCCAAACAAATTATGTTGTATAAAATAATCTGTTTTCGTGCCGCTTAGTGGCACCATCTGACTATTAATCACTGCACACTGATACTTGCGTCTCCAGTAACGACCTGACCATTTTACCCGATAAAATGCCATCCTCGCGATTCCTACAAGAATATTGTAAGATAAACGGCCGTGATTGGTCTATATCCGAGGAATTGCTAAACGTTATTGGTCAATATCAAACACGCGGCGTATGAGTTGAATAGTCATAGGTAATCCCACGAGAGTTGACGAGTTTATCGATAGATTGCGACTGCGAAGCAGGAGCGAATTTATCTGATGTAACTCGTAAACTCGAGTTGGATTTATTAAGACTATTCCATGAATAGGCCTAAAAATGTAGCGGATTATACAAATAATAATTACTTTCGTGCTTTGTTGTATAAAAATAAAACTAAAAGTTACGAGATAACGGCATACTATGAATGAACCATCCATGAATGTTGTGACAGTGCTGCCAATAGTGCTTATAAGACATAATTAACTTCATTCAGGTAAGCTAACAGCAGAATAGAATAAAAGCACACCACTTGCTTGCACCGAATCGAAATTGTGTTTTAATCAATGTACATTTCTATTAGTTCAATTTACAAACAAGTTATGTTGTATAAAGTAATCTGTTTTCGTGCCGCTTAGTGGCAGCAATCACTGCACTCTGATACTTATGCCCAGTAACAAGCACACGATTTTACCCCGATAAAACGGCGTCCTCGCGATCCCTACGAGAATATTGTAAGATAAACGGCCGTGATTGGTCTATATCCGAAGAATTGCTTAACGTTATTGGTTAATATCAAACACGCGGCGTATGAGTGGAATAATCTTAGGCAATATAACAAGGGTTTGAATAATGGTTTCGCGGGCTATAATCCGAGTAAAAGGATTTAGGCTGCAACATCCGAGCTTTCGGTCACTGACATCTCTGCGGCCTTCCTCAGGCCTTCCTCTTTTCCTTGAGGAACCGTTATTAATAATCAGCACCGAAAAAGCCTCAAGTCTTACGTAAATATAACGTGGGGTTAGAATTTTGTCGTTAAGTTCAAGTCGTTGCGATTGAATTTGCCTTGAGAAAATCTGGACCTAGAGACATATTTATTGTGACTATTTATTGAATACTTACAGAATTAATGATGTAATCAATAATTAAAACCGTGAAAATGAATAAAACTTAGCTATTTGTGCCATAGTAAGCTAGACATCCGATGGCGAAACTATCGATACAAGTTATCGTGAAGGAGGCGCTGCGTGCTTTTATTACGTACATTTATTACGTAGTTTTTCATATCAGTAGAAAGTTGGGTGCGTCTAATGGTCCGAAGTACATTAAAAAATTTAAATTATTGTAAATATTGCCGGAATATCATAGCTATAAACACAAGGTGTTGTACACGATAAGATATTACAAATTTTGGCACAGACTGTACATCAGTGCACTTGTCACAATCGTAAATTGAGGGTAGCTGGAAGCCAGGTATACAGTGCGAAAAGAAAGGAATATTCAGTTCTTTTATACGAAAGGAGTGATCTCCACCGGGTGGTTTAAATTAAGAAAATTACCTCTAAACAGCCTTGTCCCGTTACACTTACCGTATGCTGAATTGAGGGTTAGAGGGTGTAAAAGTATTTTCAGAGGGTAAAGTATTATAAGAAATCAGTTCAGTTAAAATTTATGCGATGCCACCTGTACAAAAGAGATTTTCGTACAACGCAGGTTTCAAGTTAGAAGTTTGATACTAAATACTAAAAGTGATTTACACTGATTCCATTGTACAAATTTTGTAAAAAAATTTGTTTAGAAACACATTAAAATGATTTTCCTTTAAATTTCCATTCCAAAATCAAGGTGCGTCTTATGGTATGGAGCGTCTTATAGTCCGTAAAATACGGTAGTTTTATGAAATAAGCTACAGATACCAGGATGTTTCAGTGTCTTCTGAATTTACGTAAAATACAACTCCACGTAGGAAATTCTTTGCACTCTACTGTACTTGAGAGACTTCTTGGTGTCTTGTATTTTGTTGACTACAGTTTCTCCAGTGAAACGCAAAACTTCTTCCTCTCTCAATTAACCTGCATTTAGAACTGCCAGCAACACGAGGCTGTCTGACGAACCACTAAGCAAATAAAAACAGAGGAAAAAACTGTGATTATTATCAATATACCGTTACGATTCCCAGTCATGTTGTTATTCAGTTTTTTTTCGAGTAAACAGAGAGTTGACGTATTAAAATTTACATTTTTCTCCCTAACGAGAAATAAAAGCACTGAAAAAACTCCAAAGGGAAATACAATATTTCATCCTAAAACAACACAGCCTTGTTGGTAGTACGTGTTTTGTTTTGAGTGCCATGTTCACAATAGCTTGTTAAACATTGAGATAAACTTTGTGAAACTCTTGTTTCGTAAATCCTTTCAAAATGCGACATCCTTTGTTTTTCGGTGTCAATAGTAAAAAAAAACTCGGTTATGACATACGAGGGTTGGAAATTTAATAGTGGCAACCCATCTATAAAATCAAGGTGAATTACAGAAAGTTCAAATCGCTTTTGTTAGATGTTGGTTGGATATCCAGCATACTACAAAGGAAATAGGAGCCTACGAATGCCTTCACAGCGACCAGAAGAAATTGATCTGGCCCTATCAACCGGACTAAAATGAATTTTGGGTCTGATAAACCCAGCTTACTAAAGATGGACGAAGCAAAGATGATGTGAAAAGCAGGATATTACAAGCAAAAAGGGCTTTCTTTAACAAGAAAAGTCTATTGGTGTCAAATATTGACCTAAAAGTCAGAAAAAAATTTCTAAAGTTATATGTTTGGAGCATAGCACTCTATGGCAGTGAGACGTGGACTTTAGGAAAAAGTGAAAGGCCTAAAATACAAGCTTTTGAAATGTGGTGCTATAGACGAATGTTGAAAATCAGGTGGACTGACAGAATATCTAACGAAGAGGTCTTAGAAAGAATAGAGGAGCAAAGAAGTCTATGGACGACACTCATTAGAAGAAGGGCCAGACTAGTGGGGCACATTATGAGGCATCCAGGCTTGGTCAACACTATATTAGAAGGAACAATAGAGGGGAAAAATTGTAAGGGAAGACCACGATTAGAATATGCAAAACAGATTATTGACGATTTTGGATGTAAAAAATATGAAGACATGAAGAGACTGGCTCAAGATAGGAAGAACTGGAGAATTGCATCAAACCAGTTGTAAAACTGATGACTACAGAGAGAGAGAAACCCAGTGATTAAAAATAATTCAGTACCTTACAATTATTCTTGATTCACAATAATATGAAATAACGTAATGGACTTTTTCAAGATTAGTTCATAAAATGTTACTCACTATGACGAATGACTGAGTGTAACACATGATTGAACCTCCGTACACATCGCGGAAGTATTTTTGTTCCCTCGCTTACAAATAAAACACATTAAAATAATTAGGTTGGATTGTACTAATGCATTTGTGTCAGAAATTTTGTGTGGTTTTGTACCTATTCTTCAGTCGTATGTAAACATTCTTTCACTGCACGGGCCAGTAAAAGAGTTAAGAGAATTAAAATATAAACTCTGGATGCGAAGGAATCAAAATAGATGTTGATATAGAATAAGGGATTGATTAAATAATATTTTATTATTAATTGCTGGTTTAACAATATATAGCCTATGGCTGGTTTGGGAGCAAGTTTTGAGATTGATTTAAAGAAAATTATTTCATTATCCACTGAATTGCCTATTATTAAGTGCCAGTATGGTACTTTATGAGATTGTGTGGGGGACGAAAAAATGTCTGTCCGTCTGTCTGTCTGTCCGTGCGTCTGTTCGCACCATAACTCAAGTACGCTTTTTCGGATTTTCATGAAACTTTGTATAAACATTCATAATGTCGATGGGAAGAACCCTATTGATATTGAACCAAATCGGTTCACCGGTACCGGAGTAATGCCCAATTTAGTGCCTATTTTAATGGATTATGGCGCCTTTCTATGAGAAAGGCGCCATCACTCAAATACGCTGCAACGGATTTCCATGAAGCTTGGTATACCCATTTATGACGTCCATGAGAAGTGCCCTTTTGAATTTGAACCTAATCTGTTGACCGGTACCGGAGTAAAACCCAATTTAGTGTATATTTTAAAGACGCGGTAACTCAAATACGCTTTACCGGATTTTTATGAAACTTGGTATACACATTTACAATGTCCGTGGGAAGACGTCTATTCATAATGGATAAAATCGGTTGATCTGTTTCGGAGTAATGCTCAATTTAGTGCCTATTTTATGGCAATATACGTATTCGAAAGAATTTATAAAAAAAAATGAAAAATCAGTTATCTTGACAACATAGCCTATTGTTTTACTGTGATCTTATAAGGCCTTGGAAATTAAAATACAGGTAGCTATGACAAAAAACACGATTGTCTTACATGCGCTTATCCAACTAGACCGTTAAAATGACCCAGGTGGCCGAGATGGTAGACCTTTCTTCTTCCGTAAGCCCTGCTTAATGAATAAATCTGGAGCTTAACTTGGAAATATATTTAAAAAAAAACATATTCTGCATATAATAATTGCAGTCATAACTGATTAAACAAAAACATACTGGCACTTTTTTACGTCAGTTTACCTGATTTTATTTAACATTTAAAACAGTTAAAATTGAGTAAAATAAGATTGAGGATAAACTTAACGTATACAAAAAGAATCGGACAGAACATTTAATGAGAATGAACTCCGACAGAATACAGAGAGCTTTATTCCGACAGAGGGCTTTCCTATATCACTCGAGAGGTAGAAGAGACATTGGCCGCCCCCGTAAAAGATGGACTCCACTTATGACTTCGCCGGAACGGGCTACTTAGCCTAAACCATGATGAAGATGATGATGATGAAAATTGAGTAAAAAAAAAAGCATCAATAAAAAGATGACATGTCATTAGAATCCGGGCCCTATATCGAATTCTTCACACTTCCTGTCCTCAATATCTGTCATCATGCTTTCAAACTCTTTCATCTCATCATAACCTAAACACTCGGTCCAGGCAATATCATATTCTCGCAATACCTAAACATCATACGTCTCTTTACTCATCATCGTTTACTACTTCAGTCATCCGAATGTGGAATTCTTTACCATCTCACATCAAGGACTGCCGGTCACTGTCAACCTTCAGATCGCATTTAACAGCACATATACGTAGTACTTAATAATCTTTTTTCATGTCCTATGTTAATTTCAGTTTCTATCACTTAATGCTTTTATATAACTCAATCATATTTGTAACAATTAATTTCTTTTTATCATTTAATGTATCTTAACGTATCTTAATGTATCTTAATTATTCAAGTATATATGTTCTAATTTTTTCTTTGTATTTAATGTTCGTTTCTTGTATTCATGTATATCAGTTTTTTTAAATTTATTTTTAATCATTATTATTGTTAACATTATGTATTTCATGTTTTTGCCCTGGCTGAGTGGTAGAGAAGGCCTTATGGCCTTAACTCCGCCAGGTTAAATAAATAAATAAATAAATAAAAATAAATAAATAAATATTGGCTTTCACGTAAATAACACTTGGAAGTGAATGAGCAGCCTGCATCTACTCCAGATTCCGTCCCTCATAATATATGGGTTAGTAAGACAAAATGTTGCATTGTAATATGGGATAACTGTACAGGAGGAAAGAAGTCCTGAGAGATGGAAATTGTTCCCGTACCTGCCACGTGGCAAAGCGCTCTCTCTTTCCTACAGCCGCTCAATATCAGCCCTGTTGCTCTGTAGAGCCTTTCTGCTCTAACTGCCAAGCCTTGTTATGCTGTGTAACTCTATGCTACAAGCTTTATTATCACCGCATTAAATATGAAAACACTGCCACTTTTTTTCTTTCTAGCTGTGTTTTTGTTTAAATATTCAGTTGGAAGAAACTGTGTAATTTTATCGTAGTCTCTCCACAGCCTCTCCATTGTAAATAACCTTTTTATTATCAACATTGGATAACGCAATATTCGAAGTTGTGTTAAGATAAATTTTCAGAATTAGAAATTCTGTTACGTTTTCCAAAAGTAGATGTTTTGATTCACTGCCTATACCCTTAGCAACCAGGGAAGGCGGTTGAGGCCAGGTAGGTTCCTTCACCCGCTTGGACCCTCACATTTACAAGGGCAGGAGA